>VZRU01004137.1:170614-222378 GCA_013398155.1 Pedionomus torquatus | reverse complement strand
GGGGATGCCGGGCCGGCGGGGGCGGCGCTGGGCCGCGTCCGGGAGGGAGGCTCGGTGTAGGAGCGATGCGGAGCCCGGGGGGCGGCTGGGGTCACTGCCAGCCTCGGGGACCGGGGGGGTGACTGAGGACGGGCGTGGGTTTGCGCCTTCCAGAGGGGAGAAGGCGGTCAGCCCCCGTGCTGGAAGAGCTCCGGCCACAGGTCATCCCTGTCCCCGCGTAGGGCGGTCAACAAGAAGACGCGTCCCAGCCCCCTGAAATTTCCTCCTCGTCCATGTTTCCCAGCACTGGCTATGTTTTGCCGTGCCTGCAGGCCCTGGCAGGTAGGCAAGCGCCGGCGCTAAAGACCAGAGCAGCTTTCTGTCACGAACCCTTGATGACAGGATGGTATGGACGGATGCCCCATCCCTGGAAACGTTGGGCCGGGCTCGATTGGGCTTTGAGCAACCCGGTCTAGTGGGAGGTGTCCCTGCCCATGGCAGGGGGGTTGGAAGTAGATGGTCTTTCAACTCTAACCATCCTATGATTCTGTTCTATTCCCTGGGGACACTTACCTTCGGGTGAGTGGAGGCTTTGCTGCTGTGCCTAAAGGTTTGCTGAGGTGCTGGTTACGCCACAGCATCCTTTCTGTTTGGGTGCAGCAGAATGCATCCCAGGGCACATGCGCTCCCAGCTCATGCCATAGGGAAGGCTCCATCCACTCCAAGCAAAACTTTCCTCTTACTGTATGTCCTCCAAGTGCTGCTGATGCACAGGCATTTCTCCGTGTTTTTTTTTTTGCCCCAAGAGAATGCAGGTATGACTGTTCTCTTTAAGTGAGATGCAGCAGTAAGTGGCTGAGGTACATGGCAATGAATTTCTAGCAATGACCAAAATATTTTCTATGGGAAGAATGGTGGGAAAGTGTTTACCAAACCCTACATACATGCAACTGAAGAAACAGTTTATAATTTTTCAGTGGCCCATAGACGGTTTGCTGACTCCTGCAGAAGTCTCCTGATCTTGGGAGATAGAAAAGCACTAATCACACGGGCAGAGAAGAATAACAACATGCTCCGTAGGTGATTTCAGACATATTATCTTTATGATTTGGGAACTTGGTAAATACTAGGCCATTTGCCCTCAGCAACACTAAAGAGGATTCTTATATCCACCTTAACAACAAGAGTCCGACTGTCTTCCCTTCCAATCTGTGGATAGCAACTTTTCCGAAGGCAGAGAGAGCCGGGTTGTTCCTAAATACAAAGTCTGGCCTGAGCAATGTAGTTGCTGACTCCAAAGGTATTAGACAGACACACAGAGCTTGAACAAATCTAGACTTTGCTGCCTTCCCTTTGCAGAGGGAAGGACTTTGCACAGATCGCACGTTCTTTCTTATGAGCCCTGCCCCAGCTCCCTCTGCCTTTCTTTTGAAGAAGATGCTCTCCCTGGTAGGGTAGGCAAGTAAAATTAACACCACTGGTAGCAAAATCCAAAACAGTTGTGTAAAAAGCCCAGCTACCGAATCACAGGTCCAAATAGCAACAGGTAAAGGAGCGAAAGGGGAGGCATTTTGATGGACAGGCAAAGCAAGATCTCCTCAGCCTTTCATTGTAGAGAGTGCTGCAAAAGGTAGCACATAGCACAGCTCTGATAACAAACTACATGGGACATGGGGAAAAAGTCTGTTTCAACAACAGTTTTGTATCAAAAACAAATTATGAAAGAGCTAAATGATTACTTTGTGCTAATCTGTATTCTGCAGTAAGTGCATTGGTATTATCAGAGTTTGCCATGTATTTTATGAGCCCAAGCCCAGTTATCACCTATGGCCTCTGCTGCAATCTTCTACCTCGTCTACATTTTTGCCTTTCACTGGCATGCTGTTTTCTGCTGTGAGTATGCTGTACCTGACTGGCTTGTGTCTGAAGTAGAACTATCAGCTGAAATTTTAAAAGTAGCACCAGGGCGTTAGCTAAATGTCCTTGACTAGTTTAAACGCCATTCAGAAAAGCTCTGGTTTTAAACTCAAAATAAGGATCTGATGGTCCTAATTCTAACTGTTCACCCAGTGCGCCCTGTAAACCTGGTTTCATACTAAATCAGTTCCACCATTTTTTTGGGCAGCTGTGTCTTCAGCAGCCCAGTGTAGCAGGTCCCTTCCACAGGCATTATCCATACAACATGAACGATACTGCAGGCGTACATCAAAGCAGAAATTGTGAAAATATGAGTCATCCCACTCACTAGCCCCATGAAACCCAACCTCCACACAGGTTCTGCTGTCTATGAATGAATGCTAAGACCTACCAAACTTACTCCCTCATAAAGACATTTTTGCCACCCATTTGGGCAGAAAATGCCTTCCCATGTTTTCAACATCATTTTCAACAGCAGTCCCAGTGGGGCTGTATAGCTGCAGGTCCCGCCACAGTGCAACCCAACAACACACATTTCATGACATCTTTATGAATCTTCTGCCATTCCATCCCCTGCACAGGTAACAGCTGGTTGCCCCAGCCAGAAATTTTTCTTCACCTGGGATTCAAGAGCAGTTACCAATGCGCTTTCTCCACATGTCATTTATGGAACATTAAGCTTCTGTAGGCATTTAATTACCTCTGCTTTCTCTAAGTCCTTCCGTATTGCAAGACACCTGTGGCCAAAAAATAGAGTTTGCTGTAACACAACAGAAAATGGCTTTTCTGAGCCACATTACCTCTCATTCCTGCTACCTTTATCACAAATCAAGTCTTACAATATTTTCTGTGTAACTGAAGGCAAGGGCTATTAATTCCAGATAAAAGTGTATCATACATCAACCTTCACTGATTTTCTGTCTGCCTGAAGGTTAATAGCAACAGCAATTGTATTACACTATATAGTAATGAAAAAGGGGGAAACATTACACATTCCAGTTTAAATTTAAAGGAAACAGGAATCAATAAAAAAAGGTTAACAAGCCTTACTTTGCCTCTTCGTGACTGTACAAAAATGTCCAGATCAGTGTCCTCAGATTATCTTTTACAGTCTTGCCATACAAGTCATCACCCTCATTTTCTTTTTCATTTTAATCTTGGCAGCACTACGGTAACTATTTTCTAGTTTCCTTGATGATTATGATCTTTAGGAGTCTCATGCATCTTAAGAGCATATTCCTTTAGGTAAGGACTCAAGTCCTTAAAAAAAACCCTTTGTTAATTAAGAGGTGAAAAAGCCCAGCCCACAATATATTAGAAAGGAATACCTTAAATAATTCTGGAAACTCAAACATGAAACCAGAATGAACAATTCCCAATTCAGCGAGTCCAATTAATTTCCCTTTTTTATGGCCAATATTCTGAAACAACTGATTACATTTTTCAAAGCTGACTAAAGTTGAGTCAATTATTCCAGCTCCCTCTGAAATAAACAGTTTTGTGGCTAAAGTTGGCTACACTTGGCTGGAAATCTTAATTACTTTTTTTTGCCCATTAGGCACAGCCTTTTAGAGCAAACAAGATCTGAGTTTGTAATTACAGGTATGTTACTTGAGAGGTTTTTCAGAAAACCAAGAGATACAAGGAAGAAGCAACAAAAAAACTGGTTTCTACGCACATAACTTTCAAAGAAACAAAGCATTAAAATATTCTGAAATACAAGGTAAAAGTCTCCCAAAGACCTTACTCTGCTACCAGAGCGATGCTTTGAGAACTGGGAGGAAATGAGGTTTATTTTTCCATAACTGTAAAAGAAACAGGCTTGTATTTCCTAACTTCCATTTGTATGGCTGAGGAGTCTCACTACTTTCACAAGTAATAGAAAAATTAATCTCTGACTTGTCTATGAGGCATTCATATATATTCTCCTGCTTGGTGACCATGGATCCCTGATCATACAGGTGTCAGCAGCCAACTGACAGGAGTTCCTCCTAGAAATCACCTCCATGCATGGCTCTGAAGTCATACAAGTGGGAGAAAATGGTGCTGAAAGGCAACTTGTCTACACAAAAGCAGTAAGCCATTTGTCTTCATGTGTAATTGTCACCTGCAAAAATATTTTAATCTTCTTATATTTTAAGATATAGGTGAAAAGGTGTGAGGCCAAGTCTCAAGCATAAAGGTCTACCTCATCAAGCATGTTGTCTCTAGCAGGCAGTCAGTATGCTGATTGTAAGAGGACTATGACACACACAGGTACATGCTGGAAGTCTCCTGTTGGTGTTGCAGAAGAATATTAAGGGAAAAAATGCGGTATGGAAGAGGGGAAAAAAAATCTTTTGGAGTGTTCACATCTGTGTCCTAAAAAAGCTTACAAATGACTGACAAAACAGGCAAGGTGGAGTTCCTGAGGGGCCACGTTGAGGTGTGATGGGTCTCTTCAGCATTGCAACATAACCACTCCAAAGCTAAGGAAAAGAAGTTGCAAGACGGAAGGGGGAGTTAAAGACTACCAGAGTGACACAACAGAAAACTCATCCTCCTATTGCTCCAGTACAACTTGGTGGCCACAGAATTCATCTCTCAGCACTATCAAACAAAGGTAGCGTTTGGGTATTTCCCCAAAATAGTCTGCTACAAATGCATGTAGTTTCTTTTTTCTGCATAGGTTCTTCAAAGGGAAAAAAGATCACAAATGCTGTTGAAGTCTCACTAGGTTCATTACACATTTGGCATTCAATTTTCTGGACACTGAGAATCCCCATCAAATTCTTTCTGGCCCTGTCATCCAGAAAGACTCACCTGAACATCACCTCTGCATAAGCTGCTTTACTGGCACATGAAAACAAGTGCTATGAACAAAGCCACTCTTCACAGCCAAAGATAAGACAGCAAAATCAAGCTAAATTTAAATGTACTCCCAGCGTTACAGTAAGCAGACCCTTTACTAAGACTTTTGTACCACAGTGCCTTGCCACAGGATCCAAAACTTCAGTTCTTTTATTTTACCAAGACGATACACTTGAGCTGTGCACAACCCAACCCAACCTGCTTCTTCCAGAGCTTGCCTACCCACCGTATCGGCTTGCTGTGGCATCCCCCCATCTGTGGGGAAGCTGGGTTGGTCCTTTTTTGCATGGGCAGAGGGCTGAGAACCCTGGAAGTGGGAATGGACGGGGAAAGAAAGAGGAGCCAGAGGGGGTGAAAGGGGTGATGATGAACTGGGATGTGGTTGGGGTTTGCTGAAAGGTTTTATAGATAGCCACCACCCTCTTCTGGTCAGGAGAGGCTGACCTGCTGTGGACTTTCTCTACAACAGGCAGCAGAAGCAGCAGAAGGTACCCGGAGATTCTAAACTGGTGGCACCCAAAGGTCTGGGGCATTTACTCATGAGTACAAATGAGCCCACAAGCATGGTGAAGCTCAAGCTGCAGAAATAGGGCTTATAGTCAGTCGGTCACACAACTGCTGGAAGAGACACTTGGGAGTTGTTGTCCTCCACCTGGTGGGGCAGGAGCTTTGGTGAGACAGTGCTTGTGCCAGCTGAAGAGTGTATGTGACTAGAGGTGCCTTAGTGACATTAAAAGTAGTGGAAAGATACAGGCTTGTGAAGTCACTTTTAGCTGCCCTTTAAACCCTCGAACCACAGCTTAGAATAAACAACCAAAAAACCCCAAAACAGATCAAGAGCATCCAAACGTACAACTTCAAAATGATTTTTCAGTGTTTTTTGTGTTCCTTGGGAAGCAGACCTTAAGTAGGGTTTATGGTAGGGAAAGTTAATCCAAGTGTATAATACACTAGGTACCAGAATGGGCCTCTCTGACCCAGTTTCTGTCAAGTGTGATCTTCTCAAGGCAATTCTCACCAATCCTCTTAATAATAGCATATATTACACCTCCCTCTATTTTTTTTTTATTTATTTTATTTTTTTCCCCCTGCTATGGCTCTTACAAAGGGTAGAAAATAAAGTGGCAATAGCTGCTCTAACAACGTGCAAAATGTCTTTCTGGAGCTCCCACTGATCTCAGCTTGATTTCGGTAGTCTTTTTAAGCACAGCTTCCCTGGGCTTCATCTCCATATTCTTCTTGTCTCCCCAAAGCGTGTCCTTCAGGCATTTGTACTCTGAAGGAGAAAGAAGCAATCTCCTTGGCAGGCAGAGTTCTGTGAGTCCATAAAGTCTTGTTTTTGTATGCAGGCTGCATCTCCTTGCACTTTAGTATCCTTGTTCCCTGTGAAAAAGCATGACTCCTGCTTATCTTCAACTGTATTTATAAGCACCCAGATTAGCTCTGTACTAGCAAGTCTGGTTCTCAACCAACTCTTAAAATAAAGGGAGACCGACTGTGTTTTAAAGGCAGTTACTCAAGCTCAGCAGGAGAAGAATCTTTTTTAGATCTGATACCTTTATAAAAGATATCTCAAGTATCTTAGTTCATTTTTTCAATACAGTATATTCGGGACTAGACCTTACGTGGTGGAATCTGCCCCGTCAGCCCTTGAATGTGGTTGAAAATCCTGTTCTTTGAACCATGGCTCATTACTCAGTCCCCTTCTGTGGCTCTCTGCCTGACAAATGCAGATATGATGGGAATTATGAGATGTTCTTATGGTAGATTCCCAATAGCACAACCACAGGGAAATGCAAATAATCCAACACTGCAATATAGTCTCTATCAGAAAAGCAAAGTTTAAATATATCTACATTTACTTCAAACCATAGCCATAATGTGTCCTGATCTATCGGCAGGAGTTTTATTCTTTTCTAAGTTGATATTTTGAAGAAATGGCTCATTTCTACGATTTTCTTTATCTCTGAGTTCTTATGAAGCTGCTACATGTACATAGCTTATGCTTCCTATTTACATTTTTCTATACCCATGTGAGCCTGCTGAATTCTCCAAAGGATATCAGATTTCAATGTACTTTGCACTGCTATTCTGTTACCACTAAAGACCAGACCATTCCTTACAGTGAACTCCAGTTTGAATTGATAATGTGAGCTTGCTGTGTAATTCCCTGACTCCTTTACAGTGACAGCCCTAATGCCTTTTTATAATCTGTCATCTTTTACTGTGCCTCTGCAAATTTATTCCACATTTCTGAGAGCAAACAATTCCCTTTTCTCCTATTTATGTGCATTATATTTCTGGGTCCCTTTATCTTGTATAAGTCATGTTTTCAAACTTAATGCTGGCTCTTTGTTTCCAGCAGCTGTAATAAACTAAATATATAATGAACAGTGTAAGATCAGAGCAAGCTATATATATGTGTGTGTATATATATATATATCTGCGCCTAACTTGCTTAGATCTGCTCTTGCTGCTTCTCTGAAAGAGGCAATCCACCTTTTTTACAGCCCTTTCAGTCTCTTCATCCCCAGCACCAGCAGGAGATTAAGGCCCTTCCAAACTCCCTCCTCAGCCCTCTATACAGATATATGTTGGATAAAAATATATTGTAGCATATTCTGAAGGCTGAGATTCTTGTGTAAAATCACAGGATTTTAGATGGAGAGGGCTAAAGGAAAAGCCAAGGTTTCACGTGAAAAAAGAAACCCAAAGGACAGAAGCACTGTTTCTCCATCCCATGCCATGAGCTGCTTGTAATGTCATCCTTTCCTTCACTCAGATCCCTCTGCAGCACTTTTACTTTATATAGGGAATAGCTGGTCCCATCAGAGACTTACTGTAACTCCATGGACTTAAGAAGACCGATACGGGAACATGTAGGACAGGGGAGGTGCAGAGGCTGGATCCAGTTGTGAACTGGATTGCTTTTTTTTTTTTGCTTTTTTTTTTGAGACAAACAGCAGCTATGAATATAGGTTTATTCAGATACTGTACAGGTACAATCAGATAATCACTGTTTAATTATTATGATGCAGTAAGACATGTGGCAGACACCTCTCCACATTTCTATAAAGCATGAATGTTAGAGAAGTCACCAGTGTCTGAGAGAAGTTCAGTCTTTGACTTGTGCTGATGGAGAATGCACTTTTTCTTAAGACTGAAGTCACAGGTTTATATAGTTTATACGCTCTCATGTGGACCACTTACAATACCTAAGGACCCACACCACAGTGTTACAGGAAGGACTATTTAAGAGGACTGTAAAAAAAACTTGACTTTTGGACCATTTGTGGTTTCTGCCTCTTAGGTGACCATCTAACCAGCCATGATCCAAACTAACACTGAGCTGTATTGCACCCCTTGGGGTGGGGAGGCAGTATCTCAAGCACTGCTTTTCCCAAATCTTTATGTCAAAAAAGCTAGTCATTTTATGTAGAATCATAGAATGGTTTGGGTTGGAAGAGATCTTTATGATCATCTTGTCCCAAACCCCCTGCCATGGGCAAGGGGACCTCCCACTAGATCAGGTAGTGCCATATGGCATTGCAGGTCTGATATATAATTTATCTATGCAACAGTACACATTAATGTAATTATTTGAAATTTGAGCACAAGATGAAACTTAGTATTCTGGCTGTTATGAGGACTATCCTAAAAGCATTTCCCATCAAGAATTCTGCGAATTATTCTTAAGATTGCACACGATATTCTAAACCTGCACTCTTACCAAGTTAAATGGTTGAACTGGCTGTTAAGCTCTTACTCTTAAAATATTTAATTAAGTCTCATATGTAGCTTGGAGAGACATTAATTATTTCACTGCCTTGGAACTAATTCATAAGTCTACGGAGTTCACAGGTATATTTGGTAGTACAGCTTCTGTAAATTCCCAAGGACAAAGTACAATGAATAATTTTAATTTCTCATTAATGTGTTAGATATGCCTTACATACAGCATCAAATCTGGGCTGAATGGAGAATAGAAATGCCCAGAACACATCACTAAAGTTTCAAAGCCCACTGTAAAGTTGTAAAAAATGTAGTCAAAATTTGTACAGTAACTTGATGTCTGTGATGCAGCCACTCATAGGGGATCTGTCTATAATTTCCAAACTGATATATTCAGTAAGTCCCATCTGTGTAATTAAATCCACTGCCACAGTTTCATGTAGTGGATATTGTAAGTATACAGCCGGATTTTCCCTTTCCATGCCAGTACCAAGTACGAAATCCATCCTTTTTCCTGAAGTTTCGTATGTCAGACGTACTTCAGCACACAAATCCTGCTTGCACTCAGCTGCCAGAATGCAACCCCACTGCTGCCTTTCTGCGGTTGAACTTTAGTATAAATCCTTCTGATCATCTCCAGTCCTGATCCAGAGTTTTTTCCAAGTTATAGGGCGCATCTCTAGTCTTTCACAGTGGTTTCTAATCATAAATCACAAAAGAATGACACGTGGGCAAAAGCAAAAAATTCCATTGCAGAAGTACAGTGTTCTGATTCTTATTTGTATATACCAGAGCATTTTCATTTTCTTTTCATGGTTATTCAATTATCTGTCTTCAGTGTTTTGCTGCCTGCTGGGTAATATCTCCTTTCTAATCAATGTTAGATTATTTTTCTCTATATTTATACGTGTCTTCCTTTACAGCCCTTTTAAACCAAAATCAATTTCACTTTTGCCCCAAAATAGCTGTCTTGGTTGTGCAAAGATGGATTCTGAAATCCATTCCTGGAGTGCCAATTGGAGCTCACAGTGTATTATTCCTGGTCATGAGCAGAGAAGCACACACACAGTCGGCTCTCCAGAGATCCCGGCCAAGGCACACTGTAACCACCCACAATTTGGTTCCCGACTGCTATGTCTGCACAGAGATCCCAAACACCTCCGGGGCTCAGCTTTACGTTTCAAGCATCCTAAGCGTGCATTCAACACCCCACGGGAGCGCCCCCCCAGGTGCTCTTCCTTCCCATGCTAGCAGCAGCTCTGTACCCAGCCGGCTCATGCAGTGCCATGCAAAGCACTATTGCGTAGTGATATTTTACTATGTCCGAAATGCACCGGTTCCTACCCTGCTGTTGCACTGGACCGAACAAGAGCTATGCAGGGCTTCGTGGTGGCTGGCGCTCGTGTCTGCAGAAAGCCAGCAGGGTAAGAACAGTGTCCTATATGGCTGCACGTCCTTAATTAAGGTGCTGATTTGCAGTCATCTCCCACCAGCTTGCTGACTATCCTCTGTGCTCTGCTCCAATCGTACTGCGTCTCTCTGAGCATACAGGCACCTTTGCCCTGTGATTGTATGGTGGCAGGAGCCACCCTACTGCCCCTTCAGCCCCAAACTGATATGGCTCACCTGTAGTACAGCAAAAAAGAGTGGGTCCCAGGAGGGAGGAGAGCACATCCGACCTAGGAGAGAGAAGACCAAGAGAACACGGAGTGAATGCACACACCACTGGATAGAATGCTACTGGATACTCTTGATTACTCTGAAAGGAGGGAGCAATCCCGAGCCCGCCATGCTCTGTTGCCTGACGCCCTATGGTGACACTGCGTAGCCACGTGCTTTCCCAAGAAATGTCTTCTAGAAAAGGTCCTGAGTCCAACATGTCTTGCCAAATGCCCAACGTGACGACAAGCCAAGCTACAGATGAGCAAACCAAAACACAGGCCATGGGGAAGGTGTTGGTACAGAGGCATGTGCTTCTTGTGCCTTCTGGAGGATCTACGTGCGTGTTTGTATCTGTCTATATGCTGAAGCCCAGGGAAAGGTGGGCTGTTCTAGAGTGATTTCTACCAGTTTTAGGGCATCAACCACCCTCCCGCTCCCTCACCTCTCTCCTCCAGTGCCTGTATCAAGCCAGCTGTAATGTTTCACAGTACGAGGGCACCCAGGCCAGGTGGAAAGCTGTGCCAGGAGGAGCAGTTTTGCAGCAGCTGGTGAGAGCTGGGGAGACTGGAGTACAGTAAAGCACTGCAGAGCACATGTGGACATTTGTAACCCACTGCCCACAGAAAACAAAACAGGTGAGGATATAGATAGTCTGGAAACACCTGCAGAACTGAGGGAGTCTGAGGAACTGAAAATGAGGTCTTCTCCATCACCAAGGGCTGCCACAACAGCCCCCAAACCATAATGGTGGGGAAAAGCAGGACAAGAAACAGCAGTAAGAAAATATAGCTGGCAGAAGAGCATAATCTTCGTATCCTCTCAGGTGCTCTATCTTCATATCTTCTCAGGTGCTCTGCAGTTCAGTGTTGTTATCCTTTCTTTACTCGTGAGTCCATGAGGAGGAGAAGGGATGATAACAAACACATCTGCAGCAGTACATCCTGCACCTGCAATCATCGCTGCATTGCAAAGAGGTTTCTCTGTTATTCACTGCCAGGGCCCATTTCTCCTCCTGGAAGCACCATGAGAGGAGGGGCTGTGGGTGCCCCATGCTTCCACGAAGTCAAATTTATCCCTAAAAAAACCCCACCAAACCAAACCAAACCAAACCAAACCAAACCAAACCAAACCAAACCAAACCAAACCAAACCAAACCAGAAAGATTATTAAAGACTAGTTAACACCCAAGGCAGCACTTCCCAAACATCATCTGTCTCAACTCTTATCTTTTGTATTTATGACCCTGTAAGTACAAGGTAGTAGATACACACTGGAGCAGTCCTTAACCTACCTATGGGCTCCCAGTGGTGGGGGCGTGGTGATGACATTTGAGTGAATTGCATTCCCGTATGAGAGCAGTGCTTATTTTCGAGGGTGCAAGTCTTTAGTTGAAGAGGGAGAAAAACCTAAAAACCTGAGTTGTAGATCCTAATGATTAGGAGCTCCTGGAAACCTCAGTGCTGGAGTTCTTCCCAAATGAAAGCCACTTTTTTCTCGGCAGTAGGGAAGTTAAATGAAATAACCAGCAGGTGAGGGAACACAACACTGTTGAAATTAAAGATGAAAGAGAGAGTCTAGACACGAAAGCTGACACAGAGAGAAATAAGGCATATTTCACATAAAGGATGGGGAAAGGGGGAGAGAGGGGGAAGAAAGCCAAATCTTCAGAGGTCTGAAAAAGTTAGTAGCAGAAATATTTTTTTATGTGTATGGAGGTAAATTCTGCGCTTTTTCCTCCCTCAGCAATTTATATGTAATAAATTATGGGAAATGGCTGATGTTTAAAAGTGCAGATATTTAATATCCCCAGTTGTTTTCCCTGGCTAGGCATAAAGCTGTGTGCATCTTGAGACAATGAAGAGATGAACTGGTTTTGAAGGTGAGGAAAGATTTAATGCTGACTTTCCATCTAAGCTCGTTACCTACCACCGGGCCATCCTGACAGCCCATAAAACCCAAGACCTCCTTTTGGGACTTGGATTTCTCCCATTTGGGTGAGAGAGCAGAAGCAGCTTAAAAGTGTCCTTAGAGGTTGCAGTGCATTAGTATGAGTGGGGGGGGTGACACTACAAGAATGCTGGGGGTGCGTGGGGGTCCGAGAAACTTACTCTGAGTGTAGCCAATCTTCAGGAAAATCCCTGTCATCCATTCCAGCCAGGGACAATGTGAAATTCCACAGCTGGCTGAGCCAATGTCTCTCTAGGATGGTGTTTCCCAAGCCTTTTAAATGTACCTCTCCACTCACCTTTTGCTTTTTTGCTTCATCTGTCTTTATGTGATCTCCTTAAGCATTTATACCATGGCTCGACTTTCATGTGGTATGAATATGTCCTTTAATAAGACTAAATCAGGATCATTTCATTTTATTACTCAAGTTGTATAGATTTGGGGGGGTTTGTAATGAAACTTTAAAAATAATCTGTGGGAAGAGTCTTATGTAGAAAAGAAATGCATAAAGAAAAACTCTTTTCTTAGAAGTATGATGCAGTAATAAATTTATGTGTATAAAACTGGAGAGATATATCTCTAGGGGGCTGTTCTGTGCTTGTTTAGAGAGTATCTTTTGAGGTAGCCAGCAGGTTTTCATTAAAAAAGAAGTATGATGTAAGGAGATAAGCCCAGGTTCGTGGTGCTCAGGTGGGTGCCTGTTTGTTTAAGCATCTTTTCATGTTATAGTTCCTTGGAGAGGAAGAGAGGTCATATTTAAGAATAAGAACAACTGTTTGAGTGTAGTGCCCAGTATGAGAAAAAATCCTGCACAAATGCCTGACTTCTCTGTAGGATTTCTTTTTTGAATAGCTGGATGTCATCTTATACCCGAGGAAAGGAAAAAGAAAACAGAAAATATTTTTTTTTAAAAAAAGAGAGAAAATTAGAAGTTAGAGAGGGAAAGAGTCTAGCTGCAGGAGGAAAAAAAAAACAGGCACAAAGAATAACAAAAAATGGAGGCAGAAGATGGGTAAAAGAGAAGAAAAGGAAGATCAGTTTCTCAGTTTCCCAGGATGAGGAAGGAGGCGGCCGATACCTTTTTGAGGCCACTCCATCATCATCAAACGTCTTAAAGATCAGGGAGGTTACTGGTGACTGGAAAAAGACAAGTGTCACACTCATCTTCAAGAAGAGCAGGAAAGATGATCCAGGGGCAGGCAGCTCAGTCAGCCAACCTCTGTCCCTGGGAAGGTCGCAAAGCAACTCCCAGCACATGAATAATAAGGTCATTAGAAACAGCCAGCATGAACTTACCAAAGCCTGATCATTCTAGCATTTCTGCCTACGATGCAATGACTTCTGTGGATGTAGAATGTGGTTGATGCTGTTTCCTGGACTGTAGCAAAGTTTTCAAAATGGTCCTCTGTAGCAGCCTTACACAAAACTGGTGAGATAGGACCTGATAGTCTACCTGGAAGTTGAATGGAAAATTGTCTGGGCCACTGTGCTCAAAGGAGAAAGAGCTTTTTGAGCCAAAATTGAGCTGCTAGGTATAGTACGGTTCTTGCAGGAGGGCAGGGCTACCATTCAGAGACCTGTGCAGGCTGAAAAAACGAGCCATCAGGAACGACATGAAGTTCGATAAAAGCAAATGCAGGTCACACATCTGGACAGCGATAACCCCATGCACCAGCCCAGCCTGGGGCAGACTGGCTGGGAAGCAGTTCTACAGAAAAGGCCTTGAGGGGCCTGGTGGACAAACCAGCCATGAGCCAGCAGTGCGTACTTGCAGCAAAGAAGGCCAGGAAGACTCCTGGGCTGAATCAGGAAAAGCCTTGCCAGCAGACGTGATCCTTCCCCTCTACACAATACCTGTGAGACCACTCTTGTGTGCTGTGTGCAGTTTTGGTCTCCCCATTGCAAGAAAAACAGCCAGTCCAAGCTAAAACAAGCAAGTCCAACGCAGGTCTACTGAGATGCTCAGGGGGCTAGAGCAGAGAGGCAACGGACAAAGTTGTAATATGGGAAGTTCTGCTTAGATACAAGGAAGAAAAATAGCACCGTGAGGGTGTCAGATACTGGAGCAGGTTTCCCAGAGCTGTTGGAGACTCTCCAGCCTGATCTAGTTGGACCTGCCCTTCTAGTTGGTAGGTGAACAGAGATGCTTCAAAATGGAAGTGGCAGATGACAGGAAGACAAAAGGCAAGTGTAAAATGAAGGAACAAAAGAATATAGACAAGGAAAAGAGCAACAGAAGAAAGAAACAAACACACACAAAAAGCCTGGTGGAAAATGACAGGAGGTAGCACAGAGACTCGAAAAATGGCCACAGTGACATTTCAGAGCAAAGAAGCAAGAGGACATTTTCTGGAAATGACTGACAGCAAGTGAAAGGTCTCTGTTCCTCTGCAGACCTTCATTAAAGGAAAATGAGAGCAAGAGATGCAGCCTAAAGCAAAACCTGGATTTGCAGATGCTAGAATGTGTATCAGAACAAATAGAAAATAAATCTAAGTTGTTTGGTGCTCTTCCTTTCTTCTAGAAACATAGCAACACCTGTCAGCTGAATCAGCACCCCAAAGGCAAAGGCAAACAGCAAGGAACTCGGTGAAAGCACAACTTATGAAGCTGGGTTTGCCATTCAGTCATGTAATTCCCTTTCCTTTCTCTTCCCGTACGTTCCTTCTAACCCCTTCATACCTTGTAACATCCCTCACAGAACCCTTCACTCCCCCTCTTTCCTGCTATTCTTCTAGCCTTTCCTTCCTTCCTCGTTGGGCTAGAAACTGCATCTGCTTGCGAGGGGGTTTGCGCTGGGCTGTACAGCTAATGTAGCAGTGGCTAATGCATTTTCCCTCAGTGGTGGCACTCATCTGGACCTATCAGATGACTGGTGACCTTATGTCACCCAGTGACCCAGCCACCAAAGCCTGCAGCAACTCCATATCCTTCGCACCACCCTCCCCGAGTCAAATCTGGTCAAATTGATGAATGGGTTGACAAATGTTGAGGGAATCATGGGTAAAGTGACAGAAAACATGGATAGACAGAAGTGCAGCCCTTGGACGAGGCTTGTTTCCTTTGGAAACCAGACCTAAACCCATTCTGTGTTGAATGCACTCCCTTCTCTCTCAGAAATTCTTACTTAGGCAGAGTCTGGTGGATGATGCGGGATTCCCCGTGCCCAGGTCCATCATACCATTTCCCAGCAAAGCCATGCAGCCCTCCAGATGTGCATGCAGCACCTGGTGTACAACCGAGCCACCCCCCCATCTGGTTTGCAAGTCACACTTAACATCCATTAACATCCCCCCCTACCAGAGTCAGGTTATACAGACGCCATCCAGTACATGGCGCTCTTGTACCTTAAAAGTAATAATCTTCAAAAGTCTCAGTTCTTGCTTTTTGAGGAGGACTCCGTTTTTGAGGAGGTTTCCGTTCCTGTGCCTGGAAGATTTTTGGCCTCTGAGTGGCTGAGAGCCAAGTGTTAGCCCTCGTGCCCCTGTGCTGGTTTTGCCCAGAGTTCTGGATAACTAGAGAACAAAATAGTATTGTAAAATTTTGGGCCTCCACACACGGCTAATAAATAATGTTTTATAGGGTGATTTTTACTGTGTATTGAAAAAGCACCATATATTTATAATAGTAATGGCTCTGAGAAAGGTTAAACCTGTCGCTGCTAAAGAAAACGTATTACAAACTTGATATCGCCAGAAGGGCAAATGCTTTTTTTCCAAGAAACCAAAAACAAGCTAGGGCCTTGAAAAATGACAGGCAGGAGTAGAGCTCTCACAGCTTTGTCCCTAGGTGGCACAAAGAAATTTGAAGAGAAATGGAATTACTGTTTCAGATGTGGATGTACCAATGCAGGCTGGGTTGGCCAGCTCTCAGACCATCACAGCAGCAGTAGCTGCACTGTCTAAATATGCCTAAGCCAAGATCTTCAGCTAAACGACAAGATGGAAGACTGAGTTGCCACTGTTTAGGCAGGCCCCTTTTTTGTACGTCTAAGAATTTTGGTTGCATTAGGATTTAAAAAAAAAAAAAAGTCTTCAAACAAAATGCTCCAACGCCTTATTCACCTCTTTGCTACCAATGCTGAAGTCGAAGCTGATGCTGTAAAGGAATTTAACAGCACTTTAAAATCTAGGATGCAGAAGTATTTTACAGCACAATATTTCTTGCTACATGGATGTATTAGCAGTGTTTACGTACCAGAGCCAACTGCAGCTCTCAGAAATGTATACAGCAGCACTGAAGGTGTGACTACCTTGTACTCCCAGGAGACTTGGGAAACTACTTAAGGGGAGGTGGGTGTGGGATTTTTGTTTTGTGTTTGTTTTATTATTTTTTTTTAAAAAAGGAGATACTTCTTTTTAAGAAAAGGGACCATCTGAAAGCATTTACATCCACAGGAGCCGTCAAGTAAGTTTATGGATGGTTATTCACTGATGACATTTTCACAGTGACTGAAAGCATGAACCCGTCACAGAGAATCGGTTATCAAAGAAAAGATCACAAAGGTGGGGGGAATTGTGGTTATTTTTACCATGAAGAAGTGCAAAGTGCTCATGCCAGACAGCATGTTTGCTGGGCTGAAAGATTTGTATCTCTAGAGACAGAAAGGGGAGAAGGCAGTGATTCTTGCTGAGTTGATTGGAACGGCTTCCTAAATCCCACACACGGGAGGGTATTTCCCACGCCTGCAATGCTTGGATGCAATGCTTTCCAGAACGAACATGTAAGAGGGAGGTTTCCATCACTCTTCTCAGCACCTGAGTATTCCAACAAAATGCCAAATCTGCCTTTCCAGTACAGTTAGCTAGAGCCTTGGATCTCTTGGGAAGCAAGTGTAATGGAAACACAACAAACAATTTTTCAAAATCTATTGTATGGGTAAGAAATAGTCATAGCTTTTGTTTAATCCTCCAGGGATTACTTCTCCAACGTTTAACATGGGAGTCCATAACTTTTGAGCTCATCACCTGATGGATGATGTGCTTGGAGAGAAACAAACCTGAAAGCTTTGGATAGTACTTGGACATTTTTCATCACACGTCATCAAACAGACACCACTGCATCACAAAATTTTTTTTATTCTTTTTTTCTGCAGATGTTCCCAGAAGATGCAACTTTTTGAAGTCATCAGCAGGCACTGCAGAATAGCAGTGTTTGAGGGGCCGCCTGCATTGCTCTTGAGTCGCATGCTTATCCAGGACAAAAAAGCCAACAAATTTGTTACCACTTCTTATGACTATCTACATTATGTTCCTGCAAGTAAACATCCTACTGGCATCATTTCACTGCAATAACTTCAGATCAGAACCAATATATTTAATTTTTATTTTGGCAAGGTGATGGTTGAACTGTATCCCCACAAACCTCTGCAGGAATTTAAAAACACATCTCAGACGAAAAAGAATTGAGATAGTGAAAATTATGATCCTAAACAATTGTGTAGCCTGGATGTATCCTTAGTATATGGGACTCTTTATGACCTATGGAAGCAGGGCTATTGTCCTTTGAAAAACTGTAGTTTGGGGAGCAGGAGAGGTAGAGACTACTAACCACTGTATTAAAACGGCCACATAAAATACTGCCAAACATTGTAGGTTACATCTTCAAAACTGTTTCAATAGTGGGGTGAACCTGCTATATGGAGGATTTCAAGAAGTCTTAGAAGAAAGGCATACACAATACAAAGGATACTTCTAAGTCTCTTAGAAGGAAAGACATCAAGTCTGCTGTAGATGAAAAACTTAGAAGAAGCTGGGAAGAAAGACAAAGAGTTCTCTTGAGGGTGAAAGAGATGGTTAAAGATGGCTTTTCTCACTGTTGGTCTAAAGAGTATACTAAATCTAAACCAGACCTGCTCCAAATAACTCCCACACAAACCAGGAGAGAGAAAAAACCCTATTCATTGAGGTGTCAGTAATCAAAAAGACAGCAAAATTTAACTTCAGTCCAGTATACCTCCCATTATTTCACCAGCTGTTTTAAGAGAATAACTTTTATTACTCAGGCCTTTTTCTTTAGCATCCTTGTCAAAAGCATGTTTTCTTTTAAGATGCTGAAGGCTGTTTTTGAAATGGCTGCTACTAAATTGTCTGCGGCAGAACAGAATATAGCTTTCTTCTGTCGGGGCTTGGGGGGGGCGTGAGCAGCCCCTTTAAGAGGGTCATATTTCTCTTAATTCAGCTGGACAGGCTTTCTTTCAGCAGGAGTAGATCTTAAAAAGTGTTTGTTGCTATATCATCTCATTTTATACTCAGAAATTGCTTTTCAGAAGATATAAACCAGTAGGCAATGTAGAAGGTAAAGTCTAAAACTCGGGGGTATAAAAGCATTTAGCATCAATGCTGGATATTTGCAAGGTTTGCTGTTTGCATCCTCAAAAGCTTCAGGGAGGCACAGTATGACACAGGTTGTATTCCCATGAACAGTGACTCTTACAGTCCAAAAAATGTTATGTCAAGGGAGCAGGTATCATACAGATTGCAGAAGTGGACAGCTGCTGCAAAGGCTGTGATGCATTTCCAAGCAATGTTATCAGTTTGTTGTATAGTAAGATCTCAAGGTCTGAGGAAAACAACCAGAAAAAGTGCTCATCAGGATCTCCCACACCATCTAGGTTGGAAGCTTGATCTGTGGAACACATGGGGCAACACTCACCTCCTAAAATGTGTTTTTTTCCTTTTTCCCCTTCAGCTAGAGGCCAGTCCCTAGCAGCAGACCCCAGTGGTGACACTAGGACCAATGCTGCTTAACATATTTATGAATGACCTGGACAAGGAGGTAGAGTGCACCCTCAAATTATGCAAACTTGAGAGGAGTGGTTAATACACCAAAGGGTCCTGCTGCCATCCAGAGGGACCTCAACAAGCTGGAGAAATGGGCTGATAGGAACCTCATGAAGTTCAACAAGGAGTTCAAAGTCCTGCACCTTGGAAGGATCAACCTCATGCACCAATACAGGCCGCAGAAGGGAAAACTCACTGGGACCTTATCCATGTGTATAAACACCTGATAGGAGGGAGCAAAAAAGACGTAAGAACATAAGACATAAGAACAAGCTTTTTGCCTTGAGGGCAGTCAGACACTGGAACAGGCTGCCAAGAGGAGTTGTGGTGTTTCCGTCCTTGGAAATATTCAAAACCTGAATAGACACAGCCTTTGGCAACCTGCTGTAGGTGACCCTGTTCTCAGCAGGGCTTAGACTGGAGACTTCCAGAGGTGCCTTCACACCTCAGCAATCCTGCAGTTCTGGGGTGATAATGGTCAGCCTGGCCCCAGGCAGCCAGATGCAAGAGGCTTGCTCTCAGAATATTTTCTGTCTTAGGCACTACTGGACACTGGCCTTTTTTAGAGCATTTCTGTGACAGATGTTAGCCCAGGGCTGAATACAAAGTTAGACCTGGGAAAGCAAGGAAACCTCAGGTAGGCCTTTGATGCATCTCTTTTTACTCATCTTAATTCTACTTTCAAGATGAGTCAGAGCTGGAATTTTTGCTGAATTCTAGATTAGGATGTTTCTGAAGACCAAAGGAAAAATGCTTTATGATTTTATTATATTGGCCAGTAGAGGGAGGGAAGAGAGAGAAAATGGGAAGAGTCATTCTAGATTCTGAGGCTGAATAGCTATTCTCTTTTATATTGGCACCAGGACTTCACAGCCCTGGGGCCAAACTTGCTCTGTCAGAGCTATTGTAATGGATATGACTAAATCTCATGCAGTTTTTCTGTTTGATATCATAACCACACTGGACATCCTGCTATGTGGCTAATACCAAGGTCTGAATCCAGCTGCAATCTGTCCTGACATCAGTGTGAACAACCAGACGCAGCACCGGTTTCTGTTCATGGAGAACTGCATTGAAGTCTATGTCTCATTTAAATTTTTTTGTCCCCCACAAGGCTGTAAACTGACCAAATGACATCCCTCCACAGACATTCACAAGGCCAGGCTGGATGGGGCTTTGAGTAACCTGGTCTAGTGGGAGGTGTCCCTGCCCATGGCAGAGGGGTTGGAACTTGATGATCTTCAAGGTCCCTTCCAACTCTAACCATTCTATGTTCTCCGGTACTAAGTAAGGTGAAAGCACTTGCAGGTGTTTGCATCCAGCATCTACCCCTGAACTGCATCCTGTACTGTAAGGGGAAAGGGGAGAAGATCAGTGTCCCCCGCTCCCTGCCTATTGCTTTCAACGTTTCATCGTTGAGGGAAAAAGTACTGTTCTTTTCCCTTCTGATACCCTGTCACTAGGCAAAGTAAGGACTTCCTAAGTGGTTTGCTCACATATAATACTGAAACAAGTGAACCTCACAAAACCTAAGGTAGTGGAACCTGCCCCAGCTTAATCCCACCACTTGTAAGAGAGTTGTATTTATATGCTGCTTTTTTTATATAGCAGCAGATTATAAATAATTAATTTCATGCTGAGGGTTATTGATGGAGAAACCCAAGAAAATAAGTTATAGTTTGAATTAAGATTAGATCATCCATCTGTGTCCAATTTCAAATACTCACTTGGTTCTGGCCCGAGTAAGCCCCAGGTGATCAGGATCCAGGTTGCACTGCTGCACCAATGCTGTTCTGTCATTAAACTGTAAGAGCTGCACCTGACATCTTCATTAGTCCCTCTTCTCCAGAACTCCATGTTGGCAGTTTTAATAGAGTTCTCCTCTCAAAATAGTGTTTCCAGGAGTGCATAAATGGTGTCGAGTCCCCAGTGCAATTTTCAGAGCTGAATGTATTGCACAGAAAAGCCAGTCAATCAGCCCTTGGTGACACAGATTCTTCTGCATATAATTGCCTCATAAATGGCCCTTTGGAAAAAATTTGCTCAGGTTTGAGCCTGGCTCTTGATTGAGATGTCTGTGAAACTTCTGGCTGAGATTTGTAACTTGCTATGCACACTCAGTTACTCCACGTAACCTTTTCCAGAGTGTGAAAAATGCACACCCTTTGGAAGTCTTTTGACTCTCTCAAAAAAAAAAAAAAAAAAGAAAAAAGGGAAAGAAAAATATGATGGAGATTCTCTCTCCTTGTTTTGTCATTTTAACGTGTGAAATTCCTCCCAGCTGAATTTGGCAGCAAATGAAGAAACACGTTGTGTACAGTCAAAAACTGCAATGCATTGAAGGGTAGATCATATTCTTCTGAATGATTACTACAAACCTTAAATGAACACAGAGAGATGTCCACAGAGAGATGTCCACGTGGTGGCAGCAGAGGAGGAAAAGTAAGAAAACATCCGTAGGAAGCCCGGAGATAAATATTAGTAACCTAAGCTGGAGCATTTCTTAGTTACGTGTACACTTAAGGGCATCTTCAAAATTGGGACTGCAAGCCACTGCAGTGAGCATCCGTGCCTAGCCAAGTCAGAGGCTAGGAAGACAGAGGTTTACACGCCATCTCGATGACAAGCACGTTGACACCTGGCACTATTTGGGAGGGAAGCTGCTCTAAAGAAGGAAAGCAGATGTCTAAGCTTACAGCACGCCATGCCACCTACCATGAAGACACATTTTCCTTCCCGTGTCTCACACATTCTCTCAACACCCAGCAGCATCTAGAAGCCAAGAGCAGATTTCATCAGCTGGAAACAGGGCAGCAAGAACTGGGAGAGATTTTCCCCTGCACCCCAGCCTGCCATGTACATTAGCAATGTGGCATCCACCCGTAAGTAAGTCTCTCACTCTTGCTAGTAAATCTAGGAAATAAACCCATCAGCTTTAAGGAAACCTGCAGCTTGCTTGCGTTGGGTCAAGCAAGAGGGAAGAGCTGGGGGGGAGGCGGGGGCGAGTAGAAGAAAAAAATCTGCGTGGACTCCCAGCCTTGTGTGGGAACCACAGGACAAGGGTGGTCTGTGTTGAATCCAAACTGCACAGCATCCTTCATACAACAAGCTGGTGTGGTGGCTATTCCCTGGCTCCCTGCCATGTGTGTGCAAACTCATCTTCTCTCTCCCAGGAAGTCTGTTTCAGCTGTCACGGGTCAGGGATAAAGAAAAATGAGCTTAATAAAAACAGAGGCAGACAAGAAAAACCCTCAAGCAACTAAATCATGGTTTTCTACTCTGAGAAATACCTGGTATAATTGAGTCTATTGCATCTTTTTAAAAGTCAACTCTGTTTTGCCTCTTGCAAGCCAGATGGGTACATCCTTTCTTCTGACCTGCCACTCTGGAAGGCTCCATTAGCTTCCAAACAAGGCATCCAACAGTCCCCAGACTCACAACTAGAATTGGACTGTGCTGGTATTTCCAGCCAGGTCACCTCTGAGCAGATCTCCCAGGGAGCTACAAGGGAAGAGGAGGCTACAGCGCATGCTTTTACTAAATTTAGTGCTTTTATTCAGTGCAAAAAAAAATATACTGATTACCAGCTGAGTTAGAAAAGGGAGCGGTAAAGTAAGGTGCTCTTCTGGCTTTTCAGAGGAACTGTATTTCATCAGAAACTGCTGGGGTAAGAAGAGGAACAATTATGAAGGAATTAAACTCAAACTGCTCCTATTTAAGTGTTTTCCTGATCAGAAAGTGAGAACAGCTGCCTTCCAACTAGTTTCACTACCAGATATGCCAAGTAGTGCTGTGCCCATGAGGGAATAAGCTCCTTGTCTGACCTGTGCAGTACCAACTCTTGCAGAAAGACTCTTGCACTAGTTTCTTGAGCACTTCCAGGTCCTCAGGAAGTAGTGCCTGTACCTTCAAGCACAATGGGGTGTGTGCACAGGACATAGGACAGCAGAAATATAGCTCTCTGCAAGAACTAGGGCTGAGCACTGACAAGAGCATTTAGAGTAGTGCTGTGTCACGGGGACCTGAAACTTAGTTTGGGCATGATCTGTGGTTGCTGTTAACTAGGATTCCTCTCCACAGTCAGTGCAAGAAAGGGAGGAAATAGCAGCGGTTAGGGATCCTAGGACACCTATCATTCACTGTCTTCACTGATGACCAAGGCTTCAGGACCCAGTTCCACTCCCCAACCTATGGCTAAGGCTAAAGACCTCTCACTCCCAAGTAAAACCTCTATGCCCTCCTTTCTAGAACCTGTTCTGTCTAAACATGAAGACTGTCATTATTTTAGAGCATGGTGTGCTCTTGATGTCATGCCTACATATATATGTTCCTGTTCTCTGCCTACAGCACACACTCCTGAGGCATCTTCTCTGAGAATATTCACCAGACTTAGTGGTGTCCCAGCTCTCCAGTTCCTCTATAAGTACTAAATCTCATATACAAAGGCAAGCTAAATATAGTTTAAGGTGGATACTGGAAGCATTCATCTAAGAACAGTAGAAAGCAGCCCATCACTTGCTAAGAGCCTGCCATTACAGTTTGCTGTAGTGAGCAGACACCTACCGGTAACAAGCTGATTTCCAGAAAAAAAGAAAAAAGAAAAAAAAGAAAATCTAGCACAACTCCACTTTGCTGGTCACAGGCAGCAGCAGTGTCCCGCCTAAACTGCCACAGACTGGTCCTCCCTTGTACATCAGTGGGGATGATAGGGTGTGATAGCATTTCTATGAGATGCCTTAGACAACAGAGGGAATGGGCCTGGAGCTTTGGACCATTCTTCGCACAGGAGAAGGTCATGAATCCCACAGGAGAAGGTAATTGAGGCTGGATGTAGCTTAATAGAGGACAAGTCAATCAACAGCTATATCACTAGGTTCTGTCAATTTTAAAGGAATTTTGAATAGAAGAGAAGCCAGCTCTTCCCAGCTCTGCCGAAGCCCCAGCTCGTTTCCACCTTATATAATCACCTTTTTCAATAGACTGCATAGAAGTTAGTATTTACTAAGCCAGAGACCACTATTCTCTCAAAAAATCACACACTGAAACTATTTATGCTACCCTTGATACACATGAATTTCAGGACCTGCTAGTCAGCAATAGAGTTTTGCTGCTTTTTTAAACAGAAATACGGCATTTAATAGGTCCATTCTGGACTAGCAGCCAAGCAACTGCGAGTTCATCTTGAGCAGGCAGGCCCAGCTAATTTCAAAATGGATTGCTCTGTGAAGGAAGGATAGCACATCCCAGATCACAGAAATGGTTTACTGGCCCAAGTCTCATATAAAATAGTCTCTTGGTGAAGAGCTAAATGGTTTTAAAAGGTGTCAGAGAAACCATTAGGCAATAAAAATTCACAGAGCAATTTTGCCAGAGAAAAAGCATAAATAAAAAGTGCACCGTCTTTCCCAGGCTTTCCTGCAAGTCAGCTGCATTCAGAGAGATGTGCCACAGCTTGAGCTGAGCTAAAGGTAATTAAAAATTGTTGGCTGTCTTGTGTCAAACTTTCAGCTTGTACTCAGGCACTTTAATCAGAAAAGCGGCAAATGTATAAATGGTGCCACTAGATGAAGGGAGAGCAGAGAGTACAGCAAGCATAGATCAAATCCCGGGTGTATACCAAGAAGAAAAATAGCAACTGATCCTTATTTATGTATGGGTGCATTCGTTCTGTATCCAAAGAAAACATACACACAAAGAACTGGCTCTTGCAAGGAAATGTAGATGCTAACATGCAGTGTCCAGCCAGTTCAGGTTATTTTGCTTCAAGGATATACTGATTTGCTTTTGACATTGTAAATTTTAGTTAGGTCAAATGTTACAGATTCTTCTTGGAGATCTTTCAGCCCATATACAAATACGACAAGCATTATTAGAGTGTTAAAACTATTAATGAGTCTTAAAAGGAGCCCCACCATTAAGCAGAGCTACTGTGGGGGAAAAGTATTCAAAAATCTGATTTTTGCTTCTCTTCTCTTTTTTTTTTTTTTTTTTCCCATTAAAAAAACCAAACAAAACTTCACACCACTCATTTTAATCCAGCAGCTGCTCAAATTTAAAAGAAACCTGCCTATAAAATCAGTAGCAGCTTGTAGTTTCTTGTGAAACTCCTTTTAAGCAAAGAGAAAAAAAAAATCCACAAAGCAAGAACAGTGAACCAGGATAACATCTCCATTGCAATTAAGCAGAACATGCCTCTGATAGGACAATCAGCTTCGTGCAGTAACTGCTAATAGCAGAACATTTCTAGCAGCATCAAGACACGCTGTGTTCCTGGCTACTTGAGAAATTTTAATGAGGAGCCTATTTGGGATTTCATAGTCCCATATCTTGTGCCATAAAAAAGCTTGCATGCAGCGTTCAAGCACATCCAACTAATGCCAGGCAGGAGCCCTCTCTCTCCCTCCAGACCTTAATGTACAAACCCCAGAGCCCACGGAAAGAGAAAGTTAGCTTGGACTGCAGCTTGGGCGGGTGGAGGAGATGGTGGTCAGGAGAACTTTATCCTGATTTTGGATTCCTGTGTCGGCAATATAGTCAAATGGCATAGAAGAGTTATAACCGGTGCAGTATGCACTTGTCTTCTTTAAGCAGAAAAACGTCAGTGCTGTGGGATTTGTGCACAAGGTATTTCTGAAGGGATGAATCAAGAGGAACATTTGCAGTGTGGTAAAGCCACTCTCCTGGAGAGCAGAGCTATTCCTTCAAAAAGCAATGCTGTGTAGATTAATTTATGATCTGCTCTTTCCTCAAACAAATCTAGAACCAGAGGAAAGAGCTCATTAGTGTCCAGGCTTTGGGGAATTACTAGCCATGCTCTAATTTATGCAACTCCACTTTCCCCCACCATCTATGCCCTCTTCTTCAGCACTTCAGTGCCTCTTCCTGCAAAAGCTCCAAATAATTCTTGGTTGTTCTGTTCCCTTTCCTGCAGTGGGTGTATTCATAAAATGAGAGCTGGGCTTGCTTGTAAAAAGGAGCAGAAGGAAAACTCCTCTGTGCAAAGAGCTGCACCTTACCATGGACTAGAGCTCTCTCTTCTCTTACTACATGTCTCTGCATCAAATAGATCACAGAACAGTTTGAGTTGGAAGGCACCTTGAAGATCTTTGAGTTCCATCCCCTCTGCCATGGGCTGCTGTTCCAACTCCTCTGCCACATGTTCCACTTCCCATGAGACCAGGTTGCCCCAGGCCCCACCCAGCCTGGCCTTGAACACTTCCAGGGATGGGGCATCCACAACTTCTCTGGGCAACCTATTCCAGTGTCTTACCACCCTCACAGGAAAGAATTTCTTCCTAATAAGTAATCTAAAACTTCTCTCTTTCTGTTTAAAACAGCAAAACCTCATCCTATCAGTACACTACCTGATAAAGAGTCCTTCCCCATCTCTCTGGTAGGGACCCTTTCAGTAATGGAAGGCTGTTACAAGGTCTTCTCTTCTTCAAGCTGAACAACCCCAACTCTCTCAGTCTTTATTTATAGGAGAGGTGCTTCAGCCCTCTGATCATGTTCATGGCCCTCCTCTGGACTCGCTCCAACAGGTTCGTGTCCTTCTCATCTTGAGGGTCCCAGAGCTGGATGCAGTACTCCAGAAGGGGTCTCACCAGAGCAGAGTAGAAGGGTAGAATCACCTCACTCAACATGCTGGTCCCATTTCTTTTGATGCAGCCCAGGATACGGTTGGCTTTCTGGGCTGCAAGAACACAATGCTGGTTTGTGTTGGGCTTCTCATCAACCAACACTCTCTAAATCCTTTTTCTCCTCAGGGCTACACTCAATCCATTCTCTCCCCAGCCTGTATTTGTGCTTGGCATTGTCCCAACCCACATGCAAAACCTTCCACTTGGCCTTGTTGAACATCATAAGATTTGCACGGGTCCACTTCTCAAGGTCCCTCTGGATGGGATGGTCCAAAAGGAGACTGTGCACCATATCTTGAGGGACTACATAAACAGCATCTGCACTACATGTTCATTTCAATTCTGGCTCTGCGGTGGAAGTCCAAATTATTTTAAGTGGTGACACTTTCTTCACCAGGTCGGTAGTTATGCCCCTTAGTACCTGGCTACACATTTCTAGGCCAATTAGATAAAAAGTGTTCAGGTGAACATTAATTGCTTCTCTTTATCTTTACCAGAAGCTTTCCAACACTCTTCTACCATTTAAATTTAAGGTATAAAATCCACTATGACACACCAGAGGTTTCTGTTGCTACCACAAGCATGCCACAGAGCTGGTTTCACCCTGCAGCATTTCCAGTCTTCCAGGGTATGGGCAGGACCATTCCTGGGATGAGGCTGTCACTTCACTGGACAGCACATCCTCTTTCCAGACATAAGAAGTGATTACTGGCATGTCAGGAGTCCTGGGAACAGGTTTCCTTCTCCCTAGCTCCCTACCACCAAGAGCAGGCATAATGACCCATCCTACTCCCACACCTTGGAAGGTTTCAGTGAGCTGGTTATTGACCTAATGGCACCTACATTTTCACAATAGGAAGCCTCCCTGGTCTGCAATTCAGCACTGAATTACAAACCCTAAGCTGTTCTGTTTGCACAGCTGAAGACACATTGGGGAAATCACATATTTGAGCCAAAACCAACAACACATTTGCTGTCATGATGGCAGAGCAGTTTTTTAAATTTAGTTATAACACAACAAGTCAGTCATCAGCAAAAGCAGCCTGACAAAACACCACAATTTACAGCTCGACTAGTTCAGGGGAACTATTATTTTTGTAAAGATTGACTGATGTTTTCTGAATTGTGCTAGAATATAAGGTTTTCTTTCCAAAAGCAGCATGGGTTGGGGATAGGAGAGAGAAGCATTTCTTTTAAACAACAGAGAGTCTAGTATTTGCTGAGTCAAAAGATCATTGTGTGTAATTGTTGAATTATTAAACTATTGTACCTGAGTGACACGGTGTAGGGGCAGGCTGTAGTGCTACAGCCATTTTGGCAGTAGATAGTTGCCGAGTTCACTTGGCTAGACAGCACCCATCAAGTTGTTTCACCACAAATACTCCTATGCTTGTATTTCCATAGTTAAGTGGACTGCAATATGCAGCACAGAGGTGGGAAAGAGCCTGCTATCTTCTGTTTAAAAGACAGGCTTGTGTAGTACACAACAGTGCTGAAACCAGAGGAGATAGATGGAGGCAGAAGTTTTCTGGCTTGTAATTCACTGACACATACTGAAAGGGGTAAGCATCAAAACCCTTCTTCACAAATACACTTCACTTCCAAGTCTAGCTTTTAGCTACCAGCACATAGGAAGCTTTAGATAAGTTAGACACCACCCTTCCCTCCCCTGAGAAACTATATTTAAATTCTTCAATTTCAAACAAAACCCCAAGCTTCTGGCAAATGGAATTGTGTCAGCATGGCCTTCCTAACATGAGAGACAAGGCTAAGAGCTTGGCATAGATAAATAGCTCTGAAACCTGAAGGTATACTTACCTTCAGGTTATATATACCTATACTTACCTTTGGTGTGATGAGCCATCACACCAAATTCTGGATTGCTTCCTTTTCAGCAAAGTAACGCTGCAGCTGAAGCGGTCCATCTTGGCTCTCCGTGCTGCAGCAGCAGCTACTTCCCTCTGGTAAATCAGGTTATCTGAGATGAACAAGGGGTACCAATTTTATTTTGACAGGTGAATGCCAGCTGTGTGAAGGACTTAATGCTATACATGCACCCAAAACACTGAAGGGTAGGCACCTTCCACAAATTGAATTTATATCAGCGCTACAGCACCACAAGCTTTGCTGCAGTAAAAAGAGGATTTCTGAAATGAAGTGCTCAAGTTGGAACTTGCAAAGAGGAAGGGTTTGCAGGAAGGTGACTTGAATGACAAACATTTACCCAGTATACACCACAACCTCTATATTGAAGAAAACTACAGAAAAAACTGAAAAGTTCCTCTTTATGTTAATCAAACATTTTGGCTTGTGACTACTGAAATCCAGCGTCCACAGGCAGAAACTTTGGGCTACACTACAGGTGACTCTAGGTGGCACTTGTCACCACCCCAGCATGAGATACCAGCCAGCTTATAATGCCTGTCAATCACACAGACCAACGACTATCCAGAGTCTCCCTGAAAGAAGGAAAAGAGGAAGGGGGGAGAAGGAGGAAGAAAGGAGGTGTCACCTGTTGACAGTGTCAGAAGCATTCACATCCAGGAAGCCAAGGGAAGGCATGGCTCTGGATCCTGATTGTGTGCTGTGCAGCATTCCCACGGCCCCTCGGTTATGTACCATGGAAAAAGCTGCCCCCACAGCTCCTCCGCAGATATAGACCTCTTCAATATTTTTTCCCCAGTAGCTGACACAGGTCTGGTGGGAGAGAAGAGAGATCTCTGCTTCTTGGAGCTTGGTGGCCAGTCCTTCCTCTGGGAAACACAGCAGCACCAGGGATGCTGTAGAGACAGGAGTCACTTTGAATTAACTGCCCTGCAAGTCTCCTGGTGGCCATCTATGTGCTTTTTGGGGTAGACGCCAGCCAGGGGATTACTTCCCTTTGCACATAATGTTATCGAATGTTGCATAAAACAGTATTTCATGTGCTTCAGGGGAAGGAATCTCTCTCCATATAGTTGTATGGAGGCACCTTGGCTTTTGCTGTCAGTGGAGCATGGAACGGGGCCTGCTAAAGCTGAGGGGTGTGCAGCTTGGCAGGGGGGACCACGGAGCAGGTAGGGTGGCAGTCACCAGTGAGAAGTGTGGCTCATAGATTAAGACCTACAATCCCCATAGCTTTCCCCTGTATCTCACAAGGATCACCAAAAGACCAGAAGGGTTGGGGCAAGCTCCTAAGAGAGAGCAAAGGCAGCACACTACCAGGGACAAAAGCCTCTTGCAGGGCACACATGAGCATTCAGAAACCTTCTGGCAGCCTCCCCAAGTCAGTTGCCACCCCACCAGCTTTCCCAGATCTCTCTCTAGCCAGCTAGTAGCATGCTTCCTTGCTGCTATCTGTGCTAGAGTCTGGCCAGTCAGATGGGACACAGACCAGTTCTGCACCAGCTGCATTGAGGCACATGGACTCCACGTCTCCTGGAAGAGGGGTCCATGGCTATTTTGAATGAGGAGGTGGTAGAGCTCTCTTCAACTTGAAGGCAGGGGGAGGAAGTTTCTCCTCCCCAGCCACTGAGCTGTCCTAAGGCGACACTGTCACTAGGAGGTATCTGACCACAGTGATGAGCAGTGGGGGTGACACAGGCCAGAGACCCAGGCATTGAGACACCATGAGACCAACCTTATCTCCCTTGGATTTGTTCCCCTTCGCTTAGCCTCCACCTTGGTTTCACCTTTCCCACAGCAGCAGGTTTCCAACAGAAAAGGCTGCCAAGCTCCAACATAAGAAGCGTTTCCCGTCCTGCAGGTAACATCTAGGGAGAGAGGGGACTCTCTCCTGGCACTGCCCTTGAGAGGCCCTAGGTGCTTTTTCATGTCAGAGTAACTCGTGCTTGCTGCTAGCTCCCCCATCCCACCGTTAAAGCATCTTGCGGCAGTGCTTGCTTCCTCCCTGCTGCCTGGTGAGCAAGTTGTTGCTGCAGGAACTGACTGTGTTGGAAAGTAAATTGACACCAGGTACAGCTTTCCCTGCTCTTACTTCTGTCAGCCCCCTGCTTTTCTTGCCTCTCAACTCACTGCTTCACTTCCCCCTCCTCCCAAATATCCCTTAACCAGACTGCAAAGCAGATGAGACAGAGCTTTAATAATGTATACGTTCCCTCACTGTACTTGCTGGATGCCTGAGAGTGCTGTTTTAATGAGTCAAATCTGCCTTTCTCCTAATACCACTGTGAGGCCACAGCACAGTCAAACTGAACACTTTTTGAAGGCTGTTTCTAAGAAGATGAGAGAGGAGACCCTCCAAAGAGGCATGGATCCAGGGGACTGAGGGAAGACAATTTCCACAGGCCAGTTTGCCCCAGGAACCTCGCTCCATGAGTGCAGAAGCCTCCCATCACCAGTGCAGGTAGTTAAGCAGTTCTTGAAAGGACTGTAGTGTTTTATTTGTGGATGCTGTTAACAGCACATGGCGAGATCCATGTGCTTATATAGCTTCCTAATTCACATGCTCTGTTCTTGTGCACCAGCTCTATTTAGATCACATTTCCCCACTGCTTAGCATTTGTCTTCAGTTCTTCCCCTTTCCTTCCCCCAAGTTGCACATAAAAAAGGGGAAGGGGTAATTTCTCTCAGCTCTATCCAAGCTTTGCACTTCTTTGTGTAAAATCTAAATTATACACTGCAGCAAAATATTCCTCTAACAAGAATATTCTGTGGTTTATACAAAGAATACCAGCAACTGGAAAGCTTTTTCTTTAAATTTCAGTCCCTGCTATCTCAGATGTTCCTTTGCTACCAGCACAGAGGTGAATATCATATTAGTGCTGTGCATACCAATCTTTATGGAGGAAAAAATAAGAACAGCTCCCTTGGGACATGCATGCTTATTTTTGGCTCATTAACTTCAGTGGTCATAGTACAGCTGTGGCAGGTTAGGAAGACAGGTAGAATAAGCAATCTTTGCTGTTCTGAGGATCACGTCTAGCCTACATTACACCTTAAAGTCACAATTCTGCTTGGAGAAGCCTGATTCAACAGCAGAATCAGCTGCAGAAGCATTCCTACACCTCATGCAGTATTTTAACCAGGTAATAGGAAACAAGCCTGTTCAAAGGCTTTGCTGTTCATTTTATGCTTAGCGTCCCTTAGTGTGTAAGGTACACAAATGGCCTCCCACCCACCTCCCCACACACCTGCTAAACGCTGCACCCTATGCCAGAGTCTTATTATAATCATTAATCCCAGCACAGTTGAATTTGATGGGCTCCAAGGAGTACCTGGCTCAATGGGCTTTTGCAGCACCAGGAGTGCCAGGTCATTTCTGAAGGGAAACCCATGAGAGCTATAGCATGTGAGCATGGCTTTCACAGACGTGGGGTTGCCATCTTTCACATTTGGCAACAAGCATTTTTTCCTCAGAATTGTTCTGTCTGAGCACTGGGGAAGGAAGAAGGAAAGCAAACACATTTTTCAGTCTAAAAAAGCCCATAGTTCAGAGAACAGGAAGAGTCCAAAGTTCACGTGTAACATTTGCTGCCAAGAAACACTCATGCTTCAAGACTTATAACCTTTAGTGACAGGGACACTTTTGGGAATCCCAGCTGAGGAATCGGTGCTTTTTGTGCTGTGCTGACAGAGAACTTTGACTTGTACCTCTAAAGGTTTGCTGCTGCTAGGATTAATGCAAGGCATCCACAGGTAAGTCAGTTGCTCACATTTTCGGGAACCAGATACCAACACCGGTGGAGCTTACACTGAAGCTACAGATCTGGGCTGTACAACTAATTTGGTGAAACATTGGAGACCTGAGCCAGCATCATGGGTGTCTACATACGACAGAAATGAAGGTTTAACAGAAGCATGTAGTACCTCAAACTTATCAAGGCCAATAAGTACATAAAGTGGGGGCAGAGACATAATACAGACATAATCAGTAGTTTCTGGAGGGGGGCAGAGAACAAACTCTCCCAGGGCTGCATGCATATATTAATTACCAGGTACACATCAAAGCCCGTACTTCATCTCAGTTGTCACCATTACTAGCAGCACAGAAAGCTGCACAGGAAAATTTAAGCTGCTGAAGGGCAGCTCTGGATGTATGTAGACATATGGGAAACAGCAGGACCATCTGTATTGGCCAGGACTGAGAGGACGGTTTAAAATTTTTCCTGTCTGGAGGCTACCAAACCCTCAATGCCCTGGGGTAAGAGGACATTTGCCCACCTGAAGTTGCAGTGTACCTCTGTTAGGACTCATTTTTCATCAATTAGAAAGCTTCCACAGAAGTGTTGACCAGAAACTGGCCAGACAGGGCCGGGACACCAGGGCTGACCAGCCACTTTTATCCGTCCTGGGATTCCTGCCTGCATCTGCCAGGAAATCAGTACTTGTTGCAGGGCCCAGCACAGGGAATGGATCCACCGCTGGAAATGCACGTTTCTCTGGAATTACTTCCTCACTGTTAGTAAGGATATTTCAGTTTGGTTTGTTTTTTTTATTAAAGAAAATTGGTCACAGCCAAGTGGGCTAATAAGCTTCAACACCGAACAAGCACCAAAATCATCTGGGCAGCTGTGTCCACCACAGATTCCACAATAGCCCACTAGTGGTATTGAACCATCTGAATTGAAGAGACTTAGGAATGCTTTGCTCTAATTTTCTCTTCAAAAGAACAGAAGTTGTCCATACATTCTATGCCAAAAATAAAGTCCTGCACTAATAGCAGTTGAGGAAGGACTTGAACCTTGATGTCCCAAATGTGTATGGGCTGGCAATGTGTCCTTGGTGAGCAGCTCTCCACAGATTATCAGGAAGTCATATTCTGCAGGTGAGAAGCATTTCCTGACCCCCTTTTTTTTTTAGTCAAAACTACATTTATGAAGTGTTTCCATTACAGTAACTCTCCATTTTCTAAAACTAGTTCAATAAATTGTTCCCAACTGTCTCACTGTCTCCAGTAACAGCAACAGTGCATAAATAACCTGTATCCGCCCCCCCCAGCTTTCAATGATCATAAGATGTCTTAGTATGAGAAAGGAAAGAAACAAAACTAGAAGTTAATAGTATTTACATTACTTAGAAACCAGTAAACAGAGGGTAAGTCTCAGGCAAAAATAAAAAGGTTTAACAGAAAATAAGTCCATTAAAAGCCTGTCATTGGTAGAGTTGTTTCAGAGAAACCTACTGAGGTTTTTAAGGGGCTGAGATACAACACATCTCCTATTTCCCCTCTTTTGGCGGCACTCTGGATTGTGCCATGGGAACTAACCCTTTGATAATAGGCTCCCTCTGTCACTTCTGTGTGCCCCAGGAAAAGGCACAATTCTCTAGTAAGAGCAATCAAGTTCTCAAGCAAAAGTTAGCAGAGATGGATTAAACCATTTGGCATTCTCCTTCCTGTTTATAGAGTCACATTCCAGGCAGTGGTTACTAATTAATCAGAGGTCAGTTACATGCTGAGACCAATCTTCCCTCCCAATAACCATTTGTTTTAAACAAAAAGAAGCCAACCAAGTATGGTTTTATATGTTAAATAAACAGTCATTTCTCAGGCTCATTTTTGTATTTGGCTTGGAGACAGTGAGAACAGCAGCGATACAAGGACTGCCACCTAGCATAAAGTGTCTGGGGTAAGTGTCGAATTAACTTGCTGCAGTTTTGGATGCATCAGAGCTCAGAAGAATATTTTGAAGTGATCTCAGACAATAGCTTTCAGGGAAGCACACTCAGCAAATAAACATTACGAATGTCTCTGCCTGTAGCCTTCAATACTATCTTAATAATGGGATTGTTTTGTGGCATAGACAAGGAAAGACCAAGTTCCTTACTTACATTGGCTGCTGCCTTCCAGCTCACTGCTTTACCTGCTGATACAGCTCTTCAGGAAGGATTCTGAAGTCTCTGTACCCCACAGTTTCATCAGTTTTGAAATGCAGGGTCAGGAATCTGCTGCTGGAGAACATGCTACAAGATATTTTCTGGCCCTGTAAGTTTTCCGGTGAGGGGAAGAAGGAAATACTCAGTTGTAGTCATTATCAAGTCACATGAGAGAGAACCCCCACACTTATTTCCAGGGGCAGACTTTTCAATCCAAGCTTTTTTATGCTCAGAGGCATTAGGGGATACCAGGATTTCTTTGAGGTCCTTCAGGAGGTACATCTCTAGTGGCCTATGCAATATCATTCCCTACCGAGGCTGAAGAAGTGAAGCCCGGTACAATGGCCAAATTGTTCTCATGCTTTATGAGAGTGCATTTGTCATACTTTAGTGAGATTACTTCAGTAACCAGTTCTCTAAATATCTATGTATGTGGGGGGAAAAAGAGAGGAGACAGTGGGTGAACAAGGAAGGCATGAGGCCATTTCAGTGAACATTTCTGTACCCAAAAATCCTGATGCCTGTATGGTACAAGACAGCTTCGGTACTCACAGCAGCATCTGCTCAAACTATTTCAGACACAGTGAGACAAGTACCAGGATACAAAGGGTTAAGGAAAAGAAGGTTTGAAAGAATATTTGATATAAGAATCCTCTCAGATGCAGCCATCGTGCTGAAAGTCAAGAGCTGCTGAGTCCAAGCCACGTCTACTAGAGGCAGCCTGGGTGACAAGCGCTGCTTTCAACCATTCTCAGGAAGCCTGCTGCCACTTGGCCCTGCTGTGCAGGCACTAATCAGATAGTGTTGCTCTCCTCCCTGCCTCACAACTGAAGGGAATTTGGTCACCTTATTTAATAAAAGGGGTCAGAAAAGGAAGGTAGTAAATTAACATGTAGTTCAACTTAGAAGCCTTGAAGAGAGATGTGGGCCATCATAAACACTCAAATGATACAAAATGCAATCCATTGCATCCTCAGTTACAAAATCATTAAGTACACCCTTCAACTTCTTTCCTGAAGTAGAATAAATTGTCCAAGTGCAGTTCAGTATGTCGGGGTAAACGTCAAGGTAATCGAGAGATGTTATTTCAGTGGCTCCAACTGAATTAGATCAAAGCCTTGGCGCTCTAAAAACAAAAAGAGAAAACAATCATATCACAAAGAAAAAAACCTGCCTCTCCACTAATTTCCTTAAGTGAGCCTATTAATATTTGAGGAAGAAGATATCTTAGTGTTGGGCTTTACGATCTGTTCATCAAAGTGAACATTTGCGTGGCTTCAAAGCACAAGTTCTCCATGCCATTTACACAGAGAACTTGTTCAACCAGGAAAGGGCTACAGACTCTGAAGAATGATCTAGAAAGCCAGACTCCGAGACCCTACATACAGGATCACTTGGAGTAACCTTTCCTAATGGAACAATTTCAAACTTAAAAATTCATTAGCGACCGCTGAAGTGTTTACACAGATGTTTCTTTTGCCTGGCATTTATAGCTGCCACAAAGTTGACCAAAATGCAGAATGACATGTTGTAGGCATGTTAATGTTTTAATTACATGGTTTTGTAGTTGGCTTTGTTTTCAGGAGTTCCATAAATAAAACTGGCTATCATCACACCTCAGTTTACTGGGGTGAAGGGAGAGGAGGTCTGACAGCGAACTTCCTGGGGTGATGAGAGAGAGGAGACCAAGCCTGCTGGGAACATGAAAGACATGGAAGCTTCACAAGTCTCAGGCACTTCCACCTTGAAGGTCCTTGCGGTTGAATAGCTGCGAACATGCTTCAGGCAGGCTGGTCAATCTGGCTAAAGTTCAAGTCCTCATACAAAATGCAGAGACGGCTTCAAGGATCATGTATCCAATGTATTTGAAACGGATGGAATTAGCTATGGTTTGTGATTTTTTTTTGGTGGGGTTTTGTTTGGTCTTGTTTTTTGATTCAAGTAGCCATTCATTTCATATATAGCAGCACTGGCAGCAGGAACTGAAAGTGAATACAGCAAAACAGGGATGTGGTGATTGAAGAAAGGACATTTAGTACTGACACACGTAATGTTGCTGGTGACAGTCTCATACACAAGTATTCACACTTACTTGTGACAGAGGCTGACCCCCCCCCCAAGCCACAAGCACAGAATGTGCATAAAAGCATGGGTTGCTTTGGTTTTCTTGCATTGTTTCATTTTTAAACTGTTTTTTTTCTCTTTGTGGAAAGTTAAAACCAGTCTTACCTTTGTCAGCAGCCTTTCCACATTCAGACCCAAAAAGAAGCCACTGCCTTATCTGAAGCACACAAAAGCAGAGGAGGTTACAGGACTATTCTGAGAAAAGCAAAAGAAGTTTTCAGCCAGGCTGCGGGTAAATGGAAAAGGCAACTTCGGTTTTTCAGAGACAGGGCTTGAAGTGTACCTTGGAAATGTGTGCGTGCACATGAAAAAGCAGATGTATCTTTGTTGATGGTGCTGTAAGTCTGATAAATTTTAATACGAGAAATTTAATTGCTGCTATGTACTTCTGAAGCCCAGCACACCTGATTGATATGTGGAGAAGCAGATGTGCTCAATTCACCCAGCAGTGAGGAGCACAGGTATGGTGGGAGCAAGGGGGATGAGGGAAGGAGATTAGGTGTGGCTCAAGTTGCTAGAAATGCGAAATGGTTTGCTTCCGTGAAAACGGAAGAGTCAGATAGAACACATCTCTCCTGCTCCAAGTTTCTTTCATCTGAGGCATTAAAGTACTAATTTGCCTAACGGGTCCAGGCCAATGCTATTCACAGAGAAAACTGTCTGCTCATGTCACCAGCTGAACCCTCATCTGAAAAGCAACAAATGGAGGAAGGCCTCCTTTGGTCTGTAAGCTTAGAGCTCAATTAACAGCGTAGGTCCCCTGGCATATGGCAGAGGTGAGGTTTTGGAGGAACAATGGGAACAGCAGCACCCAACAGCAGTTTTGTCTGCGAGGTGAAGAAGCAAAAGAGAGGTTATCGAAGTAATAACAGACAGATTGTGGGGACAGAGGATTCTGGTTTTCTAGAGCAGAATGGAAAGGGGCATATAGAGAGCAGCAGCTAAGTCAGCTATTTCCTTCTTACAGATCTACTGTGGGGAGCACCAGAGTTAGATCACTACTTATACATTTAATCATCATCATCACTCAAGACCACTAATAGATCTCTTATTCTTAATAGCAGTTTCTGTTTTGCACAGACCTGATACTGTTTAATGCATCACTCAACAACTTCAGAAATCACCTAAACAGCATGGAAGCTTTTTTGGTCTTAAGTAACATCCTTGGTTTTATTTTTGCATTTTTTTAAACATAACAGTCATACTTCAGACTCTACTGCTCTAAACCCACTCCAAAATCTTAACAGACTTACTAGATAATATATCCTGAACAGAGTAAGCCAGGACAAAGCCTTTCATGAGTTCAATCTCAAACTCAAGATTTTACAAGATAGAGGGAAGCATCACCACAGAAGTTGCCTGCAACATATACCAAGATGGGGTGTGAGCCTTCCACTTTCACTGTCTTCTCTTGAGGGCTGTAAGGTTAAGCTGTGCAAAATGCAACATCAGAAAAGATTTCCCTTTCTAAAAGCCTCTTAATGATGGCACTCAGCTTTGAATTCATCCATTGGACTACAGACAAGACTAGAAGATAGCTTGCTATGCTTGCAACTGAAATGGTAACTAAATGGCAACCAAAATAGGGTGCCCATTATAAACCACTACAAATCACTGCTGGCCAGTGCCCACTACCTGAACTACTTCTGTCAGAAGACATCCCTGCTCTGACCGGCAGCCCCCACCTCAGGCTCTCTTGTGCAAGACATTATGCAAGGTCCATAAGACTGTAAGACATGCGTATTTCCCGGGGGAGTAACAGACCTGGCACTGAAGAACCTTGTATCCATGAGTGCCTGAACACTTTGAATTTCCAGTGCATGCTTTCTCTTCCTGATACAGAAGACACTAGTACAGCTTTGTTTCCCCAGCAATATCCTACATAAACCAAGACAATACCTCCTTAGGCAGGGTGGGTAAGTATCTTCTCTGGTGTGGCAGGGCAGTAGGCTCCATCACTTGACCTGCTGCCTTTGGCACACAGTTTTGAAATCACACAGCAAATTGTCATGCTGGAAGTTCAAGCCTGGGAAAGAGACAGGCTCACATTGTTCCAAGGCAAAACCATGCCACCATCAGGACCTTGCATCCAATACATTTGATAGCAACAGTATTTCCAGGGAGGGAAAAATACTAGCTGAAGCTAGATACTAGCTGAAGTAGCTCCAAGCATTATCAGAAATCCTTCCTGGAGCATGGAAGTGTGCCATGTAAACCTCCTTTATCTGTCTGCAAAAGAAACTTAGTTCAGCTCCTCTGTTTCTCTCACCCCGGCCTTAAGGTGAACTCTCTCTCATCTATTAACTCTTCGGTTAGTCCAAATACTTCATACATCATCAGCGGCCGTGACAATTAGGCAGATTTCTTTCAGTCCAGAAGTCCAGGACTTCAGGCTGAATAATGGATTTTAACGAGGCTACAATTCTCCGGTGGCAGCTGCAGCACAAAGTAAAGAACAAAGTCACAATGCTGGCATATTTTACAATTGGTTCTTATTTCCTAGGGATAGCTATCAAAATGTGAGCAAAGGCAAAAAGGATTGTAATGCCCATTAAAAAGAGAAAAGGAAAGAAAAAATATCAAAGGTGGGATACGGGTCCAAATCTATTTCGGTCATATTATTCATTACTTCTGAAGTTAAACTTTCAAACAGTTTAGAAGTCTATGCCATTGCCACGTGAATAGAAAGATAGCCTTTATCCTAACTAAGCATGATAAGCAGAGAAAGAAAGGAAACAGATGAAAGTGCCAAAAGAATTTTAGTAACGTAGTTTAGCACCGTCATTGTTAAACCCTCTGTTATGCCACGTTCAGATCTCTGACATGAGAGCTTTACCCAGAGGTATCAACTTTGCTGTTTACTGAAAAGGCGGCACTGCTGCCTCCAGATTTCCTAGCTCTGAGTAACTTACCCAGTTTTCTAAAAATTGGCTGAAATGCCTATAGATTCACAAAAAAACCCACACCACAGATATGTGAAGACTTTAGTGAGAGAGTTCCAAAAGCCAGAATAACTCAAGTGTCCACCTGGTGGCATATGCATATCTCATGGGTTATTCCAGTGACTGGATCAGCCCCTCCTGATGTGCAAAGATGACATTCACACATTGTGACAACTTTGAAGGCACCTTCTTGGGAATTTTGGGGGTATTGATAGGTTTTTGTCCCAGGAAGAACAGGAACGTAGAGCATGAAATTCAGTTTTACTATTAACTTTTAGATGGACTTTCAGCAGGGACTAGGACAATTCCTACATGTCATACAACTCCAATTGAAATGCGTGTATCATGGGTGAGAGTTGATTCACAGAGCAAGAATCTTTAAATGCTCATTCAAAACTTCATCTGGAAACTGATGTGTTCAATTAGAGGACAAACCAATTGGGAATGCTACTACGTTTCTATTCTACCAGGCCAGACCTACACAACTCACTGTAGCCTTGATTCAAGCTTCAGCATTTTGCATAACAACCAGTTTTATCCAGGCTAAAGCTTAGGAGAACTCTGTTTTTACATGTTTGGAGAACATCTCTACGGAAAGTCACCAGAAAGCCCACAAAGGCATCCTGAAAACAAGAGCATTCTTGAAGCTTTGGTCAAACAGGTCAGTTCATCTTTAGAGAGAAATGGTTGTACAGCTTGATGTAGCTTGGACCCTGAGTATCAAATATTCAGTGCTGAAAGCAGTGGGGCCAATGGAGTGGAGCACCATCTTCACCACAGGTCTGTTTCTCTGGAGGTCCACAGGAGCTTGCACAATACCACACAGCACAGCTAGAAGCAGAGACAAGTACAACGCCACTGATGCAGAAACACCATTTGAGAAATGTAAGCAAAAATTATAAAAGTTACTCTCTAGAAAGGCAGAAAAGTGGGGAACTATTCACATTTGCTAGATGTTCAATGTCAACATAGCTGCTATGCAGTCACCTCCTGATGAGGCAGCAGGCAGCATCTCCAGTCCCTGTCTTGCCACCAGCGCCCTACTGCTGACCAGCAAGGATTTGTTCAGTTCATTGCATGGTTTCAGCTGCCCAAAGCCTGCCTACAAGGCCAGACATTTTGTTTTTGCTTTCTGTCCTGAAAAATTGCTAGATTACTTAAGTGTTCATTCTTGGACCTAAATTGTAAGTGGGATGGGACAGGGAATTTTTGACAAAACTCCATTTCCCCTGATAGGTACTTTCAGTTGACAAGCACACTAAATAATTTTCCAGTTACTTTCTGGCTCTCAGAGTTTTCCAGCCTCTTTCTGTTCCATCTGTAACCATCATTTTAAAGTTCTAGCTCATTCTGACATCAAAGTCCAAGTTCATGTTTTAGTTTCTTTAGCAGAAGTAATTTGGTTTAGAGACAGGCATCCACTGACTGATGTTGCTCACTGGGTCTAGAGAAGGAGGAGGGAAAAAAAAAAAGAAAACAGGTTGTTTCAGTATGCTGGCATATAAATAGACACAGGAATCTATGTTTAATATACCCAACCCTGAAAAACTGCCAGCCATAACAAATGCTGTTACATAGCAGCAAGTCTGTGTGCTGGAGGATGCTCCAGGGAGCTATCTATTAGACTCCTATTCAGGGAAAAGTTTGACTGATGGCGCCATTTCCGATAGTATTTTCCTCTGTCCTGCATATAAATAGTTATGATAGTTAAACTGCTATTCTCAGCTGTAACAGACATACTTTTAGAAATTTTTTGTGTGCTTTTATAAATAAGTTCAGGGAGAAAGATAACTGTAGAGTACTCTAAGAGCTCCTCAGTACATCATCTACCTTTCTCCTCTCCTGTTCTTTCACTTCCAACTCGGAATTAACTGACATGCTAAACTGCAGATTTGCTACATGTTTTGTTTTTGGGTTTTTTAATGAAAAAAAATATTCCTAGCATGTCTCATTACCCTAAAGTTCTTTCTTTAGAAGCATTACTAATTATTTGATGACAAAAGAGTGTTCTTGTTCAAAACCAGTTTATTTTTCCTGATGAGAGATCTATGGTGACCGTGCACATCTACAGCTAGATAAAAGTTAAATGGGGCCTCTCCCCTAGAGTGTTAGCCATCACCAGTGCTGTGATGTAAAAAGATGAAGGTCTGCATGGAATGGCTGTTAGCTAAAAACTTTCTCCAGGGGCATTGCTTAATTTTGGAGAACACATACATATTTGGAGAACACATACACTAGAGTTTACTCACAGGACTCCCAAAGGCTGATGGTGATTTCTCCACCGGGCTCTGTCTACCAGGGTATCAGTATGGATACCTATTCAGGAGAAACAATTGTTCATAAGTAGTTTGTAACGTCTGTAGTCACAATAAACTAGACCTAAACAAAGACAGAATAAAGGAGGATGAAGGAGGAGAAGAAACAAGCACATTGAAGAGCTAGGAGGAGGAACATCTTCAGAAGCCAGAGATCCTTCAGCACACCAAATAAAACCTCTGCAAGATCTTACGAGTCTTCCCCCAACTCCTTTCACATTCTTTTCCCCCTCTTCATTTACAATCTGTGCCAACAAGTTCCAGTTAATTCCTTTCAAGTTGTTGTCTGATACTTCTCTTTCATGTCTCTTCTCTTTATGTTTAAAAATTAGTGACTATGTATTCCTTAGTTACCTTTCTGTGCCCATTCATAGTGGTCTATAAAGTCATTACGTTTCTCCTCCATTATCTTTTCCATCCTGTTTAGTTTCTTCTTGTAGAGAGCCAAACCAACCCCTGGACAACCATCAGGCTCATCTGTACTTCTAGATCCTTTTCAGAATGACCCCATGCAGGAGGAATAAGTAAAGCCCCACACAGCATTAAAAAAAATTGGTTCCTCAGGTTTGTACAGTAGTGCATGTTTCATTCTTTACTCCATCAGACACTGACACCCTTTTTTTCTATTTTTCCTGGCTACAAACCTGCTCCAGTGACTCTATGGTATTTCAGTGATAGTAACTAAATTAAAGCCCATCGTCTGTGTACATAAAGGTACATAAAGGGTTCTCCCTTCTGTCCCAAGCCTTCAGCACAGTGAAGGTAGACATTGATTTGTTTTAAGATGTTTGTATACTCCACACCATGTACAGCAGACAAGAAAGCTGGCATTTGACTTGCTCTTTCAAACAGATATAGGAGCATGGTACTGTTCTGCATCTTATCTCTTCCACTTTTTCCCCCACTCTGTATACAGAGCCTTTAAAACAGGAAGCAAAAAGCATTCCCTCCCTGCATTTTGAAATGGCCCAACTTGCTGGAGTAACCTTGATGTGTTCCTGCTCCCTGCCACACTGCAGTTAAACTAGATTTTACTTAACTGCACAGTGTGCAGTATGGGAGCAAACCACACATGTGGATGTACAGGCCTCCAATAATCTAAACTTTTCAATAAAGAGCATTAAGTCTTTCAGTTTACTTTTATTTTAGCTTTCCTTTTTTTTTTTTTTTTTTTTTTAATTCTGTAGATTGCACCTCAGAAGGATCAGGGTGAGGAAGACCATAGCCCTCTGATCAGGAGAGAATATATTTTTCTGGCATAAAGAGCCACACTCCTGTTTCCCAGACTCTAATGCTTCAGCCTCATCCATTCCACCTCCATGAGGCAAATAACGTGTACCATCATTGTATCTTACTTCATTCTCTCAGAGGGTATGGATGAAGGGGGGGTTACTTTGAATAAGAAGCTGCCAATGCAGGAGGTCACAAATCACTTATTTAGACAAGCACCTATATGGGTTTGCCCAAATACCACAGCTTATTTCTTAGTGCACTGAGAGGGCAGTTTTCCTAGGTCAATTCAACTAACACATGGATTCACGTCTTCAGCCAAGTTCACAGTCTGGGCTCTGAAGCTTTACTCAAGGTTGCCATGGGCCGGAACTGTGCAGCTGGGGCTGGAAATCCTTTCTGAAGCTGGCCCAAGCGAAAGTGAGACATTTCTAGGGCTGAGTGTCCTCAGCTGGATCGTTTGTTGTTACCTAGAACTTTTCTTTCTTGCTGTCTCTCTTCATAAATCCCAAGAAACTCCTCTTGGCAGTTCAGTGATGATGTTGTTGACAGATCCTTTACTATAATCTCTGCCATGCCCTTCAGAGACAGTCAGAGTATCCAAGAGCACTCTGTGCTTCCCACGTATCCTGATGAGGAAGGAGCAGAGATAAACCCCCAGGGCTCTTCTAACACCACTTTTGACAGGTATTCTGAGGATAAATGTGCACTTCAGTGATAAAAACATTAAGAAAAGACAGTAAGAGCTTTCTACAAAAACCTGCCAATTCTGTCCATGATTGAAGATAGGCTAGCAGATCAAAAAAAGTCAGTGGAAAATGGTTTTCCAATATGTTGCCTTTTTAAAAAAAAAATAAATAAAAATCCCCATTCCTTGGTGGAAGTTTGAATGTCCTGATAGCACTGGCAAGAACACAGCTGTTGCAGCCACTAGAAAGGCACACAGTTGGCCAAAATGAACAGCTCTGACAAAAAGCTTAACCCTATACAGGGTGTATATGTGTTGGGTTTGTTTAAACCCATTCCTATCAGTTGGATCATTTCTTAGGCTCCAGCATCCAGGCTCGTACAAGCCTACAGAAATTCTTAATGTATGTGGACACAAGGCACTCCTGTTGCTTTAGCCTTGGAGACCCTGGCAGCAGCCACAAGCTAGGCAGCATAAAGGAGTGAGCTTCCAGGCCTTAGAGGAAAGGAGACCTCCTTGCAAATTTGCTGAGCAGTGCTTTGAATCAATGCCTGGAAAACAGGTAAACAGACACCAGGATACCAGGTTGGTCAGGGTCCCAAGCTGACAGTCCTACCAAACCCAAACGTTCACTCACTGCTGAGGAAAAAATACATTTTATTTTTTTTTAAATTGACCTTGTGACCAGCCTTAGAAAAGAGTTATGAAATATTATGCTTTTGCTTATGCGTTTTCTAGTTGTCCAGAAAGACAGGAGAGCAAGCTTAGCCTGCAATTGCATGCACACACAGTGCAGTCAGATTCAACACTTGTTAAATAAAAGACCAAATCAACAGGGAAATATTTGGAAGCCTCTGAGTGGTTATAACAGAGCAGAAGGAGAGAAAACAAGATCACTAATGAGAACTCTATGTCCCTTTAGTACCAAGCATAATAGAGCTGTTTGCCTCCCAAGGCAGCAATTTTTAAAGTCATACCCTCTGTAGAGCAGCTTAAATTCTGTTTAAGTGTGCTTCCTCCCACACCAACATTTATAAGCTTTCTGCTCAGATTAGATGCTGACACCATACCACGTCTCTGTGTACCTGCATGGGATGCTGAGAGTGGAGAGGGAAAGAGCTGAGCCCTTCAGCCGGGCAGAAATCCTTCAAATCCAGAAGGCAGATGGAGAGCCTTTGCCTCCTGAGGAAGGTGCTGTGGTGTGAACAGCACCGCACAGCAGCAGTGACTGTCAGAGAGTACACGTAAAGAAACATGACATGGCTTAACCCACAGCAGAAGAGAGCTGAGCCAAGTGGAGCTATGGGAAGGGTAGAATCATGGAATGGTTTAGGTTGGAAAGAACCTTAAAGATCATCAAAACAAATAAAGATCATGTCCCTGCCATGGGCAGGGACACCTCCCACTAGACCAGGTTACTCAAAGCCCCAGTTCAGCCTGGTCTTGAACACTTCCAGGGATGAAGAACTCTTCCTCTAGGAGAGCTGGCCTTAAAAAGAAAAAAAAATGCCTCAAACCTCTTTCACCACAGTCTAGATTGAAAAGCAATGAGGTAATCACAGGTTTGCACAAGGGGAAAGAAAGAGCTCCTGCACATTGTTGGAGGACAGGTGCCCCGTGCTTGCACCAGGGGACTGGAGGGGATAGCAGTGCAAGGGCCAGTGCAGTGCTCTGGAAGGGGGTAAACCCCAGCAGGCTAAGCCACAGGACCTTGTCTCTAGGTTCATTTTTAAAATAATTTTTTGCATTCAGGGTGACACTGTAATTCAGGTCACTACACAGCACCGTGTGCTTGCCATGACTTTGAGCCCCCCAGTGATGAGTGGCGGGGCTGAGACAAGCCTGCTCTGCGTGCACTTCCAGCCCCTGCTAAGCAGCCCTAGAGCAGCTGAGTTAATGATGCCCCCACAGTCGCCGGCGGAGCCACACTTTCCTGAGGAGAGAAAACATTCCCACCTCCTATTGCTTATCACTTCGGGGGACCTATTTTTATCTCAGTGGTGTGATGTCTTGGAGCACCAGCAAGGATGCCAGTGGGAAGAAGAGGAAAGCACACACTGCATGCCAACAGCCTGGCTACAGTACAAGACTGCAAGCAGAGCCAGTAGCACGTCCCCTCCTGAAACAGATTGATTTTTAAAGCAACAGCATTCTCCAATTTGTTGCCAGAGGTAGTGTCACCCAGTAACTCAGGGGTACTTCAGCCTTTTCATCAGTCTTCCTCCAACACTGTCACAGCCTTGGCTGTGAAGAAATATTTAAATGCTTAATAGGCAGGAGAAGGCACATCAGGAGCTGTTTGCTGTGCTTTAGAAGCAGCAAAAAGTTGACAGAGTGCCTCACCCAAGATCATGACTCTGTTCAAGCAAAGTACATGCATAAGACGTTAAGTAATTCTTCCTTCCCTGAGAAACTCAGTCTAAATCACAAAAACAAATTAATAAATAAAAAGCAATACCTCATTCCAAGGATGGTTATGGAGAGAGTGAGCAGATTAAGCAACACACCCAAGTGCACAGGAAACCTGCATGTTAAGGGACACTGACTCCCCCATGCGAGCCCACTACTTCAAGTTAAAATAGAGTCTGTCTCTCCCTGGCTCTGCTCCCCAGCCTCCCTCCCTCCCCTCTCCCTGTGTGTACACACACATGCTCTTCCCAGGACAAAAACCAGAGAGCTTGCATCCACTTGCACCAAGATGTTAGATTCAAAATTGGGTGCTACCCAGAGCTGTTCCTGAACTGAACCAGCCCCACCACCTTCTGCAAAACAAGCACTGTAGCCTCTGGCACACAGCAGCTCAGCACCATCCTGCAGCCACCACTCCATCCCCGTAGCTTCTGGGGGCAGCTTTGCTGGCCACTCCTGTGCCCAGGTCTCTGGAGCACCCCCGCTTTCCTGCAGCATGTTCTGTTCAACATCTAAGGAGAGGCACAGCATGCTTAGAGACAGTTCAATACAAAATGCAGGAACAGTCAGCACGGCCAAGCACTTCCCGCAGTGGGAAGGCAATTGTGTGAAAGTCAGATAAAGGAGCCAATGGTCAGTATCTAGCTCAAAGAGCCCTCAGGGCTCTGAACCTTTTGTATGAAGCCATATGTAAAAGCTGTATGCAATACCACAGCCTCCACCTCTGGGAAAGATTTACAGCTACAGAGCTAAGCAATTCCCTGCATAAACTGTCTGACCTACACTAAATCCATGAAAGCCATTACAGCCACCAGAGCCAGTGGTCAGCAGCCAGTTGTATCAGATCCAAGGGTATGGAAGATCTCCAGCCAGCTCCCAGCTTATCTGTGGGGATGGTCTGGCTACCATACAAGTGATGACTTGTTTTGTTAACTGGTTTTAGTTTAGAAGAAATTTCTCCCTTAATCAGCACCTGTACTAACATCTCTATTAGGTCAGTATGGGACTATGAATGATGCCACGAGGGAGAAAGACCAGCAGCTGCAGCACAAAGCAGGAGAGTCCAAGTGCTCATCTGACCTGAGATTAGAGGATTATCCACAACGTGCTCTTTTCTTTAATATATACTTTAATTTCCTGCTCATAACTGCAGCACACTTTATTCCAGATACAGAAAAAAAAAAACCTAAATTAAATTTATTCCTGTTAGCTGAAGTCCTCCATTTTCTGCTGGCAACAATAAAATACAGGATGGGAAGAAACATGAAAACTCTACCCAGGACTAGCTGTTTCCTTTTTCTTGAGAAATGCTGTGGGATAATCACAGCTATTCGCTAAAAGGAGAATTACATATTTGGCTGTACATGTGCACATGCAGGGAAGGAGGAGGGATAAAGCTCTGGAAGACAAATGTTTTGCATCAGCAGTTTCCCACTGCAACTACTTTAAGCCCAAGAGAAACATTTCTCTAGAATGACAAATCAGCTTATTGAACATGGAAAAGAGACTTGAAGCTATCTGCTGACTCTTTGAAAGCTCTCAAATCCCATCAGATTAAACAAACTGAAATAGTGGATTTCTCCATTTGCCATTTGAATCTATAAAGCCAAGTCCACCTTGACCTGAGAAGCCTCAACAGCAAATAGACTTCTGGAAAAGACAAGAAAGAGCTGATATGTGAAAGCAGCACAACAATGCTGGGTTCACAGGAGAAGTTGTCAAACGGGTGTTCTCCCTTCATTTGTCTGCTGGAGAGTGCCCCAATTTAAGAACGGGAGCCTCTTCCTTTTGCGAGGTACCCATCCCTTTCACATAATCAGTCCTTATTCACTATTATATGCCACTCTTTCTCTAGCAAAATGTATCCTGCAGACTTCCAAATGTGGTGCTAATAATATCTAGATGCACACAAAGGCTCACTTTACAGTGCTGTCCCAAACTATTCTGCTCAATAAAGCATGGGGCTGGTAGGCGTTTTCATCAGCATTCGCTTTTTACTGAGAATCATAGAATGGTTAGTTGGCAGGGACATTAAACAACATCTAGTTCCAACCCCCCAGCCGTGGGTAGGGACACCTCCCACTAGACCAGGTTGCTCAAATCCTCATCCAGCCTGGCCTTGCATACTTCCAGGGAGAAAAGTATCTGTACAAAGATTATATATTCAATTTGAGAGCCAGAAGTGTTAAATACAAATTCTATGCTTCTGAAACTCCCAGCCCAATTTCCAGTAATTTTCCCATTTGTTTAGGGGAAAAGCATGAGGAAAAGGGAGAAGTGGGGACTTTCTGCAGGAAGTCACCTGTATATTACTTTTTTTTTTTTCCTCCCTCTTAGATTACTTCAAGAAGTCTAGCAGACAAAGCCTCAGTGCACTTGAGAAGCTTTATACAAAACCATTATATTCAAGACTCATCTTGCTTTGACTCACTTTTCTTCGGAGGTCTTATCCAGTCCAGGAAAATCCACACCCTTGAATAGATGTTCTGGTTCCTTTGGGCTGGCACAGCCAACAGCCCAGCTGACAAAGAGTAAGTGGAACTATTTCCTTGTTGCCAAACCAAGAGACCACCAGAACCTCCCTAGGAACCAAGAGAAAGAGAGGACTGTGCACTGCTGCAGCTAAGAAGAGAGCTGCTGCAGATCAAATTTGTCCCAAAAAAAGCCTCCGTGCAAGAACAGGGGGTGCAGCTGCTGGTGCAACTCTGCCCTGGCCTGGAACAAAGAGGTTGATTTAAAGGCTTGCTTATCCACGTGGAGTGAAGACTGAGCACAGACTGTAGACCAAACATGACTGAATAGTGCTCTTGAGTGTTACACATAAATTATTAGTTCAGCATAAGATTGCGGCACTGAGCAGAACCCACATTTCAGCTTGACAGTGCCTCAGTCGGAATTATTTCACCTTTTATTTATTCAGCTGTTCTTACCTGCTGGCCTCATGATTTCAGGGAGATTAGTTAGTTCTTGAACAGGTCTCTGAATACAAGAGTTTTATATAAGCAATAGAAGTCTTCATAGTTTATCTTGACAAAAGAGTGCTATAAATGTGTTTCCAAACAAGCTCCAAAGGGGTTTCACTGCTATAAGAGGTGGAGCTTGGGAAGTGCAAGGGAAGAACATCCTTTCATGAGCCCTCTGCAGGTCTCATGAAAGTTACAGTCCAGAGAAAGTTTACTATGTGCTTGCATTTCCAAGCAACACTGCACATTGTGTCTCCCACACAGATCAAGCACACCTATTGACCTTGTAAGTACCGTCCACTCCAGGGACAGCAAATCATTGGAGCTTTTAACTCTGACTCACTACATGCTCTTCTCCCCTCTGTCCTCCCCTGTCCCTACTCCTAGATGGTCTACCGACATGCACACACCTTCAAGAGTGCTTGCTTTTAGTCTTACCTCACCTGACAGGGGTCCTGGCCTCCCACAGAAACAAAGCCAGCAGAAAGCATCCTGACTGTGATCCCTCCAGGGTAATTGAAGTAGTAATTTCTCTCAGATTTTGTTCTTAAGTTCTGCTGCAGCCCCCCTAGCTTGGCTTCCATCTGCTTGGAAAATAAATTCAAGGTTTGGTCCCGGAAGAAGAATAAAAGATTCAAGTATATAAAATCAGAAGAGTAGCCTCTTTTGATGACCCTCCATCCAGATGCAGTGCAGAGGGAAGAGGATAAAGTCTGTTGGACAGACACACTGGCCCCACAGTGGCCTTGTATTCCAGAGGGACATCTAGCTGCATCAGGACAATGCTGGATTCATAGCTCAGCATGTCAAAGTCAGGATGCATCACGATGGTTCTCACCTGTCTTGCCTGAGTGGGCAGGAGTCAGGGTAGAGAAGGAACAAGCTACCTTCTAAATACATCCCAAAAGCCCTTGGAAAGGAAGAGGGCAAAACCCCCACAAGCGATGACCAAGCTCAAGATAAGTCATGAAAAGAAACAAACAAGGCACAAGGGCTTAAAAGACATATTGCCCACTTCACATTTTCCAAGTTGAAAAGATTGCTGGGATGAATTACGTAGATCTCCTGAGCCTCGAGTGAAAGCTGACTCCTTCATTGAGCAAACACAAGCTACTAAGGTTTTGCAGAAGACTAGCGTGAGTCACTCATGCTTCTTTTCCACATGCATTTCTTCCTCCTCCCTGCTAGGAAGAAAGAGTCAGCAAGATTTTTATAGACAGATCTATTGCTCAGTACTAAGAGAGTAAGATGCTGAGGACACTCAGTCATCTCTGTGAGATTTTAAGACTTTTTACTGCTAGTAATAAGAACCAGATATAAAACCTACTCCTATAAACTACAAGTTAGCTGAATGAGACCAGAATTACTAGATTTCCTTTCCCATTCTTCAACCTGTGCTATGTATCAGCCTTGCTGTCAACACTGCTTTATCTGTACAGATAGATCTGTTTGGAGAAATGTTGTAGGGGCAAATACACCAAAGTCAACATTTTTAATAGTATTGCCTGGCTTTCACCTGTTCTGTGGACTCTCTCAAGGCAGTCTCCTACTGTCACAGTCCAGTGCAAGGGTTTATTGGATCTGTATAATGAAAGCAAACATATTGGATCTACTTACAGTCAGCCATACAGCTTCCTCATTCAGCAGTCATACCCCCCTTCTGGCTCTTCTCTAATTAGCCACTTATTCCCAGGACTGCTGAGCGAGAGCTTCTCACCACGACAAATGTGTTGCATCAATTCTGGCTTTGCTACAGCTCTGATAGCAGACAGTCCAATTAACTTTAACGGATCTCCTACAAGCAAAGACCAAACTGTTGCCATCTCTAAAATCAGTGATCACAGAGGAAGAGCAAAAGGAAGGTTTCATAGAGGATATGCAGGTGTGAGTACAGTTTACAGCCCTCCAGCTGTCTGTTGCCCATCCTGCAGGAGCAGGAAGAGCACATAGCAAGGGGAGAAGAACAGAGGTGGCCTGGGGATGTGCCAGTCACACTCAAAGCTGCACACAGTGGGAAGCGGTCAGCAGCTCATGGAGAGATGATGACAGCCCCATCACACTGGTAGTCTCCAGGAGCTTCAGAGTGGCATGGCATGGCCAACAGCCGAGGACAGACTTCTTCAGCCCCACTGCCATGCTGGAAGAGCCACTGGGGAGTAAGTGGGTGAAAGCCACAGGCATCTTCAAGAGAGCCAGAAAACTAGTCACAGGCAAGTTTCTTCTTTTCCTAGATAACCTCACACAGTGTATACAGCAAGGCCAAAGATGTAGGAGAGAGGAAATTTGTCTACTCAGTCAGGAAATGGTGGGGGAAGGAAAAACAGATACATGAATGTTTGAATCCTAAGGAGGTAAGCACTTCAGAAAGCAAATGAGTATCTGGCACTAAAGCAGGTTTCTCTCATCCTCTACTTTGTGTCTCTGCTCTCAATAGGAAGGTGCATGCAACCAGGGTGGAGAGGACATACCACATGTATGAAGAATGAGAGATGGGTCACCTGTCTATCATTTTCATCCATGCAAGATGTGTACAAAAGGAGACCTGAGGTCAGAAAGCATCTGCCTCACTGCATAATCCTCTTACAAATTAAAGGAAAGCTCCTCAGGCCAGACCAACTGAGAAGAATTTAATTTCTTTACCTAAGGGGACAACCTTCAGGAGCAACATAGGTGCAGTAGGTAATCCTGAATCTTCCTGCCTGCTCTGCAGGAGAGGAAATAAGAGTTAACTCCAACTTGGGTCAATAGCTCTGGTTTGTCTACTCAAAA
>VZRU01004137.1:119247-170601 GCA_013398155.1 Pedionomus torquatus | reverse complement strand
AAATAAAGAGTCCCCACTCTGGAAGGGGCAGCAGCTGGCATTTCTACATTCATGAAAGTAGAAAGCAACAATAGCAGGCTAGCCCCCAGAATTGAGACTCTCCTCCATAATGAGATTTTCAAGGGGAATAGCAAACTGACAGAATTAACAAGGCTGCTTGCTTCAGGTAACAGAAGTTAGTCATCTCATTTCTCAGTGAGGAAAAAACCAACAACTTGATTGATTTATCTCCCTTATTCAGGGAAGGGAGCTCTGCCACAAGGAACTGTTCTGAAGTTACCTTGACAGAATGCAGCAGGATTAGCCTAAAAAATAAGCTCAGCTGTCTAATAATAGCTGCAGATGATGCATTGTTAGAAACTGCAAGCATTTCTCTACTAACCAGAACGAACAAAAGTGAGCCAAGCTTCTAACCCTCTAAAGCTGTTGTCCCCATCACTTTCAAAATGTGCCAGCATAGTATTCCCTGGACTCAGTACCAGTTTGGGAGTTGAGAATCCATAGAAATTAGCTGTGGGAATAAACAAGAAGCTGTATTTCTATACAGCTAAAATGAAAATGTCATCCTGCAAGCACTTGTGGCTTTAGCTAATCTAGAATTCTAAAAAAAACATAGCCCTAGAGTCTTGATTTTCTAAGACAAGAACTTTTTTCAGTGGAGGTGCCTCCAAAGCAACGCTAATCAGTGACATCAGTAAGCACAAGCAGCCAGAATTAATCTACTATGTTTATGCTACAGGTACACAAAAGTAATTCAAGTTTTCTCATAGTAGGATTACAAGTAACCTTCATCAGGCAGTGTGAATGCCCTGCATCACATAAACCCCCCACATCTCAGAACAGTATGTGCTGCTGTTGATGGGTACAAGCAAAGTCTCTATTGAATGGATTATATGTACATGTTGAGGACCTAGAGGGCAGCTGTTAGACTTTTATTCCTATTGAGAGCACTCAGTTTGAACAGCATCTGGACATACCATAATTGCAATTGGATAGGAAGCTTGCACTTTATTCCAGAGGAGTTTTCCTGTAGCAATCTGAATTTCTGAGGGCAAAGCTGTGCTGGAAAGCATCTAGTGAAACACTCCAGGATGCTGAAAGTTCTTCCCTGAAAGATTCCAGATCCAAATTTGTCAGCCTTCTTACACTTAGATACTCCTTTCCAATGGAAACCAGATTTCTTTTCAGGGAAACTGTATTGTTAATACTTATGCAGCATTTGGTAAACATGCAACTAAATTACCACCACAAAATAGTTGGGGAGAAAACAGAAGTGATTTGATGAAGATTACTTGTCAATGGCAAACCCAGGACAGTTCAAGCCTCTCACCCAGCCTGTTTGGTGTAAGGAAAAGAGCACTGCCCTTCACCACTTCATCTTTTTTGGTTGACATACAAGTCTGTAAAAACATAGCCAGAATTTAGTTCTAAGATCTTCACTTTGGAGCAGCAGATTGCTTTTCACCTTAAGAGCAGATACCAAGCTCTGCTAAAGCAAATGTGGTGCCTGGAAGCTGTTTTTTTTTTTTTTTTTTTTTAAAAGCTGGGGTGTTACAACATGTTTTCATTTAGACCAAGCAGGAGGAACATCTGGAAATGTAGATATTTAAAAAAGGAAAGTTAAGAACATTTATTTCACTAAAGCTAAAGACTTTTATATTGACAAAAAGAAAGCAGATTTAAAGCCAGGAATTAAAAAAAAAAAAATTCCTTTTGAAAGTGTGGGAAAGCAATGCCTTGGGTTAGCAATTTTTCATTAATGAAAATCTAACAGAATTAGTTCAATTCATAAAGAATTCATATCCATTTCAGTGGAGTTAGACACCCATCAACAACTGCTCTTTCACTCTGCCTTACTTTGAACATTTGGTGTGTTTAGTGACCCTTAAATTTCTCTTGCTCTCTCCTTTGATAGAGAGATGTAGAGCAGAGGCCTGATCCAGCAGCACACACTTGTGTGCTCTGGTGGCTCTGCAGCACAACATGAGCCACATTCCCACATCCAGCCCCACAATACCAGCCAGGTCTCCTCAAGAAAGCGTGGATTTGAACCAGGATGTGGGATCTCCTGTGCCAATAGTACACTTGGCTGCATCATGACAGGCAAGGCAGATGGGCAATCCTGAAGGCTACTGCAGAAGCCCCTACATTGCCTTTTCGGTGGTACTGAGTAGGATGTTATCAGAGAGAGAGTATTTTGCTGATAAAGCATGCCTGTTTCCACAGAGATTTCTAATTTAAGTGTAAAACAATTAGTGCTCTCCCAACTGGTTTTCTTCATCACTGTAAAGAGTAACTGCATCATAAACACAGCCGGGGCTAAGTACCTTAGCAAAGTCTGCAAGCTTCAGCTGCAAAGTGGACAAGTAAGAGGGAATCATGAAAACTGAAACACTTAACCTTCCTAACAACTAGCTGGAGAAAAAGGCAGGTTTCAGAAGAATTTGGGCGTGGCTTCCCTTGGTGAGTGTGTTATATTTTCCATCAAAACAGTCTGTTGGCAGTCTTGGCCTGACCTCTGCCTCCTGTGCAGACCTACAGACACGTCCTGCAGTGGATGAGGCTGGCCCAAGCTTTGCCTTAAGGCATTTCCTCTGTCATCTTTACTGCAACACTGAATGCTTGTACTTCTGATCAATCAGTGTCCCATATGGAGTGCTCTTCCAAGAGCTTTTCCTTCAAGTATGGACAGCAAGTGATTTCTCCTTTATTTGTTTTGTTGTTTGTTTATTTTTAAATCCAGATGACAAGTTCTCACACCAACGGAGCAGCAACAACCCATGCAATAAGTCTGCATACCCTTGAGCATCCTTAGGCTTACCACTGGTTTTCCATCCCTTACCCAAGGCAGCAGGGAGAAGAGAGACGTTGCTGCTTTGAGCGCTGTAAATGGCAGCATGACTCATTGTGGGCTGGGATGAGTTCGGTGGGATGCTTGCTGCACACAAGCAGCAGCAAGCAATAAAAAAAAATAAAGCGAGATGCTGGTTCTATGAGTGGGAACTACCATCAGACAGCCTATGCACAAAGAGAAGCAGACAGTTTCTTATAAGGAGTAGCTTAGGGTGTTTTGACACTGCTTCGAGGAAAAAGCTGACTATATTGACTTCAAGATAAAGCTATCTTGATGTGGGATTGGTGCCTACAGTCTTTGAGCACTTAGAACAGTCACAGTCCCTCCATACATGAGTTTGGAGATGATGTCTAATTGACAAAAGATGCCCTGCAAGGAACCAGTGACCTAGAAACCTTGCAATTTACAGTCTTGCGCGTCACAGATGTTTCTAGCAGGATTTTATTGAATCGCTCACCTGAACAGGTCTTAGTGCAGAGGTTTAAGTGCAGTTTCTCCTTTTATTACCTTTACGACATACTCTGCTGGAGCCTCAATGAGCCAGTGGCACTTCATGTTCCTGGGATACAAGCCAGGGTAATTAGCAGTATCAATCTTCTCCTCTTCCACTAACATTGCAGCACTCCCTCAGCCCAAACCTGCAATACACAGATGAGAAATGAGACAGTTGAACAGATGGGATTATAAGGTTCTTTTAATGAACCCAAGTCAACAACTTGATTTTTAAGGAACTCAGGCACACTAAAGTTAGTTGTTGTTATTTTAAGGAGGTCAGAAAGGACAGGAAAGGTGTTTCTACAGCACCAGTGAGGTCACCTTCTTCAGAGCCCTTATGGATGCCTGTGAAAATGAGTTGGGAGCAACATTGGCCATAGCTTCAATCAGAAACAAAAATAGCAGTGACCTGGTCCAACTGGCAGCAGAGGGGCTGCCAAGACACCCCCATAGGACTTACCTGAGGGAGAGAAGGAGTTGGTGGTAAGAGTGGGCTGAACATACATATATTTATTCGGGCAAATCTGGCAGTGGTTCGTTAGGCTAGATCCCCATCGGGAAGGTCTCTTCCCACACTGACTGGAGAGACTATTTGGCTTTTATTGCCTATTAAATATTTAGAGGCAGTACAGAGAAATTAAGGAGGCAGGACTTCATCCAAAATAACCAAACATTCCTAGAGGATGAATTGCACGGACTAACGATTAACATTATCATCAACACATTGTCATTAGTACTAAGTTGGAGTGCAGAGGCAGCTAGTATTTGCAGGAAACATTTATTCTCTATTGGTTCAGTATTAAGCACACCTTACAGAGGGACAACAAGCCACATTTCTTTTAGTCTCATCTGTACAGTTACCAAGTAATCTGCATGCTTGTTGTGCCATATAACCAATTTTGAACCAAGGAAGAGCTAGCCTTTGAGTTGTGTTTCCAGCACACGTGACACTAGCTTTGCTAACATGTCAGAAATGCATCTGGACATGCCTCAGCTAAGCAAGGTTAAGCACTTGGTTTACTCTGATACCCAGGATCCATAAGAGTAAAATAAATATACTGGAGAAAAGGCAAAGGGGGGACAGAATTACATACAGCTGAAATACATTTTTTGAGATGTCCACCACACTGCACAAGTATGAACACGTCCATCAGTCTCACCTGCCCTGCTCCACTTGGGTTGTTGTCTCTTTAGATTCACAGTGTAAAATACAAACATCTTCACAAAAAGTCAGCTAGAATTGCTGTTCTTCATGACAATGAACGATAAGAAATTACATTCAGTAGCCCTCACTCCAAGGCATCCAGCCTTACTGGTCAGCTGTCTTCCATTCAAATAGAAGGACACAGAGTCATGGTCACAGAAATTTGGTACTCTACATCTAATTTGATGAAGTGTACTAGGATGGTTTTGTCCCCTGGCACTGCTATATTCCAAGTGCAAGCAATTATAAAGACGCATATCCACATGGCTGAGCTTAGTCCTTGCCTGTCCCACCATGGTCTAGGAGTCCATCTCATTCCCCTGCCTCCTGCAGGAGCAGAAAGCTTCTTTCTGTGAGCCGGCATCAATATGGCCAGACCAAAAGATAAAGGGTACAACAGATATCCAGCCCACTGCAGCCATTCCGAGAGCATGGCTGGTACAGAAACTGTATTACAAATAGACTTTGTGCCTTCCTGCCTTCCCTTACAGCATTATCCTGCCCAACAAATGTAGCTAGGGATTTGCATTGCAGGGAACACACAGCCACTGTTGTCCAGACACAGCTGAGAGCAGTGCCCAGGCCAGCAGTGGTTAGGGCTTCCAAGCCCTGGGAAATGCTTTGGTGGGTGCCCCAAGGAAAATTCAGTGTTTGAAGGCTACAAGCAAACTACAGTTACCTGTTGTCAGGGTAATTGTCCTCCAAAGCCTGTGGGTACTGAACACGGTCACTTCCTCCAAAGAGCGGGATGCCCTGGGAACTCCACTTGCACTCCACTGGTGCAGGGAGAGGGCTTGGCACAGTAGCCAGAGAGAGAAAAGCCTTGTATGGGGTATTGCAGTACAGGCACTATCTGTCAAGGCATGGGCTATGGCACTGCAGTTGTTTCAAACACAAAGTGCTCAACATACAGCTGAGAGAATCCTCAGATGAGAGCACAGAATTTCTTACCCAATGTCCTGCTTAAAAAAGCCCGAACTTCCAGGAGCTGTCCCAGTGACACAACAGGCTCACATTCCTTCAGCATGCTCAGAGCTGACATGGCTACTCCAAGCTCATTTTTAACGAGGCACCACTTTTATGTTGACCTTCCCTTCATCTTCTGCGGGTGTTTGTTCTGCTTGAATCCTGATAGCTCCACTTTACAAAGGGTAATGCACCCATTTTGTAGCCACGTGGCTTCTGCTCCTTGCAGTTACAGCTCCCAATTAAGAGGCACCTTCTTAGCTGCAGACAGGCCCCTTTTGAAAGCATAATCATTAAAAATCCCTAGAAAAGCCATAATAGGTTGGGCATTAGTTAATACCAACACCTCTACTTTGATGGCTATGACAGAAATAACACCATCTCTTTAATAACTTATATTAGCCCTGTAATCATCTGTACAGAAAAATATGAGTGGCTGGCAGGGAGTTGCTAGACCTGTGCCTGGCTATAAAAGATACTTCTGATGAACCACTAAACCTGCAGCACTTAATACGATGCCCCTCTTCCCATACGCATTCTCAGTTGTATTTGATGAGGAGATAACCCCCCGATCAATCCTGAGTGCTGTTTCAAGGAGCACAACAGCAGTTCAGATCTGGAGCTGGCAGGCACTCAAAGCAGGCTTTTATTAGAGCAGGACTGGTATGCAGTGCTCAAGGGACACCTCACCAAGCTGGAAGGGCTGCATTCAGCTAGAAAATTGGCAGCTTGAGTGGCCTTCTGCTTTTCCTTCAGGGGATGGAGGGGTCAGATCTGCTGTTATAACAGCGTTTCTCAAGAGTGACTTATCGGTTTAAACTTTTTCCATCCCAAATTAAAAGCTAATATACCTTGCTGCTGATGCAGCAGCTGGAAATTAAGCAGAACTGCTGTGGGTGGAGGGGAGGGAGGCAGCAACAGCAGGGCAATTTGGATCCCTATGGTGCTAAACAGACAGGAGGGCAAAAAAACTTCCCAGTAGTCATACCCACCTGGTGTGATATGCTGGGCAAGGAAATCCACAAGCACAGCCTTCCAGGAGAAGATGCCTGGTAAGCCCTGGGTTGCGGGGCTTCTCTTGAGGGTATCCTGTCTTTTGGCACCACTGACCCCCCCAGGACACAACACCGGCCAGAGCCCAGGTGCTGCTGGTCCTCAAATGTGCAAGGGGACCTCCAGAGTCACCCTGTCCAAACTCCACTGAGGAGAAAAGGTGCCACTTGTTCCTGTGCCAGCAGCTCCGACCTTTGATGGTGTTGCACGACAGGCCAGCTTTACTGCAGAAGGCAACAACCTGACTTGCTTCTCTCCAGTCACAGGGCCCTGGCACCATCCCTGCTCATTCAGCTGTGCTTGTTTAATCTACAATACACCAATCTAAGCTCTGTTGTTTCAATCCCCTGATCCAACTTGCAGTTTGGCAACCTGCCCTTCCCCAAACACAAACCCCTTCCTCCCCCACCCCGCGCCCGCCACTGCGCTCCACGAAGAACATAAAAACAAAAGCCTTGTCACTAACACCAGCTGCAGGACAGCTTTGAAAAATGTTTGCACAAGATACGACAAAGGGCAGGGAGCTTCCCAAGCTACTGCTTGGTCAAAAGAAAATAAAAAATAAATTAATGCAAGCACACCCCAAGGAGGCTAGTGACAGCCTGGTCAGCAGCCTTGCCTAGTGCAGGGCAAGACCAGTCCCACTCACACTGTTGGGACCAGTAGAGAAGAGTATGGCACTAGGCAAACTCCTCACTGTCTGAGTGAAGATATTGGAATACTTGAGTGTGTGTAAGAGGGCATCAAGGGAGAGGTGGGAATTGCATTCTTTCCAACCTTCTGGTAGTGTTGCCCATGCTAGGCTGCCCTGCCCACTGCCTGGACTTCCACCACTGAAGTTCCCCACTGGTTTCAGCAGAGGTGGTGGCACTTGCATGCAAAGATGGAGGTCCTGCTGTTAGCAATGCCCAGGGCAGGTCTAGGCAATGGGGCAGTTATGTTTCAGTCTGCTGCCCACATCCATACTCCTACCCACAAAAGACTCCTCCTGCCTTTGTTATCCCGAAACTCCTTGTATAGTCCTTGCTCAGCAAAGTTCTGACAGCACTGTCAGTGCTGCTGCTTCCCTTTACGCCCAGGGGAGAAGGTTTTCAGATGGACATGACAAGCCTGCTGCCCAGCAGGAGTCAGGGCAGAGAGGCTGTTTTCTTGGACACATTTCCTCCTGCTGTCACGAAAACCACCGTATAGCATAGAGCCTCACACCAGTGGCGGGTTCATGCCCCTCAGCAGCAGGCTGCAGGTCTGGCTGTTGATGAGGAGCAGATCCACCTCCTGCAGGACAGGAGCCAGCACCCCAGTCACTGTGGGAGCAATCAGGCTACATCAAGCATCTGCAAGACAGCTGGCCCTCTAGCTGAATGACAGCAAACAGCCCCATCACCTGGGAGCTACATCCACCCTTTCCCAAACACTCCAGCACGAGTGGCTCAGGGGGTCCCTGCAACAGTTGCCTGCTTGGGCTGGTGATGTTTTGAAGTAGTTTGGGAGCACCAAGCAGAAGCATCCAGCTAAGCAGGTAACATGTTGGTTTTGCTCCAGCCAGTGCCTCAAGGCTGGGTTGAAGCTGGCAATTCCCCTATGGGTTGGACAACAGACATTGTTTTCTTCTCCTGAGCACCCTGCTACAGGGCTGGAGACTTTCAAAGGCCAGGACAAAGTCTCCAGCAAGTAGGTAGTGTGAGAGACCATCCCTGGCTGGGATACAGTGTGCTCTCTACTTGGAGGGCTGCTGGGGAGCAGGGCCAGGCAAGTCTCCTTCATCTCCTCCATTGTGGATGAGCCTCAAACCATTGGGGATGTAAAAATAAGAAGTAACACATACAGACATTCCCATATCCTTTAAAATCTACCGAAATTCAATCAAGTGCAATTCGTTTGAGGGAACAGTTTTCTGAGAAGTAGAGGAGAGAGTGTAAAGGAATATGTATTTTTACCTACAAAGGAACTATTCCCACTTCTGTAACACCTTGTAAGGACAGCTCTGCCTCTAAGAGTCTCCAATATGCACACATGAATATGCACAGCAGCACTTCCCTAACATGCTCCAAGGTCCCGCGCTGCAGGAAAACGCTGATGTGCGCATCCCTACAGGGGCTGGTCCTCTGACAAGCAGAGGAGACCTGATGAGCAACAGGGTACTTGAATTTTCCATTTGGCAGCAGTCACCTTCTCTTGCCTTTCTGTTTCTGAAAGTGGCTCCTTACCCTTATCCATTACCCTTTATTCCTGCAGCTGTTATCATTTGACTCACCCTCAGACACCTTGCCACAGCCACTAGCCAAACACAGTATCGCAGATTATAAGTCTTCATCCTTTTGGGGAAGGCAGATGGGCTGAACCTCATGCCCTATAGAGGAAAGGGTGGATAAATGAGCTCATGAACCCCATGCTTCCAGGAACATATCTGATGTACAACTTCCTACCTCACACAGCACAAACAGCATCCTCCAAGCCACACTGTTCCATTTCTTCCCTTTCCAAAACATGACAGTCACATGTTGCTGTCTGTATCTATTATTCCCACATGTTGGGAATAAACCTGAAGTTAGTCAAGTGTAATTGAGGCAAATTCAGAGAGAGATATCAGGAAGATTGTTAGCTACTTTTGAATGTTAACTTAAGCAGAAGGATATTTGGAAAGGGGATAAAAGAGGGCAAACAGCATGGCAGAGACAAGGAGACCAGGTTCTCTCTGTGTTGATCTCATATAGTATGGGAACAGGATGGTGCTTATGAGAAACTGTCTACATCATTCTCCCCCAAAACCAGTGCCAATCAGATCAGAGGAGTTAGGCAGGACATGAACAACTCAAAGCATTCAGCTCCGTTCAAACCAGACTCACATGGGTGATTTGCCCCCCTGATATTGGGAAAATGCACCACGGTTCTCCTTGACGAGGCATTGGCAGTGCCCAGCCTTCAGACGGACTAAGCAGGGAGCCCTGTAGTTTCCTCAAGGGCTGTCCATATTACTCAGATACTGTCAAGCACAATTCATGCCTGGAGACATAGAATCATAGAATTGTCCAGGCAAGAAGGGACCTCCAAAGGTCATTTAGTCCGACCATCCTGCAGTCGCAGGGACACCCTCAACTAGACCAGGTTGCCCAGGGCCTCATTGAGCCTCACCTTGAATGTCTCCAAGGAAGGGCCTCAACCACCTCTCTAGGCAACCTGTTCCAGTGTTCCACCACCCTCAGAGTAAAGAAATTTTTTCTAATATTCAACTTAAATCTACATCCTTGATTAGCCACACAGTACAGGCACATGGGCAGCCCTCAAGCAGCTTTCCTCATGTTACCTGACAGGATGTCCAAGCCCTGAATAGAACATTTCTTGGATCTTATTTCCCTCATTCCTGCCATTCTGAAGAAACAGTAAGGCTATCACTGCCCAATTCAGTGATTTGGGATGTGATAGTGACAGAAGATTATTTTATGTTGGCTGATCTGCCATCTGATGGTCACAGGCAGTCATGGCCAGTTGGCTGTAGCCCATCATAGCTATATATAACTCAGGGAGCTGCCTTTGAAGATCCAAGGAAGCTAGAGACTTGTGGCACTTCCCTGGCTTCCACACTCTAAAATTACCTCCAGAGGCTTTGCCTTTGCCTGGAGAAGCACTTGGAGCAAGCAGGTTTCAATCCAGCCGGTTTCTTAGTTGGCAAGACCCTTGGAGCTCACTGCTAATAGTCCAGGGCTATGGCCAAGAGGGGGCTGTGGGTTTTCTAGCAGTTAGCCAAGAGCTGGTGTTGGCACAATGGGGCTGAAGGAAACCATGCTGGCACAGCCTGTATGAGGGAAACACAAGGGTACACATAAATCTGGTGCACAAACTCCTGCTTGTCTGCCCACCGGAGGGGATGCTCTCACACTGTGACCACCAGGTTCCTCAGAAGTCTTCTAATGGAAAAAAAACAATGTCAGTTTGATGAAGGAAGAGGCTGCTGCCACAGACCATCTCCTGCAAGTTCCTACCCTAATACTGAGCCTTCAACCCCACAGTGTGCTCCCACCCTTGGAACTGGGGCTGGCCTTCACTAACAGGACTCCCAGCAGGGCTGACTTCACATTTACAGCAACACAGAGGATCCCCTGAGCTCCAGCTAGAAAAGCCAGACTTACTTTTAAATGGATAAATAGGCTTCTTGTTTCACCTGTTATCCATCAAGCCACTGTTCATACCTCGGAAGCACAGAGCTGCTAGGAGGCCAGGGGAGGCATCAGCAGATTTCATTGCAGCCAGCTACGAACTGGGCAAAGGACAGTTTTTTTCTTTTGCCTTGTGACTCGCAGAACTCCTGTGCCATTTTTGGCCTTGAAACATCAATCTCAGCCCTTGTTACCTGCAGTCTAGGATCCTAAAAGGCACATAAGAAGCCTTAAAAGCAATGGGACCTGATTGCCAAAGTAATTTCGGCCCCATAAATCCTCATTTCTAATGTTGTTATCAGCACATTTAAGAGATGAGCAGAGGCCCACAATTGAGAGCTTCACCATTATTTTAGACAGCTATATGTAGCTTAAATTGATACTAGAGAAGTGTATGCCCATTATGGTTTTTCTACATACTTTATAAGCAATATAATGTCACAGTTAAACTTAGAGCAATCAGCTCCAACAGTTAAAACACCTTTCAGTATTTCTTTTAGCAATTAAGCAGATAGCTACACTATCAGAGAGGAGTTACCCAGTAAATAGATGGGCAGTAGATCCCATCTTTAGCAAATCAGATCTTTAGCAAAGGAGTTTACTCTGAGGACCCCAGGGTGGGACAGTTTTGCACTCAATGGGAGACATGAACTGGGTTCATCAATCCACCTGGTACAGTGCATTGCAAGAGACACCCCCAGGAGCCGTACAACTTGTCTGTGTTTCAGCTGTCAGCATTTCCCATTACCAGCTCATCACAGCACAAGGCACAACAGAGCAGCAAGGTCATCTCAAGATGTTTGCAATTAGGGCTAATTAAAGGTCTGCCTGAACTGTTACCAAAATGGGACAAACCCCAGACTTGAAGTTGTTTCTTTCCAGAGTGTGTTCACTTGAGAGTCCAAGAAACTCCAGTGCCCAGACAAGAACTTTGAAATCTATTTATTACTGATTTGCAGCATTTTTATTTCTTTTAAATCCCAGTCCCTTCTCTCTGGGATTGTACCCCTTCACAAAAGTGTGACTTCTGTGAATTACCACTGTGCTATTTCACTCATGTAGCATTTGGAGGTGGCAAGTCTGGGGAGCCTGGTTTGAGGGGACTGGTAGGCACACACTTTGTTGTGGCTGCCTGCCCTGAAGTGTGTCCCTGAGCATTTTGAATCAAGGTACAGAGTGTTCGTCTTGAGCCTTTGCTTCGATGCTTTTCTAGTAAATTAAGATTTTAACTTTATTTTCTTCCACTCAGGGAAATCCTTCCTTTCATTCTCTAATAACTTTCAGCCATAAGTAACTGACTGACTAATAGCACAGCCTCAACTCTAATCCCAGGAGGTTGTTTACTGGAATTGGAAAGTTCCCTTACTTCCCAGTGATGCCTGCCCCAGGATTGCCTGGAAAGGCAAATGCTGCAGTAATGGGAACATAGGAACAGCACCGGCAGCAGAACACTGGAAAGTGAAAGAGCCAGCTAGTTTTGCACTGGAGAAACAAGGAGGTGCCTCATTATCAAGGTTAATCTTGCACACTGAAATTTTTATACCATAGCAACTTCCTCATTATTCAACATCAACTCAAAAACGATGCTCAAGTTGAGCAAGAAACAGATGTGAAACTGACTGGTCTGCAATTACATTATAATGGATTATAAAAGTGCTGGCAAAGGGGCCACTTATATCATTTTCCTTGCCCATTAAGAGGTCTGTAGCAGCATGACCCATAAAGCTGGTCTTGCATTAAAAGTACAGAAGCCGATGTGACTGCTAAGAGTAATGGGACAGTTGCCAGGGCTGCTTCACCAGGAAGCTGCAGTGCTTCACCTGCTGCCTCAGAAATGCTTCTCTGGTCTCGACATTTGAATTTGATTTGCAGTCTCCCTACGCGGGGGAAACCCTCTCCCCAGGCCTTGGGGAGAAATTTGCAGAGACTCAATAGGTCCAAGTAGGGTGCTGGGGTAGGTTACTCAAAGACCCATACTAGATCTGGCTGTGGCAGAGCACTGGCCCCACTCAGCCCCACTGGGGGCATTTTCCTCCCTGACTGAGGACCCCACACCAGGACCCAGGAGCCCCCCATGTCCTAAGAGGAACTTCTGCTGCAAGAGGTGTCAAGAGTGAGTGAGGAGGTCACAGTGACTTACCATTCCAGGTTGACCACACAGCAAGAAGCAGCAATAACCACATCTTCTCACACCAGATCATGACCACAGAAATGGAAACGGCCCAGCCTGATGGACACTTTTTCAAAGAAAGGGTCAGGTTTGTTTCCTCCCCAAAAAAAAAAAGATCAGCCCAGCCTGAGAAACAACTCTTTCCTCCCAGTATTAGTGTGTGGAGTGTCCAACTACCCACAGGCGTGAGAAGTCATTTCCAAGCCCTGGCTGACCCGTAGCAGCCACCTTCAGCCCTGTGGTGTATGAGAGGAATGAGACCCTGGGGCACCTCAAAACAAGGGACTGGACAGACATCTCCAACCTCTTCCTTGCTTTCCTTGACCCATCTCCCTGGTCCCAGCATCCTACCCTCTCCCTACATCACCCCCTCCTTTGCTATCCTACTTTTCCTACCACTATCTGCATATATTTTCAAGCTGCTGCATGTGCAAGGACTAGATTTTGGGGAGAGGGAGGTGGCAAATACTGTTTGCCACAGGTGCCAGTGTTTGCTCTGACAACACACACACAAGTAGTTCTTTTCTAAATTGAACCATGCCCTGATCGGTTACACATAAAGCATCATCCCACAGTCACTGCTCTGTGCTTTTCCTTATGTGAACACAAACCACCAGGCAAGATAACTTTCCTATGCAGCAGGGAACCAGGGAGACATCCTCCTTCTCCAACTCTCCAGTATCCTTCCATACTATAAAACCCAGCAAATCCTCAGCTGGTGGACATCACAAAAGCTCTGCAGCTGCAGTAGCTCACACCAGCCAGAGATTTCATCTTAAATATTAGATCAGGTCATTCCTTCCCACTTTGCAAGAGGAATCAGCCTGGAAAGCTGAGCGAGGACTTTTAGTCCAACTTCTACTCCTGAACAAGCTGTATTCAATGACTTAAGGACGAAAAGAGAGATGCTCCTGCCTTTCCTCCCCCTTCCCCAGGGAAAAGGCAGTCTACTACAACACAGACCTGCCAGGGCTGCTCCCCAGGTATCGACTCTCTCCCACCAACAATTCAATTCAAAAGAAGAATCCTGGTGACAGAACATTCTCTGGGCTCTTCAGGTCAATAGGATGAACTCCACACTTCAGGCCTACACAGAAGACAGAAACAAGAGTGTTTTGCAGAGAGACAATCCCCCATGTGCTCAAATGTATCACCGCAGGATCTTCTGGCAGGTAGGGAATTAATGGTAAAAATCCCAGGTGCCACAGCTTTCCTAGCTTTTAAGCTGAAGGCAATTATACAGGGTTAAATGAAAACACACAGAAATTGCATTTCTTGATAAGAAGCTGATGTGTGCAAAGCTAAGGTCTCCTGTGAGGTACTTTTGTGATGTGTGTGCACAGTCATTAAAGGAAAAAAAAAAAGCAAATTTAGATTTAATCCAGCAGCCTAATTATTCTTAATAAAATGCAACTGGGATTTACAAAATTAAGTAATAAATGCAACAGGTTACCATGATGCCACCAGACTTTACTAAAAGCTTATTATTTCAAAGCTTCCATAACTTAAGTGCCCTTGGGCACTTAAACTGTGAAGTGAAGTCATGAAAGACATCGTCTCTGAACCGACAGAGTTCTGCTGGCCCAGCACTCGCTCTTGGCTGTGGTCTGAAATACATCACAAGGAGACAGAGCTCTCTCACGTCACTTTTGGCACTGGCTGTGCCTTAGAAACGTGGACAATGAGCATGAGGAAAGTTTGACTTAGAGCAGGGTCCAGCCAGGGATGGCTGGCTCTGATTAAGTTTTAGGTGCTTCACTGAACCATGCAATTTGTGGCCATCAGTTACCTTCTCTGGCAAAACACCCTTTAACCCTCACCCAGTAGGGAGGGATGCACACACTGACAGGTCTGCTGGACTACACGCTGGGTGGAGGAGGAAGGGGTGTGCTCCTCCCCTGGGTCAGCTCCAAAACATGATAACGTCAGCAAAGATCACACAGGAAAGGTGATTTCAAATACTTGAGACAAAAAAAAAAAAAAAAAAAGCAACCAGTTGCAACTCCTTATACAGGAGATCTTCTGGGATGTGTGGTTTCAGGAGAGGAGGGTTCAGAAGCCAAGCTTCTGGCTCCACTGATGAGAAGAGGACAGCAGCTCTTCCTCCACTTCTTCAGCTGGCCTGCACCCACTAAAAACCACTTTGTTAATCTCTCCTATCCAGTATCTCTCTCCTGTCAATAAGAGGGGTCCCTTATCTCTCCCAAACCAAGGCTGGAGTAAGAGTTCATTTCCCAGCCATGAAATGATGCCATAATGCTCATGATTTAAGAGGTACTCACACCAGTTTGCCCTGCCTAGAGCCTGGAATAACTCACTAGAGTCACCAGAAGGCTGAGTCTTGGATCCAAAATATTAGTAACTATGACAAAGACACCTCTCTAGCCCTCTCTTTAACTTTGAGTGCTACGTCCCCTGCATAGGCTTGAAGGAAATGTCACTTGCTTAACCTTCCCAGTAGGTTGACATTATTATGTCAACACTATTAGAAAGCCCACCAATCTGTCACAACATCTTACCCAAGAGCCAGTGAACTGAGGAGCCCATATTTTTCTCCTCTACCTGGACAGACAACCACCCCACAAGACCTTAGCAGCAACAGATAGGACTCACCCCACAAGGCTGTGGGGGATCCTTGCACAACTTCTGCAGCACTCCTGGCTGTAGAGGGGCTAACTGAGCTCCTTGCTTCTCCACTCAGCTCAGCCTCTCTCTCTCTCCTTTCAGATTTTAATACCTTTTTATCATATCCCCAGGACACTCTCTGGAGTCAAAGCATTCAACTACTGCAAAAAGATGTCACAGAATCAGGCACAATTTTCTGAGCCATTGACCTGGACCAAGCCCTCCCTAGCCCACACTACTGACTAGCTTTTCCAAAAGAGACTATGGTGATTATTGCTATAGCAGTAAGTCTACTAGTGAAGTAGAAAATAAATAGACTTTATCAGGGAAATAAATGATGGAGAAAGCAGAATTCCCTTCAGTGGGGAAAGAAATAGCATCAGCAGAAGGACCAGCATCATATTGGAGCAAGATAGGAGGGATGGCAGATAGGTGGTTATCTCATCTCTTGCCCCAGCTGGACAAGTATTTTTAGCACTAGCTTAATTACCATTTCCTTCCCTTACCTATAGGCATTGCTAGGAGAAAAAAATTTATATGAATGTGGGAGCAGACTAGACAGGGAGTTATAAATATGTTAGCCACTGCAGGGGGATGCATAAGAAACGTTTGAGAATGTGGTACCATTCACTGTTCTCCTAGGCACTTTTGGACCTGACTGCCCCAGTGCCACCAGCTAGCAAGCTCAGTAGGACCAAGCCATTTCTCTTGCACAACCAAGAGACCACACATCCGAGCAGCCTACAGGAGGAACAGCTGAATTGCCACAGCAGCCAGGAGAGGGCTGTGACAAGCAGCACATAGATGGAGAGGATAAGAAAGGCTTCCAGTCCTATCAGGACTGCAGCAAGCACAGCCCAAAAAACAACCACAAGGGACAAGCACATCAAGCTCCAGTATGATTTATAAAAAATGACTGCTTATACGTTATGAAAACCTGTTTGCTACCCTAAAAGAGCAAATAACTCCAGGACTCACTGCTACAACCCCCACACTGCGGCACATCTCCCACAACACACACACAGGATTCACCTCTTGGAACAAGAAGGGGCACCAGCAGCAAGAGGAGCCCTGCTATCACCACAGCCCTCAGAAAGTACCCAGTACCAGAGCTTTGGCTGGGCAGCACTAGCAGAAGACACAAGCTTCCTCTAACCCACACAAGCCCTTTTTAATAGATGAGAGGGCCAATGAGTTTTGGCAGGTGAGGCTGCAGGGCTACAAATCAGGTGGGTTTGGAGGCTCTCTAGCCACATCATGCTGGGGATCACCAGCCCTCTGGGCTTTCCTGTTTGTAGTTTGCTGCCTGCTTTGCACAGGGACAGCAGCAGAAGCTAATGTCTCTGTCGTGTCCTTACCCCCACCTCTCCTGCTATTGCCACCAGCCTGGAGCTGCCATAGCCCTTGCAGTTTGAAACAAATCTCATTGCTTTTGAAAAGGAGGGTGAGCACAGGCAAAGGTGATTCCAGCCAAATTCCTCACACCGTGGTCTTTCCTCACCCAGGCTAGCTAGGGGGAGCAAATGTTTAAGACGTGGTGGTATGTTTCCTTCCTCCTTTCCACCAAGATAGTTGGACACCTCTAGCAGGTTTTCACTTGTCGAGCAATAAATGGGGTTTACAGAGAAGCTTAAGTAGCTGCTGTGAGAATTATTTGACCTTTTTTTACAGTGAGAGCTGCTATCCACATACTGCAACTACAGCACGGAGCAGCCTTTTCTTTGGGGCCAGGAACTGTAGAGCCCCTCCAAGTGCCAAAGTGTTTCCAGGCACATGGGGCCTGGCATTACCCTCAGCAGAGTAGACTTCTCCACCCCACTTGAGGAGCTGCTGTGGAGCCCAGGGGCTGTACATCCCAGAAGAGGCAAGTCCTCCCCAGCCTGTCCCCACTTGCCATGCCACTGCCTATCCCCATGGCACTGCCTGCCCTGTTGACCAGCTGGCAGCCAGAAGGCCCCTGTCCTGGGAGGCCAAAGGCCAACTGTATCTACAGGCAATGGAGGGAGGCAAGACCACCGTGCTCTATTTCTTGTTCTGCTGAAAGGGCAAAACCTGCATGCTGCTCCATGGGGCAAGATCCAGGCTGTGACCTGGCCATACATCTCATTTCTCCATCAGTACAAACAAGGATCAGGGCAGGCGGCTGTTGGTAACAAGCCCCATTAAGAAACCCTGCATTGCTGGGATCTACAAGAACTTCATGGGGTAAGAAAGGGCTGACCTCAATGTGAGCATGCAATTTGCCTTCATGCTACACAGGGTTTTGTGCACACCAAGGTGGCAGGAAACTCTATGGCTTGTGTCCATGGCTTTTGATTCTCTTTCAGATCCTTTTTCAATGGAGATGTTTATCACGGTCTCCTGATGTGAATCTCAATGGAGATGGTTATCACGGTCTCCTGAGTGAACTCAAGCCCTGAGAGAATGCAGGAGCATCTGCAAGCAAGAACAGTATTTGAATAAAATTAGGTTCTAATTTCTGTTCTCTTTCTTTCTGTGTTCCATAGGATTGACACATTCCTGACACGTATAAAGCCTGACATGAGGAACTTATGCCAGTATAACATGCCCAAACATCAAGACTGTGTAAGTACCAGCCCTCATCCTTTCTCATGCTCAGGCTCCAAAAAATGCCTGCTCCAATACTTTTATATGGCCAGACTCAAATACACGTGCTGCTGCAAAGTTGCTCCTACATGACCAATAACTGAGACTCCTTGGGCAGTAAAGGGAAAGTCAAGACACTTTGGCCCTTCCACCTCCAGAAGAGCTTGTTCATGGTTGGTCCTAAGGAGCAGACTGACTCCATAGCCAAGAAAACAAAACCAGACACAGCACTTACTTTTCATACTTTTTATATAAAATAGACATTTACATACATTTTCTTTGCAGAGACTTCGAGCATTAACTCCTTTATGTGAAATCTAGCCATAAATCCCACAGTGAAAAAAGCAAAGACTTTGCAAATTCCTGTGACACTGACATACATCCAGCTGCTGCTAAGTGTGAATTTATTTTTTAAAGATTTCTAGTCCACGGGCTGTTTTCTTGTTTGGTTTTTGGTTTTGATTCTTTTTTTCTTTTTTTTTTTTTTTTGTAAAGATATGCACAACTGATTAAAAAAAATTAGATACAGAAATAAGAACCATATGAGCAACAGGCAATGCAAACAACTCCCGCATGAGAGGAACACGCAGCATGACATCCACTTCAGGCAAACATTTCTACAGTAATACAGTTGTAGAAGCCATAACTTTTACAGAGGATACCAGCGGGGCTATTTTTCAGAAGAAAAAAAATTCAGCAAGTCAGTACAAACATGGCAATGAACTTTTGCACAAAGTTATCGAGATCACCTGAAGCAACTTTGCCACATTGAAATACTAGTGAACGCCAAGCATTTTTTTTTCCTTTTGTCTTTTTTTTTTTTTCCCATTTTGCTGCTGGGTTTAAATGTGCGTGAAAGGAAACTGGTGTGCACTTTAGAATTGCTGCAAGAGACTGAAGGTTGAGGAAAAAAAGCCCTCTAAAGGCTAATTTCTTCCAAAGATTTTGCATAATTGCATATATGAAAGACAGAAATCGAGCACTTGATCAACTTAACCACATATAGATTGAGGAGACTTAAGCATATACCTACTGTTTCACCGAGCTGGAGGACGAGTGGGGCAAAAGATCATACAGCTATCTTCTAAATTGCCTAATTATTAAAATTAGAATAACAATTTTCTTCTTTCACCAAATATTGTACACCATATGTGGCCTGTTTTCTGTAACTGCTGAGAAGCTTTTGTAGCTTTTATATAATTTTAGGGGTGTTTAGCCTTCCCTGCAAGTTAGGCTCTTTATTTTGGACTTTTTTTGACTTAGACTTCTTTCAGCCATGTGTCTGCATATACAACCCCCTGCCTTGTCCTCCTCGAAATCTCTGGAATGAAGGCCATTTGCACTGCTGCATTCACTTACTGTTTGGCCAAAACAAGTTGCCTGAACATTTGTAGTCTAAGGAGTCTCTGAAAGAGAGAAAATATCCCCCACTGCATCATTTATCCTGAGGGATGGAAAAGGAACGGAAGCGAAGAATGCTGGACTTTAAATAAGCAATAAAATAAAACAAAACCCATCAGCTGAAAATATTATTCATTGAGAAAAGAAAAAGCACCACAATTATTAAGTTTTTCATTTAGGATTAAAATGCACAGTGAATACATGAGAGTCCCATCTAACCAGCTTTCCGTTAATTCTCCACTTTAATACTGGCAAGCACTGAGGTTTAGCCAAAGCAACTTGGAGAGGGAGCGAACTCTCCCCAACCAGGTAGAGCTCCAGCTATTTATTAATTTGTAATCTCTGCTAACCATGCTGAGCACTGGAGTTGGCAGAAAACAATGTATTTGTAAGTCATTATTTTAGAAGCTGTGCAATGCTAGAGGAAGAGGACATCGTCTATGATTAATCAGGATAATATCCAGTTTATCACAAGGTAAGTCGCTCCATTTATCTTCCACAATAGCATTTCATTTTGGTGGAGGTAACCCTTTTCATATCATACTCCATTCTTCTTCTTTGCCTGCAATAAACCTTTCACGAGATTAATGTCCTGAACAAACACAGCATTTCAGCACAGAGACAGAGAGTCAGCTCAAAACTTCACAAGGGTTTATCTGCTTTGGTAGCTCAGGGTCTGAATCATCCTCCAAATACTCTGTCAGTTCGCAGACTGTCCTCCTGCATAGATGGGGTATAAAGTGCTGGTTCAGGAAAGTGGGGTTCGTGACTGAACCCTTCTCTCCCCATAACTACCATAAATCCAGCTCCAAAATGTGGAAAGTTGGCTTTTCGGCATATAAATGTAATCCGTTTCAACTGGGATCAAACTCCATGGACATGTTACTTGACTAATTCAGGCGAGCGGATGAACACACACCGTGCCTTCTGACCAAACCGCCTCCCTTCACCAAAAGGATGGTCTCATCTTTCTACTGTGTTCTGCAAGTAAGGCAGTGCTGCAAATAGGCAATCCTTCTCCAGGATCTGGGAGGAGGGCACCCAAAGCTATATAATTTTACACGTGCACCGGCTTTAGGAGGTCAAGGTAACTTTGATGAGATTCTAGGACAAGAACAAGACAATCATTTCTACCAGGTCTCTCAGGAAAGACAAACTAATTTAAGCCGAAGTTAAAAACACAAAACCAAGTCATCCCCCTCACAAAGCATTGCTATAAAAAATACAACTTCTTTTATATTTCAAAAAATATGTTTCATTGGCCACAATTTAAAGCCACACTGCTGTGGGGCTTGTAGAATATATTGTATTTATTTAATATATTTTTATGAGACAAAGTTTATCGCTGACACACATTTTTAAATGAGACATATCTTCTCCAACCCTTATTCCCACCTTTTGGCTAGCTCTTGGGAGCACTCTGCAGATGCTTGCTACGCTGGGGGCCTTGCACGGTGCTGCTGTTGGGGGACTGCACCAAATACCACTGTCAGCCCCCAAACTCATCACCACAGTGGCAGCGATGAGGCAGCCAACCAGCCTCGGCACACAGGGCTTTGGTGAAGGTGCCCCGAAGACAGACTCCCCTTGGGGAGAGGCAGAGAGCTTTATGATCCAGGTACCTCTGAACAGCCTGGTAATGAACCATCTACAGTGCTGCAATGTACAGTGGGGAACCTACAGCTCCCAGAGGCCCTTTGAGCTCTGGTTTCCCCATCCCAGGGGACTCTACTTCTGCAAACCTCTCTCCTTCCAGCTATCCTGGCAGCGCCAGGGTGGTGCAAAGTTACTCCATGCATGGCATTCAACAGAGCTCTGGCACTGGGGTCTGGCAGAAACATCAGGTCAGCGAGTCTGTGGTCATAAAAGCTATGCAACAAGACTAGGGTTGCTGACCCAGCCCCAGGACCTCAGAAAGTAAAGTAGACTGCTTGGGATGGGGAATAAAGGGAAAATTCACCAGCGAAAGACTTGCTCGGTCTTGGTCCTTGCTGCTTCCTTGGGATGAATGAAGCTGGTTCAAAGGGAGAGAGCTGAGAAACGTGTCACCACCTTCTCCCTCCCATAGTCTTTCCCTCCCACCAACCTTAGGAGCCAGCCTCTGCCCAGCTGTAGGCACTGGCTGGTCCTCTTGGCCAGTGGGGACCAGTGCCTCCCAAGTCCAGCCTTGTTTTGGTGGGCACACAGACACACCAGTGGGTCCAGAAGTGCTGACAGGGCAGACATTTGTGGCAGCCTGACACCCCTCTAAGCTCCAGATGCAGTTGGAGTCATGTTAATAATCTATCAGTAATTTGACCACCAGTAGTAGCTAGCTGCTAAGCTTTAAAAAGAAAGACAGTGGAGCCACCAGCACATTGCTGTCCCAACGCACTGTGCAAATTTGGAGCTTGACGAGGTGCCAAGACCAACACCAACTAAGGCTGGGAGCCATATGATCACCATCACACAGGCTTTTCCTTATAGATATGTCTCAAGGCATCACATACCTGATCTGAACTGTCTTTTACTAATAATGCTAAACCCTGGGCTGCTCTTCTGCAGGGACTGGCCACAACCAAGCTCTTATGGTGGTTTCCTGCTGCAAGAGAAACAAGCTGATGATATAGCCTGATGTCCAAACCCACAGGCAGTGGCATCAAACACAATCGCACCAATGCTCTCTGTGAGCTGGTACAAACCCTGGCGGAAGCAGCAGATGTGCTGTTACTGCAGGGGCAGTTTGGTCCAACGTGCTCTGCAGCCATTTGTATTAGAAACATCCTCAGGAAGAGTTATTTAAGCCCACCTCAGTGGTCCTTCAGACCATACAAGTCACAACGCCCAGCCAAGTGGCCAGCAGTGAAGAGTACTGCCCAATTTGTATACAACAGAGAAAATATATTAATTATTTGATTATTATAAGTTAAATAAATAAAGCTCAAAAATAAAAGCCCCAATTCTGAAGAGAATTTTTCCCACTTCAGTATTTAAAAATATAGATTTATTACTGATCAGCTATAGATCATTTTTTGTATCTTTTGGGGGAGGGGATGAGAATACTTTGACAAAGAGTTTTGTCAGTGTTATCACCATGATGAATGGGCTTTTCCCTGCACACCCATAAAAAAGCCTCCTTTCTGGCCTGGGAAATCTTCCTTAATCTCTCTGTGGCTTTACTTTACCTCCTATATTGATCAGTTCAAGTGTTTGTTTGTTTGTTTTTTTTAACTGGGGACTGGGCAGGAGGACAAGTATTCTTAGAGCTTCCTATTGCCTTTAGATGAATCCATTTATTTTTCAGAATAATTATAATTTGGCCTGGAGGGAGAGGCAAAGGGTAAAGCCATATGTTATTTGACAATACTGACACCATGAACCTGAATCATTACAAAATTACTCTCTTTTCAATAAAACATTCAGTTGAGGTTTTCCCTCAAAGGATCATTTGTCCTACTTGTAGAATCATCCTTCTAGGGTGATATTCAGATCCTGTTTTCCCTTTCTTTAGAATAATTTTCAAGTCACATCTAGAGCTGCAAAAGCAGCCACCATTTCCTCAATATTAACCCCTTGAAACCTTTTTATGTGACCATTATGACTATCTTTCCTGGTTCAGAAGGACCTGGCAGCACTTGCAATGAAGCCCATCAGTGGTACTTTATGTGGATGAGGTGAGCCTGTGTTGCGTGACAGGAGGTGCTACTTTACCCTCACTGCAACAAATGAGTGCTTTGTCTCCATGGTTTCCCCAGTGACAACCAAGATATTGAAGGTACATGTCCCACCCATGCTCCAGGCGTGATTAAAATTGGTTGAGCCTAAACATAAATCTTGATTAAAGGAAGGCTTTCATTCATTCTCCAGCATGTCCCACGGAAGCCAAGTGTCTCCTGTAACTTTGGTCAAACATAAGCATGCATTCAAAATTTGCCTTCTGTAATTCTGAGTCCTATCAAAGTTCATTCAACAGCATTTCAAGCAATAGGCTTCCACCATATTTTTCTCCAAGGGGCACGAGTTTCTTTCCACTGGTGACTGAATGCTATGTTTGGTCTTTCTCCTGGACTTCCTGAAACCGTTTCTCCAAGCGATCCAGTTTGGCCAGATTCTCTTTCAGTAACTTGCTGTTTGGAACCAGCTGTAAGGCCTTCTCATAGTAGCCACGGGCAGTGATGTAGCTTCCCTACAAAGAAAGAAGTGGCAGATCTCATTTTGCATTCCTTGGGAATGGTGAAGACGGTAATACAAAGGAAAAAGAGTTTATAAGCCTTGCTATTGTTAGGCAGTAGGAGTATTGCTTCATTATGAGATGGATCACCAAGTGCCATTAGCCTGACTGATCAAATTTGATCAAATACACATGGCAAGAAGATTTACATTTTTCTGTTACATGGTACCAGAAGAGTTATTTTTACTCAGTGATAGGATAGCTCAAGGATATCACACAATGTGACTCTTTTATGACCCAAATCATAATGACATGCTAAAGTATTCAAAAAGATAAGCAAACAGAGGGTGGGCTGTCTATTTTCCTTAATTTCATGTCAGTATTCTGCAGTAGACATCTTTATTAAATTAATTATGCAGAGAAGAATCTTAAAAGTCAACTCACGGTGACATTTTTTTAAGGTAGGTCAACAATTGAAGCTGGAAAACTTCAGAGATGGGCAGGTTGCTCTGTGCAGCCTGTCCTCTTACAAATATGGGGTTTGCATTACAGGATACATATACCCTAGCGACACAATTGGGAAATGCTAGTTGGGATGGACAGAACTTTCCTCCGCTTTGGCTAAATATGCCAGGGACAGTCACTGGTCACAAACGTGCAGCTCTTGGCAGTCTGAAACAAATTTAGCTTTCTGCCCTGAGTAGTAGTTCCTGCAGTTGACAGCTTAAGGGAAAGCAAGATGGCCATTACCTTGATGTGCTCAATGCCTCCCATATTCATCCAGGCCTGAGCTTGGTCTGGGTTGAGCTCCACAGCGCGTTTATAGCTCTACATAAATACAAAACATTCTTAGGTTAAGAGTCTCAGCCTTCAAATGAAAGCACTGATGGTTGGGAAGGAGAAACTAAGTTTGCTCTCCCCCCGAATCCACTTGAAAAAGAACTTCAAATTCTTCTCATATACAAGGCTCAAACTGAATTTCGTTTCTTTACAGCAAAGGCAACATAACATACTGCTTCACTGCTTAGCTTACCTCACAAGCTTTCCCTGCCCACGGTGCCACACAAGGAGCCACACCAACCCCTGTGTCTCCCGCCCTGCACCACTGGGGTCTCCCGCACATCAGGGTCATTTCCCTGGGTGGGTGCCTGCCACCCACAAGCCATATGTGGGCTGTGAAGCTCTTTATATGCAGTGCTTCAACTTGGAGCTGCTACAGCCCCCTGTGCGGAGATTTTACAAGGACCTGTGGGCACTCCTGTCTCTCCCCACATGGGAGAAGAAGCAAGGAGGATCTTCTAAACTCTGTCAAACAGCACTGTTTGTATGGTGCCACAACAGGAAAATATTCAAATTAGGATTAGATACCTCTAGGGCTATTGAGAACATTCAGAACTGTCCAAGTAAACAATACTGTGTGTGGTTATTTAATGCTAACATAATTTCTGAGCTATCAAGCCTCCTGCTCCACAGGATAAATTAATCTTTCAGCTATTAGGTAATGAGGTGAGATATAACAATGTGATTATATATAGCAGATTCTGGCTGAGCCACCTGGAGTTGGCCATTGCCAGCAAGAGGGGCTGGGGCTACACAGACCAAGGGTCTGGTCAATGAGAAGATGCCTAGGTTCCTCCATAATCCCACCACAGCTCTTAACCTCTCAGAGCAAAGAGCTGTATTTCCACATAGGAACAAGGAAAAAAGTTGCAACTAGGTCTGGCAAAGCTAGCTGCCCCATAGCTTTAGCTGTACTGCTGAGCTCCCAAGGCCAACAGCCAGGGTGCATGAACCAAGGAGTACTAGATGCAATGAGCTGACTATTTTTTAACCTACAAAGCTATCTGTAGGGCTTAGAGCAGTCATACCTCAAAAGCTTTGTCAAGGAGATTCTGTTCTCTTAGCTGGTTTCCTTTAGTGAAAAAGAGCTCTGATATGACTTTTGGATCCTTTGGTTTTAGCCGAAGAGCTTTTTCTATAGCTTCAAGTGCCTGTGAAAGAGCAAGAGGACATTATGGTACTGAATTCTGCATCTTTTACTTCTCATACTCTCCTCACAACTAGGGCCTCCCAGCATAAAAGTCATCTTCCTCCTTCCCTTGTGTGTTCCACAGCGTTAACACATGTGGAAATGTGGTTTTTAGATGCCTGTGGCTGATGGGCAGTGGGTCTGACAGCAGAAGTGGTAAAAAATAAGTGGTAAAAAATCACACTGCCTAGCTTCAGTCCCAGTACCTAAATAAACAGAAGGTTTTAGTGAAAAAATGAATCTTCTCAGTGTGCGCTAAGGCGTGTGACTTGTCTCTGTAAAGACAGAAGATAAAATTCAAACTGAGCTGTGAGTGTGAGTCCTCGGGACAACAGTACCCCATGGCCACGGTACCTTGGCATAGTGCTCCTGCTTGCTGTAGATGGCTGACAAAAGACGATAGCACTCCAGACACTCCGCATCCTCGTTGAGTATATGGTTTGTCATCTTTTCGGCTTCCTTTGTCCGCCCCATCATTGCTAAAACCTGAGCCTATGGAGTCACAATATAAAGGGTTATGATCTTAAAAAGGTCAGCCTTTTTTTAATACACGATGCTGCACCCAGTGGCTGATGCTGGGCAGCTTCTGCTTCTCCTACTGGTGACGTTGAGGCACCTCAAGGAAAGGTGGGAGGATTAACCCTTCTCAGCAAGTAAGGGACAGGACAGGTCTCTATGCTAAATCCTGCTCAGCTGGAAAGGCAGTAACTGAGACATGGGTCAGAGGTTCGGAGCAGCGAGGAGGAAACATGGAGGACAGGAGAAATGGTTACTGGATGGCTGGTGTAGAAGCAGGACCAACCTCCGAGCCTTTGTAAACAGTGACAATAACCTAGCCATCCTACTCCCAATTTTGCAGCCCTGCCCTGGCCAAACTTGCCCCACACTCACCAGTGCCAGTCGGATCTCTTTGTTTGAAGGCTGCAGAGATGCTGCTTCTCTGTATACCTGCAATGCTTCTTCATATCTCCCCGTGTTGTAATACAGAGCCCCCAGCGGGGACAAGATTTCGGCCTTCCGGGATACCTTCAGTGCCCTGGAATTTGAGAAATTTGAAAGCACAAATTTAACATCCCAAGGATGTTGCATGCTCACAGCAGCAATCCCTCTGGCCATCTGAGGAGAGGGCCACCTCCAAAGCACATGTGAGCATGCAGCAGGAGTGGCAATGGCTGATGGTGGCAAAGTCCAGGGAGTGTAAGCACAAATCAGGAGGCAAAAAAGGAGGTAAAAAACCCCAGAGGGTCCACCCTGCTATACACTGGGAGTCATAGCCTGCTTACTGGCATATTGCTAGAAAGGGTTTGAGTCCCTGATGGTGCCAAGGGTTTGGTCCTAGGCCATACAGCAGTTATGGCTGCTACTGGTGCTAAGAACCTGCTCATGACACCAAGAAACCTCTAGCTTTGTTGTTAGAGCATCTCTCAGCTAAAAGCAGCACTGTGTCCATCCTGGGGGCTTGGGAAGTCAACACCAAGTGACTCCAAGCTGCCTTTCCAGACATTCCCTAAAACAAGCCAAACAAGCAAAGGTAAACCTGGTTTTGAAAAGATGGAGAAGGAATGGGGAAAAACCCAAATGTGCATTGACAGATTCACATATCAGAAGCACTGTAGAGAGACAAGCTGTATGGGAGGAGGGGGGAAACCTCTGTCTCCCATGCCAAATTCTTACCGCTTGTACCACACTTCAGCCTCTTTGTTCTGTCCCAGGGAGCGGTGAAGCCTGCCCAGGTTCACCATGGCCACGTGGTGAGCCGGGCTCAGGTGGATGGCCTGCTTGTAGTGGGACACAGCTCGCTCGGGAGCTCCTGGAGAAGAGAACAACCATTAAGCTGCTGCTTCAGAAAAGTCCCATTGCAAATTCAGCACACAATAATGCTCTGGGTGTTCTTTCAGCTATTGCTCTGTATGTGGGAACCATTTTGAGAAAGAAATCCTGCCTCAGCCTTTCTATAGATTAAAAAAAGTGCTCTCCAAATTAGGATTTAAGCTCTAGTATCCAGAGACGATCCTGAGAAATATGTTCTCGTAGAGGCGGATTTTTGCAAGCTGAAGGTACAGGCATTAGAAGACTACTACTGACTGAAAGCACCCTTCTATCACGATGCGGGGGAGACATGACAAACACCCCATGTTAAAGACAGAGCACACCCCAGAGAGGGGTTTGTGACACATGTTCCACCTCCTAGAAGAGCACCCTTCTATCCTGGCCCACTGGAGACAGGGAGGACAAGCCACCTGGTATTCCCCACAAACCCAGCAGACCTGCAGATATTTTCATCTCTTTCCAGACAGAGACTATTACCTTCACCTTTATTGTGCTGGCCCTGCTCAGCCTCCATGCATTGCTCACTAGGAATGGGAGCAACTGCCAGCGACCAGCTAATTCCCACCTCGGGGCAGTAAACCCCAGACCAGAGGTGTCCAAGTGCCGATTTTGGAGCACATAAGCACCATCTCTGTCTTGCGGAGGAGCCATTGGGTGGCACTGCTTCGCTGTGTGAAAATGTCTACCACCGAAAGGTCCCGCAGACCATGACATCACCCAGTGCCACAACAAAATACAACACCATGCAGAAAGAAAGAAAGGTGTGAGACCACTACCCCAAAAGTCTAAAGTTCTATTTCTAAACGGATATTTTTATTTAGCTATATAACAGCTTTCCTCAGCAAGGATCTTGCAGCCCTTTCCTCAGGCAGGGCCTCTGACTACCTACTAAATAAATTAATCGGACACAGTATAAAGTTGCAGCATTTCAGCAATGTGAACACTGTATTTTTAACCTCGGGGCTCATTTAATTGGTCTGCAAACCATAGACCAGATAATCTCCTGATGAAAACCAGTACTCACGGATCTTTGTCCACCAACATAGCTTTTGAATACTGGCATTTTTTAAGCCAAATCACAGTGTATTTAGTTCCATTTCTAGTTGGAAAGCAGAACTTGAAAACAGCCTGTGCATGTTAGGGCACTGAACATACTGCTGTGGGAATCTTATTTTCTAGATTTTCAGATTTATTTTGGTTTTCCTGAGACTATCTATGCAACATAAAAGTAACACTCACACTTCTTGGTGTCTCCAAGAGAGGAGAGGCATCTGCAGGGAGATTTAGAAGCACTTAGGATTCGTTCATGGCCAACAACACATTTTTCAGGGCAGGACTCTTTCAAAACATCCAGCAGCAGCCTCAATCTTCTCTCACCACTGAGCAGGCAGATGTTTTTGCAAATCTTATCTACAAACCATCCTGGGAAGCAGCTGGGCACGCACCTCAGCCTGTAAGTCAGCCAGTGCCTCCCCTGCTCAAAACACAGGGGTAATAAGCATCGGTAAGGGAGATACACTGAGTGTGACCACTGCAGAGCTGTCTAGAGTAATGGCTCCCCAGAGATGACACTTGCTGGAGGCTTGTTGCACCAAATCCTGCAGGTTAATTGGAGTGGTGCTTCACAGCATCTCACTGTGCCCACCAGGGAAGAGCGCAGCTTGTGATGGGCTCACTACCAGACACTTTCTTCACGCCTTGTCATGTCTCTAGGAGGGTTATTTACACATCATGCCCGAAGGATCGAAAGTCAGTGGGGTTTTCTTCCTGTTGTTTATGTGTAGGGAAGTGTAGGAGTAAACCAGGAAAAGTTAGTTTTGACTTTGGCAGAATACACAAGTGCAAAAAATAGAAAGTGAACTGCACTGTGTTTGAACCACAATTCTTGGCAGGAATAGGCCAGTTTATCTGGGTAGGGAAGCAAAGATGAGTACAACGTCAGAATGAAATTACTGAGGATTTTTTCTTATTTGCAAGCTTGAATTTTGCCAGAGCACAAATTCATAACCTCGACCTCTGTAACTAATGACATGATGCCTTTTTGGATTATGAATTCTCATTTTGGCTTCATATTTATTTCACACTTGCACTACAGAAGATCGATGGCAGAGCATCAGCTCAGAGGTAGGACAGCAAGCTGCAGACTGGTGGACACCAGCATCACTTCTTTCCAAGCACCACCAGAGCCAGGCATGGTGTGAAAGGGACAGTGGGCAGCAACCACACACTTTAAGCCTACAATATTTCATTATCGAGCCTCAGCTCGGGTCTGGAGGGACTGGAGTGTGACAGTACTTTGATTACCACTAGTCATTTGTCAAACTTGCCCTTGCCTGTCAATAAAAGGCATCGGTTTCAGCTGCATTTTTTGTTGTTATGTGGATGCCAGGAAGTGCCTGAGTCCAGAGAAGTTGAAACCAGAAGCCCAGAAAATAAAGGCTTTGGGTGTCATTACAGAGCTCCTGAGAAGTCAATTCACCCACAGTATCCAAGGTTTTGTTTTCACAGATGATTGAGGTTTAAAAGCCATGTTTGTTTTAACAGTGGTGGCACTCAGCTTTTACAGCCAAAGACCTGCTTTGTCACCCAGTAGAGCTGCAAGTGCTCCAAAGACCATGATAATCCACTTGTGTGCCTGGGATTTGGTTTGATGTGGCCAAGTTTTCCTGGAGAAACAATAGTATTGTCAGGGTGCTGCCCAGCTCAAATTGAAGAGGACAACTGCTCGTGCAAAGATGGTGAGAAACACTGAAGGAACCAACTGGGCTGAATGCCACTGCTGCACAGTGCCTGCATTGATTACAAATTTCAGTCCACTGTGCCGTCTCAGCAGCGCAGGGATGTTTATTTCCAAGCTACGGTGGAGGCACACCTATTCCTTTGGAAGCTTTTGATGCCCTTTTAGATGTGCGCTGGTGAATAAAACAAATCGAATCAAACAAGGAATAGAGGGGAAAATCCCTTGCTCCTTCTCACTTACCAGTATCAACCAAGAAAACACCGTAGTTGTTATGTAGATCGGAGCTCTCTGGACAATTCTCTATGCCAGCCTTATAGACCTCGTCCGCTTCCTTAAGCCGTTCCTTAAAAGAGAGAGAGATTTCTTAGCTGTGGCAGAAAGGGCATCAGCACCATTTGCCGCACACCTGCATTTTGTGACAACTCCCTCGCCGCAATGGGGAGCTTGGGGCGCCAGCCCACTCCACCTTCTAAGAGGCCAAAATTTTACCCCATGGCGTGGATGTGATATAGCTGCTGTTTAGTACTGCAGAGCAATTCAGAGGGCTCTCCCCCATATATTCCCAACAGGTGCTACCTGTGAAACAAAAATGACAGTTGGAAAAGGTGGCTTGTGTGCAATATCAGCAAGCCCCAGCTCAGCATGCTTTCATCCAGGAAATGCATAGTGATGGGGGTTGTGGTGGTTCTATTGAGAAGTATTTGTCATCTGGGAACTGATATATTATAATTTATTTGTTTAATGAGCATCTCGCTGGCTAACTTTTCCCCTCCGGAGCTTTGCTGTTCGTTTTCTAAGCAGCAGGGAAAATACAACAAATGAAAGCTTGGCATGCATGATAGCTGGGACACAGGGAGCTCGTGTAGGGGGACGAGGGAAGCTGGAGGCAGATAGGGGAAATGAACGAGTGGGAAAAATCTGACAGATACAGACTAAAACCAGGAGTTGTCAACATGTGAGATGTAGCTCAATGCGATTGATGGGACGTGCCACGGCGCTGATTCCCGGATGCGCTGAGCCCTTACATTCTGAACAGATTTCAAAGAGGTTTGTTGGTGCTGAGCACTTGTGGAAGATGCAGATCTTTTCTTTGGGAACACCCTGCCTACAGAAAGTATCCCACTGGCTGGGCTCTGTCTAGCCTGAGCTATGGGCAGCCTAGTCTTGAAATGAAAATAAGCCATCTCATTTGGTTAAAAACAGCAACTTAAGGTTGCCATTTCCCTCCAGCCAGGCAGTGTATGCCCACTGCCTTCATGCTCGCTAGCTTGGGTTATCACTGTCTTCCTTGACCACTAACCTCAGAGCCTTGCTATTGGGTGTACTTATGGAAGGAAGCTGTGCACAGAAGAGACAAGCACGGTGCAGAAGGTGTCAGGCAAGCCTCCAGCACCAAAGATGTTTTTTCCAACTCTTCCCCTTCCACAAAGCGGTACAGCCTTACGGCAAAACACCCAACGGCCTCCTAATGATGCTTCCAAGTGAAATCAGCTGCCTGGATCTCTGCCGAGAAAGGCCTGGAGCCACCAAGGCAGACATTCTCGGGAGCTGAATCTACATTGAAATGAGAGGTGGGTTCATTCCCAGCTGTGGCCTCTCCTCTCCTCAGGCCCTGCAAATTCCAGAGCCTCCGGGGCTTTCTCTGGATTTAAAAGGTGCATTCAATGGCAGCTTTTGCTTTGTAGCTGCTTAAGCATGTGGACTCCTTTCTCACCTCCTATTTCAGAGCTGGAGAAATAGAATTAAATGCATTGGAAGACTGTGACTTGATGAAAGCACAAGGTTTGTTGTGGTTAAGTGCTTTCACATTTACATGATAAAGGTCAGCCAGCAGAAAAGATAGTGTGTGATGAAACACAGAAACGTATTTTTAAAAAGTGCTTGAGTTTGGACATTTTGGATATATTTATGTGAATCTGACATCATTATCCTGCAGGGTCAGGAAAAGTGTAGTGACTGTCAGAACTGTCTAAAATGAAGAGTAATTTTTTGAGCAAGCATCTGCGTCACTGAGACATTAACAAGCATATTTGCAAAGCTTTCTGTATTAATTTCTTTTCCTCTAAGTTTAGTTTTCCGCCAAGGAATGTGCCTTTGTGTGCATGGATGTCAGTATTCTTCATTTTATTTACTGATCACAAATCTGATCTTTTAAGCAAGGGTGGGCAGTGTTAGCACACAGGATTAGCAGTGTCCCAAATCAAAACATTCACACTCACCGATATTGAGCCATTTTAGCTTTTCTATCACAGCTGCACTGCCTTTTTGGCATCTAATATCCTGACCCTGCATGCCTCAGGCTCAGCACAGAGACTGGGATGATTTCTCTAACAAAGTGTTTGCATTAAGCATAGTCAGAAATTGGGAAGGGTGGGTTCAGTTTTTTGTGCCAGAGCTTTCCCCGCCAGGGCTTTCTGCCTCACAGCCTCTCCTCTTCTTGGGAGAACTGCTCTAAGTTCATCAAGGCTTCATTCTCATTAACACTTAATAATGCCACTCCCAGACCTTCATGCAACATTCATCAACCTCACAGAATTCAGAAAATTGGCTTAAAAAATGTATGAGATTTTTATGATATTAAAAAAATTATGCATGTGACAATCTCTCAGTTGAACTCCAGGGTTTTTAGGTTTGGGTCTTTTTACAGCTCAGTTTTTCAGTCTAGTTATGCCTGAGTAGGCTCTCCTCTACAGCTAAGCAGGTGAAAAAGCTTCTTCTCCTTAGTGTAGGCTATTACACACACACACAAAAATGACTTGAATCCAGAAACTAGGGCCTGAAGAGAGCCATCAAGTAGCACGAGCCGGTTGAAGAAACTGAAAGAGCTGAGAAGAAGGTGCTGTTCAAGTGCATCAGAGCAAATCCTGGGGAAGCAGCGCTACAGGAGTGGTGTGGGAACAGCAAACAAAAATGTTTGATTTCTGATATCAGCACCACCGCCATGATCATGGAAAACAAGGAAAACAAAATATTGTGACCGAGTTACGAGACCAAGCAGAAAGAACAGTAAGGACAAGCAAAATGACAGAAACAAGACAAACTTTTATACAATGTGGCAGTGTTTGTTTTTTGTTTTTTTTTCTATGTCAGCTCTGGCTTCAGAATCGACTACCAAGGAGAGAAAAGGGCAATTACATTGAGTTACTGGCCAATTCCCTGGCATGAGACATTCTTCTCAGGAGCATTTTTCACAGCTGTGGAGGAAGGGAGTCCTAAGCCCTGTTTCAGATTCATCACCTTTAAGACTGGAGGGAATACACTATGTGGGACTGACCATGACAATCTCCACATTATTTCACTGAGCCACTTCTACAGGTTTCCCTCCTGGAGGAGCTGCAGTTTACCATGGGCACGGGCATCTCATACAAGTTACTTTAATGTGCCACTTCTGGCACTTTACCCACTTTCTATCACATTCCAGTGAGAGGGAACTAGTTCAGGCTCCCTTCCTCAAAGCTCCACAGTGACGCTCTCCATGCAGCCCACTGCATACTGCCTGGCATCACAGATATCCCAATAAACAGGGGCTACAAGTAGACAGAAAAACAGGCCTGTAACTTGTAGCCGCTTTGGAAACTACTGCTTGGAAAAAGAGGAAAACTCCAAAGTGAAAAATAGGGTCCTGTCAACATCCTTTAGGCTGAAGATGCCAAAATTACTGTTTGTACCCTTCCATGAAGCGCACAGCATTAGGGTGTGATTCTGCAGCTCACCCCCATGGGCAGCAGCATGTGTCTGTAGTACAGTCCCTACCACAGTCAGTTGGATGGGTGTGAGAGGCAGGAGATGCACGACCAGGTCATCATCTGCTGTGCTTGAACATGAGAAGGTGTTAAAAGCCTGCGGGAAATCACTGTTATCTGAGGAAACTGCACTAACTATATTCACTACCACTTACTCAAGTCACAAGAGGATGAACAATCTATACATAAAAGTAGATGAATTATTGGTTGACTTACTAATGGCATTTGCTTTGGGCAGAAGGTCTTGGGACTCTGTAATGGTTTTATTTTTCTGTTGACCTTACAATCGATGATTCTAATTAATAATTTCAATTAAAATTAAAAGCAGGTATTACTGCAGAAGACTCATTTCCTATACTTGCAGGAGACTCTTCATCGATGGGCTTATTCAAAACAGAGTTCCCATTCAATAACGCTCTTCTTTTAATTAATACGCTGTATTTCTAGGTTCCTGCAGCTGATATTGATGATATTTGAAAATTACTTAAAAGGGAAAATAAAATAGCACACCTGTTAGTAATTCATATATATCATAGGTGAATTTTGTAGAGTTCCCAAATCATTAAAGAAGCTTAAACCAGAATAAGACCTTTCCTTATTGTTTTGCTGAAATTCATCAACTTCCCTTACAGACAGAAGATTTCCCTAACCAGATTAATTGAAAACGTTGAAAGATTATACCCTTTTGCTTTGTCTGTATTTGCATTTGGCAACCTTTTTAAGAAATTTTTAGCACTCCATGCTATGCAATAGTTAGATATAAAACTTGGGGGAGGAAAAAACCCCACAGCTTTCAGAAGGTTTGCAGAGTTGTGCTGGAGCTGTGCAGTTATGAAGACCTTGTCACCCACCCCTGAAGCCCCAGACTGAAGCCACTAGTTGTGGCTGCAGTCTGTGGGAGCAACACCCAAAACACAGCATCCCTCTGCTGCTGCTGCAGACGTGGCGAAAAGAGGACTTGGTGCTCTTGACATCGGCACCCATGCTTTGCGGCTTCTTGTGAACTCAAGCATCTTGTGCCTCAATTTCCCTCTTCCTCCATGGAGACAACATTTCACCTCACAGGGACCTAGTAGAAATAAATCACCTAACTACAGAGAGTAGGGAGAACCCTAAGTAATGAGCACAGTGAATGAGCCCAAGTGGAAATGAGTAATCCTGCCTCCAGAGCACAGCCTGAGCCATATGCAGTAAATAAGGCCTGGGGGCACATATTGAACAATGAGGTTAAATAAAATACTGAACAGCTGCTCATTAAGAGCAACATAAAGCTAGTGAGCCTTCCCACCTCCTGTATGTGTTCATCTACCACAGTAATTAAGGGCCATATCCTGATGTGTGCATGCAAGGGGCAGAATCTGGACTGCAGAGGCCACCTGGTTTCTGACATTTCCTAGCTTTGGGGGGATTTATTATGAAATCTCAAGGTTATCTACGTAGGCATGTGTACCTGAGGGGGAAGTGCTTGCCTATTCTGCTGTCACAACATTCAAGGTGCAATGGATTAAGACTTTGCCATATATGTGGGGAGCCGCAGAGAGGATATTTACTCACAACTTCAACAGCAACTGAATTCAGAGCCACATCATGTGGGCGCAGTGACTCATGGCCAACAATTTGATTCCCATCCTGAAAAAGTCATCCCTAAAGCAGCCGAACAGCTCTCTGCAGAAAGCTGTGGAGCCAGGGCTGTTGCCACATGTGTGTGAGGTGAGGATGCTCCATCAGGATGTGCAGAAGGCATGAGAGTTCAAGAGATGCCTGTTACCTGTTCGGCTAGCAGCGAGGCCAGGCTTGAGTAAGCATCTGCGAACTCTGGACCATACTTAATGGAGTCCCGCAGTAAGATTACAGCTTCCTCCTTCTTCCCTTGTGACCTGCAGGACAGGGAAGGAGTAAAAAAAGAAATACATGTTCCTGTAAGCACATGTTGAGGTCAACACACTGGTTAACTACTTTAAAGAGTTGACTGGCTTGACCTTTTCAGCAAAGACTAAACGTTTGACTACTGCCTGCTCTCCACAGTGTGCCCACCCAGCATCTCCTCAGCCCATTGCTGTTTCCGTATTTTATTATCAGGACTTGGGAGGTCATAGGCTTTAATGAAGCTGCTGTTTGGTCTGCTATATAGGTGATTACTAAGCACTACTCAGTGACCCCAGTGAAGACAAAACACCCCCCAAAATAGTGCATTCCTCAACCCTACACAATGAGGAGCAACAAAGCATTTTATTTTGGCTGTAAGACTCTGTCTGTTGAGTCATAACCACTAGATTTTTTAAATTTCTCCAGTCCTACTGAGCATCTCTTCTCAGTGTTTCTCTTTATGGTAAATGCATCAAATTCTGCCCCATTCATATCACTCAGAGTTAAAGATACATAAAGGACAAGACAGCAAAAGCGTTCCCAGGCACAAACTAGTGCACAAGACCTTCTGAGTGATGCCCTTGTGAAGTCCTATGAGATGAGATGCTCTCAGGGTAACACTGGGTTTGCAGTCAGCTTCTGGGTGTCTAGCCCCAGTCATGTCTCTGAGGCACTGACTGACCTGGGAACAGGACATCTGATCTCACCAGTCCTGCTCTCACATCAGTAGGGTGGAGACAATAAAACATTTGCATTTCCTTAAAAATACCCACAGAGTCATTGCATGTTCCTAGATGAGTGCTGATATAGATCCACTTATGACTTAGTTAAATTAATACTTTGAAATTAAAATATTGCTAAGTTAAATCTGCCTGGGATCTCTAAATAATTCCTTGGCAAGTTTGTCATTAGGCAAGAGGAGTCTGTTCTTCAGATCCTAAGGGTTATGAATACAGATTGCTGAGATATGGCAATGCTGATGAGCTATGCTCCAGCACTGCTCTGCATTTATTGCCATGGGAAGCAGAAAAGGTTTCCTGAACAAGAATCTAAGGATGTTTATTTATTTGAGCTACAATTTCTCCAGTATCACTCTGTATTGCTTTCCTTGGAAAATGAGAAGGCTTCCTGAACAGGCATCTAAAGATGTTTAGCTGGACTGGAACAACATTTTACTTGTGTTGCCTGTACAAAGAATACGAATAGTGGGGCTTACAAAAAGAAACAAAGGTCCCTGGAACACAGAAAAATATGTGAACACCTTGGTGCTTTGCCCTCCGATTTCTTCTGAGTGACACGGTCAAGTAACCAGATCTTGTTTATAAGGTGCAAATTTCAGCTGATAATATATGTGGCTTTGCAGATTTTTTTTTTCTTTCTGGTTGTGTAACTGGAAGAATATTTTGCCCGTGCATTAAGCTAAGTGAAACCAGTTGTGCTAGTCTTTTTCTTCTTCCAGTGGTATTCCATATAAATTACACGAATGAAGCAAGAACAAATAAAGAACCACTTTTCTCCTACACTAATTAAAGACTAGCTAGCTTGTCAATTTATAAAACTTTTGGATCCCTTGACTGGAGTTTCATGACACATTTTTATAAATCAAAGCCAGATGACTGCTTTTATAAAGGTATTGATGTTTGGCAAAAAAATGTAAGAAATGCCAGCTACAGAAATAAAAGGATTAAGTGATCCACTCAGCAGCAGTAAAAGTTCCCCTTAACCACAAGCATGCACTCTGAACATGGGGCAGTCCTCTTAATTACTCTCTTTTTTTCAAAATGGCCATTTTTTTCCCCCTTTTGATCCAAGAACAATGTTTGTCTCCTGAAAGTGGGTGCAGAGAGGGAAAGATTATGGCATCCTTTTATGTGACAGACTGAATTACATTAAAAAAAGCAGATCCAGTAGTTTCTCAGAGGGCTTGGGCCTGCAAGATACCAATGGCTCTGGCCAAGCACTTAAACGCGTACTTAACTTTTATGTATGCAAGTTGAAAATTAATTACTGGCTGAAGTGCTTTCCTGAATCAAGGCCAAGGCTTTGCAAGATCGAGGCCATCGCTTATATAAATTTCTTGCAATTTGAGCGAGGGCAGAGAATTGGAAGAACAGTCCGATACACTAATTTACCATAAACTGGGGATCTGGAGCAGGAAGAGCTAGGTAACGTATACCTTCACTATGACAGAGAGAGGAACAAATTCAACTGACACAAGGAGTCTATGATCACTTAATCCAATTTTTCCCCAGACTACCTTGCCTTACAACGCCCTCTCCTGACTTCCTCTTCCACTCAAGTTCCCAGCCTCCACAAGGAGCAGCTCTTTCCATGGGAAGCATCTCTTCTGTATTTTTGCAAGTGCCCCACAGTTGGAGAAGTATTGGCTTAAAACACCCCACACAACAAGTCTGGTGATGCCCAAGGCTGTGCGGGGGCTGTTAGTACTGGAGCAAATTTCATTTACAAGAAAAAGAGTAACCTAGGAATTAGTGCTCTAAAGGACTTCTTAACTTTCAAGATCTGTTTTATTTTGTGAAGGTAGTTTGACTGCATTAAAGCCAGAAACATAGAACTCCACAAGGGCTCCACAGCTGTTCTGAACATCTCATCTTTGTTTCACACCATAATCCAAGGGGAGCTTGCACTAACTGCCTGCCTGAAAGGAAGCCTCTAAGCCCGTTCAACCCTCTGGTTTAAAACGAATTCAGATAATTTAGATGCACTCCTTTGCCATTTATCTAGACTGTGTGGATAACACCAAAGTGGGGGAGCAGACAATACACTGCAAGGCAGGGCTGCTTTTTAGAGGGACCAGGTCTGACAGGAGCCTCATGAAATTCAACAAAAGTGAATATAAGTCCTGCACCCAAAGGGGGACAACCTCATGCACAAGCACAGGTTTGGGACAACTGGAGTCCTGGTGGAAAAAAAAGTTGATCAGCAATGTACCCTACATGGCAAAGAAGGCCAGTGGGTCCAGAGAAGGGATCTTTCTCCTTTATATGATACTTGTGAGACCACATCTGAAGTAACATCTGTCCAGAGCTGGGCTTTCCAGCATACGAAAGGCATGGACTTACTGGAGGAAGCCCAACAGAGGGCCACTAAAGAAGGTCAGAGCTAGAGCACCTGTTGCATTGAGGAGAAGCTGAGTGAGCTCTGTCTGTGCAGCCTGAAGAGAAGGCTCAGGGGTGACTTCAGTGCTGCCTGCAACTACCTGGTCAGAGGATATAGAGAAGCCATAGCCAAGCTCTTCTCAGAGGTGCTTGGTGACAGGACAAGAGGCAACAGACACAAGTAGGAACACAGAAAATTCTGATTAGATATAAGAAGAAGTGTTTTTCACCATGGGGTGGTCAAACTCTGGAACAGGTTTCACAGAGGGACTGTGGCATTTCTGTCTCGGAGGTCTCTTCAGGATTCAGCTGGACACATTGCTGAGCAACGTGATCCAATTAAACTTACTCTGAGCAGCAGGCTTGGCCAAACGGTCTCCAGAGATCTGTCCCAACCTGTTACTTTTTTTAATCTGCTTTAAATGTGACACTGACAGAGGCTGGGGCATGTGTGTGTTTGTGGGCTGGGGTTTTTTTTGTGTGTAAACAGGCTACAATGTGTGTGTGATACTGAGGGATAACTACAGCATTTCATACAACGCAGAGTACCCTAACCAGAGACCATACAGAAAGCCAGATGCAGTATCACTGAATGTTACCAACTCAGTTTGCTTCTTTGAATGGGAGAGAGGAATATTTCACTCTCCGAAACATCTTAAACCTCAATACACATAATACCGGATGTTTTTCAGCATCTTCAGACAGTTACATGAGCCTGTGTCAGCACACTCACATACACACATACCCAGAATTCTGCCTGTATCAGAGAGGGCAGACAGTCCTCCTTCCTCTGAATAGGTGGGTTTGCTAAACTTGGAATAAATAATGGCAACAAACACACAGATTTGTCTAGATTCAGCAGAGAATCAGTCCTTTGAGTAAACTCAATATTTGAGTGGACACTGTTCCTAGGCATTTCACTTTCCCCTTGAAAATGCAGCCATAATACTCTCAGAGCATGTAAGAGTTACAAGGCTTTTCTTCGTAAGAAATAGCGTACTGAGTATTGGAGTGCTTTAGGTACCAGAAATCAGTTCTCTCCCATTCTTCCTGCAACAGAAAGCTGAGATAAATATTTACTTCAAACGTTCATGATATTTTATTTCTTGTCCCTTTACAGAATATCCCACATGCTATAAATTTGTGAGGTATTCTGAATGGTATTTATCTCAGTTTTTCAAGCTGTATCTCAACAAAACTGCATCTCTGTGGAGGACTTAAATATTTAGGTAATGGGAAACCTCAAAATAAAATGCAAGAAAGTAGTATCAGGCTGTTCTGTGGCACTGATCACAGAACACGAAAGCAGAGAAAGAGATTCCAGCTCTGGTGTCCTCAACAGAGAAAGGACATAGAACTGTTAGAACAGGTCCAGCGGAGAGCCACAAAGATTAGAGGGATGGAGCACCTCTCCTATGAGGACAGGCTGAGGGAGCAGGTGCTGTTCAGCCTGGAGAAGAGAAGGCTCCGGGGAGACCTCATAGCAGCCTTCCAGTATCTGAAGGGAGCCTACAGGAGAGCTGGAGAGGGACTCTTTGTCAGGAAGCGTAGTGATAGGACGAAGGGCAATGGTTTTAAACTGGAAGAGGGGAGATTTAGATTGGATATTAGTAAAAAATTCTTTCCTGTGAGGGTGGTGAGGCACTGGAACAGGTTGCCCAGAGAAGTTGTGGATGCCCCATCCCTGGGAGTGTTCAAGACTAGGCTTGATGGGGCTTTGAGCAACCTGGCCTAGTGGGAGGTGTCGCTGCCCATGGCAGGGGGGTTGGAACTCAATGGTCTTCAAGGTCCCTTCCAGCTCTAACCATTCTATGATATCTCACTTTTAGGCAGGCCATCTTTTGGGTCTACCTTAACTAAGAAATCTGTTGGCACTGGCACTGTTTAATTATCTACTCTCCAATATTTGTATTAGGCAAGAAAATGATGACATACAACTTTATTTTAAGGTAAGTAAACAAAACCAGAGGCTTATTCAGCCATTACCCTGCAATACTTCCTGAGAACATTCATCTTCTGGCACATAGCTGTCTTCATTATGTGCAAACAGAAAATGGAAACATCCTTTTTCATCTATGACTTCCGCAGAAAATAACTTGAGAATTCCACTCTGCGGTCCTCAAATCAGGCTTTTACTCAAGTTTAAATCACAAGCAATTGATGCTTAAATACAGAGTTTATTTACAGGGAATAATGAGAGGCAGATTCCCACATGGGAACAGCAAACCCATCCTTCCAAAATCTTGGAGTTCCCCTTTCTCAGCACTCCAGGGGAGGCAAAATCTAATATCCGCCATCAGATTTCCACACCACGAGCAGGGGTGGGTATAAGGAATTCAGCAGAGTTCAGCTGGGAATTCCCTATGCCAGACGGTTTCATTACGTGCTTCAGTACAAGTAGTGCTGTTACTGGACAAGCCTAAATTGTTGCAGATCTGGCTCTTGCTGATCTGCACCGTTCACTGAAGCCTCTGCAAACTGGACAGAAAATTCCTTTATGGCTTGACCATTTATCCTCTTTCTGCCATATGCTTAAAAATCAAAACACTCTTCATAATGTGTCATAGCACAGCCAGAAAGTAATTCTGCAGATTTTCATTTATTGCCTAGATTATACTAGTGTTTAGTGTCTGCAGAATACTAGTTGCTCTATGTACATATATATGAAAGGATAAATTGGAGAGCTAGGTAGAAAACATAAAGACAAAGATGCAGAAAGGGGGGAACTTGAAATCCCTGCCTCTGCTAAATTGGTGTATGACCCAGGAAAGGTCCTGGCCGTGGGGTTTGGGCTAGTGTATTAGGGGAGGCATTCATATAGGATCTGCCTGTACAGCATCTGCTTCATGTATTTGCTAATCCCTCCACCATGAACTACACCTATTATTCAGCACGTCTTTTAAAGCTGAACAGGGAGATGTGAGGACACCCTGTTTCCATTATAGTTAATATTATATGTGTGTCTGGATGCACTAGGTTGTTTTGGAAGCCTAAAAATAAGTCCAGAAACTAGGAGCAAATGTCTGTGGGAAAAGGGCAGATGGAACCTGAGTGCTTTCTTTTAACAGGTTTAGCACAACCATCAGTCAGCTTTAAGACACTGCAGTATATGGCATCACAGAAGGATGCCGAGCACATACTGTCCAACAGGACACACAGTATCTTACCTATCACATTAGGAAAAACATGACACGCACACAAAAGAAACAGCAGTTCTAAGAGATTTTTCCCACGTCTCCTTTGTGCTTTGCCAGTGCAACAAAACCAGTTCCTACCCATCTGCTGGGTCGTGAGAGCCCACCAACAGGCCAGATTTAAGTGTTATTGACACAGGATGTCCTGGTGCTGCTTCTAGACTACGTCCTTTTGTATTAATATTTTATATTTTTTTAAAAAAATCACAGAGAGTAATAACTAAGGCAAACATGATGTATTAAAAGGACAGCATTTTTAAACAGCATTGCCACCTAAGATTAATTTCAATCAACCAAATCTGATGAATAATACAAAGACCTTCCATTTCTCTTGTAATAAGACTGTCTTTACCATTTTCCTCTCTTGTGAGTATTTCCAGTAAAGCACTTGCTTACTTTCTATTTAAGAATTACTCAGATGCCATATTCTAACTCCAAACCATCAGCTTTACTTGTAGCATTATTCTGATAACTTCTCCACTACCAAATGGACCAGGTAGAACTTCAGCAATACACTCACACTCAAAGTAAAATTTTAGAACCAGAGACATATGTTTAGATGAGACAGTGCCACTTTAAAACCTGCCCAACACTAAAGTGTGATTTACCCCAGAAGATTTACCAGAGGCCTATTTCCAACAAAAGAGGTGCAGTTTATACCAGGAAAAAAGTACTTTTACTGCTCTAGTTTGTGCAGTCCTGTCAGAAATAACATGCTATCCTCACAAAAACAAGGAGGTTTGTGCTGGTGCAAAATAGTAATGCAGGAATAGAGATATTTTTTTTCAATTGCACTCCAAGCAGATCTTGTCATACTGGGAAAGGTTCTTGTGCAGATTTAAGTTCAGTCTTTAGATATGGTTAGTCAAATTAATTTGTGTTATTATGATCATCTACTATTCTCCTTGCTAAAAGCTGACACTCTAAATAACAATGAGCAAAATTATGAGCTGATTAACTTGTGTTGCTGCTCAGCAGAGTAACCCTCTAGGGATGTAAACCAGCTTTCCCCTCAAATCTAGGCCCACCCCCTCTGCAATGGGATGAACCTGCTGCTGCTCTGAGAATCTCAGAGTTAGATGCTTATGCCTAAACTACACATCAGCCTTTCATACAGCCGATGAAGAGAAGTGGGAACCTGCAGAGGGAGATTTGCTGGGTCTGCGTTATTTATTAGATCTGCATCGGGTGCCTGTCTTAGAACAGGACGGCTTGCTCCACTGAAAAGGCTTACACCTCTGCCTTGAGACGGGAGTCTCTGGTGACTAGTTGGGTTTAGGGAACCTCATGTTTTGATGCCTGTTTTGAAACAAGTGAATTCCTTCCAGCTGAAACACAATTGTAAACAGCGCTTGAAGTGATGTGGCAGACAGCATTAGGATATCCAAACTCAGCCTCAACTTTGTGCCACACTCTCGGCTGGCAATAAGAAACAATATCATTCTTTCACCAGCTGGCAGAAAAAAAAAACCTACTTTGGTGATGCATGTAGAGAGAATGTGAGTTTCCTTGATGCCAGTTCTGCACTCAACTTACTTGAGCAGGTTGCCGAGATTGAAGAGAGCTCGATTGTGCTGAGGGTTTAACTGAAGGGCCCGTCTGTAGTAGTCCTTTGCCTCCACTACATCTTTGGTCAATGTCCCCAAGTTGTTGAGAGCACTTGCATGACGAGGGTACAGTCTAGGAAAAATGAAATATCAAGTTACAGACACTCATTAATTACCAAATAAAGCTGAAGACACTAATGCTGCCACAACTGCTGTCTGGCATTCTGTAAAGTGAAGGATGTCAGCTAGGAAATACTGTTTTCCCTTCATTTGCTGCAGGTCCTGATGGGATCTTGAGGAACCTTTTCATCTCCCAAAGAAATTGCAAATCAGATCTTTTCCTACAGTTCCTGTATACCTCCAGGGCGAAAGGGAACATTCAACAGCTTTGAAAGCCTGTTTTACCCTCCAAGCAAAAGGCAAAGTGACTAAAGCAGCTTGAATGTCTTGATTCAAAATGTTTTTCAAACAAGCAAGAACTGTTTTGTCAAAAATATGTTTCCAATGGAAATATGTTTTGACATATACAGAAACCAACACAACACAGTTCAAATTGTTCTGTTTTGTCTTTTTTTAAATCATTTTTCCACAACAAGGGTGATAATAAAGTGCAAAAGAAAATCTGAAATCAGCTGTTGAACAATGTTTTCAGGACCAAGCACAATGATAAAAAAATTTGGAAACGCTTAACAGTGTGAATTCCCTAATCTTCTAGCTGTATTTTTTAGCACTTGGTTCGGTTCCCCTTTTAACTGATCTGTTGATCTTTACATCTACCTGTTTCAGTGATAACACTACCTATTGGACCCAGTGCATCTGTTAAAAACCTCCATGAATTACGAAGCATGTTGTCATCCACTCAGCTACTTAAATTCTCAAAGTTGTAATCCTGCATTAATATTTTCATTTGTAGCTCTTTCACTGGAAAACACCAGAAGTGAAAGTGATCCAGGGCAAAATTTAGCACTCAGAATCCTCTGTGTCATAGATGGGTGAAAATTGAGGTTCATTATGATAAAGAAATCTATCTGTGGCAGTAGCCCACAGAGGTCCCAGGAAAGCTGGGAGAAAGCTGTGTGAGTATTGCTGGTGCTCTGGTATGAAACAGTACAGAGGTGTTTGCTCCTCCAGATGATCGTTTCAAGGAGGAAACAAGTTAAGATGGTCAAGGCTTCATTTTGAGATCTAGCTGCAAATCCTGCTGCCACTACAGATTTTCTACTTCGGACCAGGACAAGTCATCTGACATTTCTTTGCCTTAGGTCCCTGTTCATGGGAAAGTGATGCGGATAATCACATTAAAAGTAGTTGGCTAGGATAGCCCAGGGTACAGCATGAGGAGGGGCATTTAAAGGAAGAAGGCGGCATTAAGAGTCTATAATACAGTCTGACTCTAAAGTTTGCAACTGGTTTTAATCTAAGACTTGACATGGTGGGGGTTTTTTTGGTGATTTTTTTTTTTTTTTTTTTGCCTGGAGTTTTTCATTATGTCAGTTCAGCCCAGGGATTTTCTGTGCTTAAGTACCATGAATAATTTAGCATTTTATACACTGCTGCAACATTTGTATCACTCACATTTTCGCTCCACCGCACATAAGTGATTTTGGCAGGGTCTTACTTGGAGGTGAAGTTGGGAACCCAGGAGGGAATTTTGGGAGAAGTGGACATGCACCAGTAACAAATGCAGGATGCTTCCTACAACTAAGTAAGAGAAGGCCCCCAAAATCCTCTTTCCACCCAACACCAAACCTAGCAGACAGAGACTGCAAAGACACATAGTCAGGGAGAGTGTTCAAGGATGCAGGATGCAGCCATATATATGTTTTTCAAACTTCACCTATTATAGTGGCAAAAGATAAATGTTAACGACCAACACTCATAGTAAATAACAACTGCAGGCTCCGTCAGCATCCCTGATGTACAGATAAGCATCTCATCTCTCAGTGATAACCACTTCTCTTGCTGCAAGCTCTCAGGTGCAGTTTATGTGCGTCAAGTGTCTGAACTGCCCAGTGTCCCTTCAGGCACGCTAGCTGCACTCCCCACTCAATTGATTTTTGAAGAGTTCCCTAATTGATCTTCTCACAGAGGAGCAAAGAGTAGCACATCCAAGGTTAGACTGCAGTTGGCACAGAAACAGTATCACTTTCCATCACCAAAGCTACCCAGTGCACCTGCATTGGTATGTGAGAGGCTGTCTGCGCTTGGGAAAGCCATCAGCAAAGGACAAGACAGCAATGAGGACATGGTGTTGAGTCTTGACCCTGGCACCCTAAAATCCACTGGTCATCAAGGCTAAGCCTTCCCATCTGAAGCAGGCTGGGAGAAATGCTTTCCACAGCAATAGCAGAGGAGCAATGCAAAGGCCCAGCCTTGCTTGCTCTTAGGATGCAGCTCTGTGTGATTCCTTGACCAGGATCTTGAATGAAAAATGTCCTATCTACCTTACGACAAATGGCCGAGGGCTCAGCCTTGTTTCCCATTTCTTCCATAGAATTTTGACATTGTTTTAAACCAAAAAACATTTGTGAGTTATATATTTTTGAGGCTTTTTTCCCAGTTTGCTATGATAAAAGCTGTGCACTACTTCTGTCAGTACTCACACATAAAAACAGCTCTAACATCTGACATGAAGTCACCTGAGTTACGAGTGGGCAAAAATATTTCAGACAATTCTCAGGAAAGTCAGAAACAGATTAACATTTTACAGCCCTAAACCTGATGGTTTTGCTCTCAAACTTTCAGAAATTAATTCTGTTCTTGGCCTCTAGTGCTCCCATGACATTTTAGGCCCAGGAGATTTGCTTGCACCGGTTTGGAGAGGAATGAAAACGCAAGATTAAAAAAGAGAACTGAATTCACCTTTAAATTGCACAGTTCTGACCAGCAGCACCATAAATACACTTTTAGGCTCAGCATTAAAACCTATCACAGGATGCAAGTACATCTCTCATGTATCCTGGGCTCTATTTCTTGTGTTTTACATTTATTCATTACATCTCATTGCCCTTTCCAAAAAATGTAAGTGAAGAAGCAGAACCTCAGCTAGCACAAATTGTCAGCTTAAACCCGCTTAGCATCTGGCCTGAAGAACTTCCAACATTTGCAATTTTACATATCCGAACAAACGTTAAGAGAAAAATCTGAGCACAGTGAGATAAGGCAGTGTTCTTGAGCTTCAGCATTAGGGTTCAGTTCTTTGTGCTTTTATTTGGAATATTACTTAATTACAGCAGTCGAGCAAGATGCCACTCAACTGAGTTTGGCCCAGAGCATAACCAAACCCTAAGTGAGCATCACCTCTAATAAAGTAACCAAAACTACAGCCTGAGCCTATGCCCATCCACACTGTTATATTGTTAACATGATTCCTAACCAACACCACACTCAAATTGTTCCCAGGAGTAGTTCCGGTCTGAGCCCAGACCAGGGTCTGGTCCCAAAAGCCCCTTGGCCTCAGCCACTCTCTCCTGGAGGACACAAGCACTAAATGCAATTTATGCCAGTTGGCCTCAGGGCTAAAGAATGGGGCCAAGGCCCTTTTTTATTTATTAATATGGTGATGACTAACGGCCTTAGTCAAACTACCTTCTGTTCATCCACACCCTCTTCTGTTAGTAATTGCTTCCTGAGGATAAAACCAGAGCAGAACAAAGTCTGGTGGCGGCATTTACAGTCCATCATGAAACATGACTACAGGTGATTAATTAAAACAACATTTACTGAAGAACCCTCAAAACGTTTCTGCGAAACTTGCAAATACACCATTTGGAAGCCAGTTTGCTTTTTGCTGTAAGTGATCTATTATTTTAATGAATAGTGACACACACACATTTTTTTCCATTTTTGTTATCAGGAGGTTTGTGCTGTTTTTCAAGACTTTTGGAGTTGGTTCCAATGATACCCGATGCCAGCCTTGCTTATTTTGACCATAAGCTCTCTGATGCAAGGACTGTTTCTTCCCCACATGTATTTATTTCTTGGAAGGGTCAGAAATCCATCACCAGGACAAGAAGGTCTTCAGTTAACTGGGAGTCTCTTCATGCTACTATAAGGATAACACTCAGAACCCAGACCTTGTTTTACAAATAGCCGGGTCACTATGAGATGCAAGGAATCAGTTGCTGGCATATATATACACCTTGTTTTTGCAACTTCTCTTAAGAAACAAAGCATTCTATCTGGACACACACGGAGCTGTATTTTCCATGCCACCGCCACTGATAATGGTAACAGTCTGCAGGCAATATCCTTCTTTGCTATGCATCTGATTAGGTAGAAATTCCTCTAGGCTTCACCTAATCAAATGCAAGTGCTGCATTATTTATGAAAGAAAGCTGAATTTCATTAAACTTCTTCTACAAGAAGCAGTTCATGTAAAAAAATCGGTTTCTCCTTTTTTTTAGAAATCAGAATAATTTTCCCTGAAAACCTACATTCACAAGTAATTACAATAGGAGTCTTGAAATGGCAAAATTACTTTAAAAAAGGGAAACCAACCCATAAAAGTATATTTTAAATCAGACTGGGATTTCATTTCTAAAGAGAAGACAAGTGGGATGTTTCCTTGTTGCAGAATGAATAATTCAAATGATTCCTCCAGTGCTGTATCTGCAATTGTCAGAATAAATTTAAGCAGCTTTCCCTTTAACTATTACAGGTATACACTGCACAAGAACTCCTGTTAGTAATTATCCCCTTTCTTTTAGGCTAGTAAAATTCCCTCTAATACCACTGAACAAAAGCCTTATTGACTTGCACAGTCAAGAGATTCCCAGTTTAACAAGAAGGTACCAGGCATAAAACATACACAATTGTCCAAATGCTGATGACCATTTCTTTTGATTTTTAATTTAATGCTATTACCTGAAACATTAGTTTAAAAAAAAAAAAAAGAATTGAGGGTTTTTGTCTGGCAACATATCTGAACTACAAGACAATTTCAGAAAAAAGAGAAAGGGAGGGAATTTGTTGTCATGGCTACAACCTATAATCCACAAAGAATTTTAATTCTTTTAATTCAGATTGAGAGAGACCACTTAAACAACTGGCAAGCTCTGCTCACAGTCCTGCCTTTAAACGGCTCTTGGGCTGGTGCCAGTGGTATTCAGGGGGCAAAAGGCATTAGTGTGACAACTCCCTGCTTGCTATTACGAGCGTTATGAGGTTTTTGCACAGCCATTGCGGTGCGGGGGACAGACAGCAATAAGGGACTGGGCCAGACTAACATGCAATTAGCCTGGGAAACCACCACGAACAGCAGGAAAAAGGCCAAAATGTTGGTTTTCAGAGGTCCAGGCAAACTCCTGCATCCACCGCATGTTAAAAGATAGCTTTAAAAGCAGTCCAGAGCTACCCCTCAGAGCTGGGACAGCCCTGAAGCGTCGCACACTGATGTGACGCTCTCTGATACCCCAGCCCCTCAACATCCTCCAACGCACTGATGATAAACCCATCAAAAGCACGTTCTCAGTGATTTAAAACACGAGACCTTATAAAAGCTGTAAGCAGCCCTGGCCATCTTTAACCTAACAGCCATGCCACGGCGGCAGCAGCAGAAAGGAAGAAACCTGACAGCATCACCTTGCACCATATTTGAAGGAGCTCGAAGCATATTCATTCATTTCTGCTAGAGAGAAAAATCAGCTACTGATTCAGTTTGGGAGACCCAGCGTGCCTCTTTTTCGTTAATTCAGCTTTTGATTAAAGAATGTGTTTCAACTTAGCAATTGCAGGGAAGGCTCCACCTTTGAAGTAGCTGTGATTAATTACCACTGCTGCGCTGCCGTGTAAAAACAGGTTGTGTCGCCTCTCTCATGGTAGAAGAGGAAGGGAGCCTGAAGAGCCCAGGAACAGACCTCCTCTCACCAGTCCTCGATAGCGCAGGATACCTCCCTGCTACCCACTCTCAGTTCTCCCAGTACCTGTGCAATAATACAACACTCAGCATCCATGAGGCTTGCTTCAGCCAGATTAAGTGCACAGAGTCAGGCATTAATTACCCAAACCCAATTACTTGCTGGCAGCATGGCAACTTGTTTTTAAGGCATGTTTTGCCCCATTCTAACACGTACTGTAATATTTTATTGGCATCATTTTGCCAACAAAAGTAAGAATGCTACATGAATAATGTTTCATCTGTGCCAAATTCTTATACTGCCTTTTTTATATTTACTCTGGTATACTATTTCAAGCAATTTTTTCCAATTTCAATATTACATCAAACTCAGTTTCATATATTTATGTAAGTTCTCAATAAAGCTCTATGTCAGGTTGAATTAAAACTTGACATGATGTAGTTCAGCGACCAGTCATCCTACAGGGAACAATCCTGCACTGGCAACAACTCAGGCCACGGCCTCACAATAGTATAGCACCTTGTTCTGAGAGCTGCTCTATGTGATGTGGAGACGTGGAGGGCACGGAACCAGATCCGATGTCTTTCTCAAAAAAGACCTTCAATTTGCAGCATTTGAATTCCTTTTATAGAAGGCGAGATGATCTTGCAATATTAAGCTGCAGCTGGTTTCTTTTGAAGTGTTTTAGTAGTTGCACCAATAGTTCCTCAAAGGTAACACCCTTCAGCTTGGCAGAAGGTTTGTGGCAGGCTGGGATTTTTTACTTTAAAAAAAAAAACAAAAAACACCAAACCTGGAAATCCTGTTGAAAATCAGACAAGTGAGAGATCTAATGCTTCTGGGTTCCTTTGAAAGCCTCAGGCATGATCTTCTTCAGTGAAAGCATGACAAAGCAGCCAGACTCCTGCCTGCACGCAGCATGGCCCGGCACTGGGTATTACATCACACCCGTTTCCACATACTCAGTGATGAGGTGGTCCAGCTCAAGGACTGACACAATGCTAGGAATACGAAAGGGAGTTATCCCACCACATCATGGTGCCAGAGGCTCTCAGAGCATCCCTGAGCAGCTCTGCCAGGCCCATTAGGGTTCTCACTGGCATCACATGGACCAGCTCAGGTCCTACTGGAGATCCTGCTCAAGAAGTCAGTGAGGATGGGGCATGCCTGATCACAAGCAACTATCTCAGACACCCATCCAGGGTGCCCACTCCCTGCTGCTGCTGAAGGGCAGGTACCCTAGGTGCCTTGGGTACCTCAGCCAACCTCAAATTTCTTCTACCTTCTAGTGGGCAGAAATCACCCACATTTTGGCACTGAGAGACAATACACCTCTCCACCATGTTTCACACGTGGCCTGGAACAACTCTGCCTCTCAGGGTCTCCATGCCCTGTCCCTAATGTGACAGTAATAAAACTTCCCTTCCTCATCCTATTGCCTCTCTGCTCACAACAATCTTGTTCTCAGCTGGGACATCCAGAGACCAATTCAGTATAAACAGCAAGTGCTGAATCACAGCCAGGCATCAGTGGAAGGAAGAAAGGTCCTAGCTGTACGGCTTCTTCCCCTGCCTGGTAGCCCAGCCAGCAGCAAAAGCAGCCTGTGGGTGCCCAGCCACTGGCAAACCCTCTCACCAGGGTAAGCCTCCAAAGTTAATGGGCAGAGCACAGGGGACAGCAGCCCTGCTCTACCCTAGTATCAAGGGAAACCTCTCCAGGACAAAAATGTGTGGGGAAAAAAAAAAAAAA
>VZRU01004137.1:52708-119239 GCA_013398155.1 Pedionomus torquatus | reverse complement strand
ATGAATAGATTTAATCTGTAAATTGACAAAAGTCCCATAAATTCTTTTGCCATCCATTAAAAAAACCCAAGCCATATCCAGAAGCATGCCATTTAAAAACCAAACCTGTAGCAGTTTAAACAATATTACCATTTAGGAATTTTCATTAAATTTTCAACCTTGGTCGGAAGTAGAAACTTAAGATCTAGAGGTCAGGAGAAAATAGGATTTTAGGTCAAACAATTTCACAGCTAAATAAATAAACCCTCTCCCACTAAACTCACATCTTCCTTGCAATGCCAAGGCAACATAAGGTTATTGAACTGGGCTGCCTGGTTATACTCTCACATAACAAATTTATGCAGGATCCATGTAAGTCCTGAAATTCCCAGGAACCACTCAAGCCCAACAAAGGACTAATAATTCATGACACACCTGACTTAAAAACAGCATGAACCATGCAGGTGCCTCTGTAGAGCCCACAAAAACCCAGCAAACAGGAGACCATTGGGTGAGTTCTTCAACCAAATTGTTACGTGAGGGGATGAAATAACAACATATACCTCGCCTAAGCAGATGGGGTGAAATCACGCCTGTCATTTCTCAGAGCTCACAGGTGCTGGAGGAAGCTGTACAGCCCCATACTGCCACCCGTAATCATGGTTGTCTCAGAGATGTCTTGGAGTTGCCTTAGTCTTCAGTGTAAATCAAAGACACCCTTTCCAGCACCACCCAAATTGCTCAAAGGGGAAATTCAAATGTCTGGGGATAAACAGAGCACCACAACTTCTCCTGCCAAGCCTTCACAGAAAGTCTCAAGGTTACCCATGACAGACGCACTGGGAACCAATTTTTCTGCTGCCCCTTGGCAAGGACTGGCAAAGGCAAGTCTCTGAGGATTTAATATGATGATCATCAGTGCTACTTGGTCATTCTTTGAGCAAAGTTTTTATAAAGACAACAGGCTAGGCAAAAACAAATGGCCATGGGAACAAGTAATTAACCCTTGTATATAAAGTTTATCATTAGCCAACAGTGAAAAGTAAACACCTGCAAAATACAGCCTAAATTTTCTCTCTGCGTAGCCCACATAAAAATCCAATTAGATGTCCCAGTAAGACAACAACTTCGCAGCTTCATTAAGGATGTATTCTCCAGTCCCCAGATTTTCAGCATCAGCTCCCAATATTTAAGTAGTCAGAGCAATGACCCAGTGTCTGAGGAAGGCCACAGAGCAGTCATTGTCACAAGAGACAGTGTATATTCTCTAAGAAGATGTGTTTGAAAAGCCAGCAAGTCCCCGAAGAACAGTGTAGAAGGACCTGCACTCCCAAGAGAAGTTATCGTCTAGGAAGGGACCCTGCCTGTAAACACCAGTGTCGAGGGGTGAGGTATACACGTATCTGTCCATGCCAGCAGCAACATCCAGCTTGTGTCGCTGCCAATGCAGTTACACTGCACACGTACTGCCTCTGCATCTGGGCTAAGGGTTGCACTTAAACCAGTTTGGGTTTTGAGTAAATAAAAGTCTGTCCCTTGATTGATCAATATGTCACCACTAAAAAGCAGAAAAACCAAGCAGAGGTGAAGTACACCCCAAAATAAATAAGAATTAGCACTTTATAGAGAACAGGTTCAAAAATAAATTACACTGGTTGAAGTAATTTGGCCATCATCCCATGCGCTGCGTTGTAAAGGCCATTACGTCTCTGATTCAAATCATCAGGCTGCCTTTTCAGCCATCAATTACTACTAAATCACTCAACAATTTTGTCTAGCTGCAGGACAGCCACCATACATGTACACGAGAGCACCAATTACCCCAACAGCCTGTTGTCAAAGCGTGATTCAGAAGAACACCGCGTAAAGATGTTTCCGGCTGCTTGGATGTGATCTGCCTCAGGTCTGTAACATCCCTGTAACACAGGGTATTTTGTGAAGTCTCTATGAAGATATTTCATCAAATGCCTAACCAGAGGGCTTGCTCCAAGGGCCTGACCTAAGTAACATTAAGTGTCAGAAGGGCACGCTTAGTTTTGGGAGCAAACACAGCCCCGGCAGACACAGCAAAGAAGCGCTGCACATTTTTGACTCACTGTAAAAACAGGCTAACAAATGGTGCTGGTATTTTAATTCTTTCCAGAAATAAATCACAGATGGTATCCAAGGCCACCTGCAGTCCACGCTGAGAGGCATTTTCAAGGCACACACACACACATAAAGGGCTGTATGAACACAATTTTTTTACTGCATGGAGAGTGTAATTTAACCGAATTTAAACAACCCCAGATACTGTTGATTTAAGATATATAAAAACCCAGTAGGAAGGTGTGTGGGAAAGCTTAGCAAGAAACCTGAGTCTCCCTTACAGCATTAGGGCTTTATTTCTGAAGTGGAATGAGGAGAAAGAACAGCCTTTCTTGCTTCTTTTTGACCTATTCCAGTGATGTTACGCACCAATTTTATTCTGACATAGATATTGTACCCACACTGCTTTCTCCTCCCACATCTAGCATGCATTCATGTATGAAGTATATAAACAAAGGATTTTATGACACGTCCTGATGCCACAAACCAGTATTCCCGGTCTCCCTGCTGTGAGCAATACCCTAAGCCGTATTAATCGCAAGATGAAAAAGCCAAGGTGCACATGTTGCTGCACCAAGCATTTTCATACCAGTTCATTTGCGTATTGGCCCACTCTCTCCTCTCTCTCGAGGCTGAGCATCAGAGCAGCACCCTGAGCAGCAAAGCCAAGTGAAGCCCTCAGGCTCCTGCTTGTTGCTTGGAGGTTCCCTTCTCTCAAGGATGCCAGAAGGGAGAATGGATCTGGAGCCCTCAATATAGCAAGGACATGGACCTGATGGAGCGGGTCCAGAGGACAGCCATGAAAATGATCAGGGGGTAGGAGCACCTCTGCTCCAAGGAGACCTAATCTCAGCATTCCAGTAATTGAAGGGGGCCTACAGGAAGGCTGGGGAGAGTCTGCTTACAAAGGCCTGCAGCAATAGGATGAGGGGCAATGGCTTTAAGTTGCAGAAGAGCAGATTTAGATTGGATATTAGAAATAAGTTCTCTACTATGAGGGTGGTAGAACACTGGAACAGGTTGCCCAGGGAGGTGGTTAAGGCCCCTTTCCTGGAGATATTCAAGGCAAGGCTTGATGAGACCCCAGGCAACCTGGTCTAGTTGGGAGTGCCCCTGTGACTGTGGGGAGGTCAGACTAGATGACCATTGGAGGTCTCAGGGCCCTGAGAATTCTATGATTCTATCTGCTGATGGCAGGTTGGTGCCCTTCTTGCTCTGTTTGGTCAGAAGTGTTTGGCAGGGAAAGTCCAAGGGGAGCTTGGGCTATGAACCTGTTGGTGGATGTGTACATGCACACAAACACATTGCAAACGTGTGTGCACTCTCATGTACATCCACTGGTGCACTTAACACACATAAACTCATAGCTTTACATATATGGTGGGTACCTCCTGCAGGACTCTATACTATCAGATAATCCACTGATGGTAAGAGTCAGTTCACACACTTGCCCGTACCTCCCTTGGGATAGAGCAGCACCCCAGAGAGAAGCTCCAGGTTGCCCCAGTGTGCCTGATGCTTGCAGGGCCAGCCTGAATTTCCCTCTCTCCTAGACCTACTGTCTGTATTTCTTTCTCGACAGCACTCTTCTTTTTTCAGTCCCCCATCTCAGTTAATTTCTGTGAGTTTCATCTGAATATTCTACTGACATTTTTTAATTAAGAGCAAATTATGTTTTTTCAAAAGTACAAACATGAAATTTTAGATGTTGACCTTTTGCTGGACATAAAAACATAGCTTGAATAGAACAGAATTATTATTAGCACACTTATTCACCCAACATCAGCAAGAAACCTAGCAACCTCTTTCAGCCCCACCTGCTGTTGCTCACATCAATCTGCCATCCATGGGAAGCATGGCCCTGGCAACAAACTCAGAGATACAGAGGGTAAGATAGAGCTGCTCTGGGAATTAAGATTTTGAATAAGTGCAATTGTAGCAAGGAATGTGTATTTTTTCCCTTTCATTGTTAAAAGGATTATTAAAGACGTAATGAATGTTCATCAAACGGGTTTTAAGGCTCTGCTGTTTTACTGTCTTTGTATGTCAGCTCATGTGTGTTCTTGAGGAACAATAAAACAATCTCAACAGCAACATCAAGCAAACAGGGCTGAGGAGAAGCAGGACAAAAGCTTGGTAACTATGAACAGCAGCATAAATGTCTTCATTAGTACATCAGGGCTTTTCTTCCTATTTGCGTGAGGTTGCGCAGACTCATATTCTCAGCCAAATACACAACAGTGGCGAGACAAATATTATTTCAGATAAGAAATGTTCGATTTCCAGCAGCGGCAGATCTCCAAAATTCCTAGCAACAGCTGCAAACCTGCAGCAGAAGCAGCAGCAAGAATGTTAAGGCCAGCTTTCAGAGTAGCCATAGTCAGCTCTTGCATCTCAGATGGAGTATTTCTGGCCCTTACTTTTTGCAGGAAAAAAAAAAACCAAACAAGTATCTCCTGGGGTCGCTACCACATGTCAGGGCAAACCAGTGAAGTAGTCTATTCCAGCAGTGTGCTTTTCTTGTTTTACTGAAGGTAAGATGAAAGGTTTATAACCCACTGCTACAATTGCAGAACGCCAGCTGTTCATCAGGTCTGCTTTACAAGTAACTCATCTCGCATCTCTGAAGGCCTCTGCTTCCTCTCCCCTTCTACGAACACAAATGACTACAGGAGCTTTTCCCATGAACACACTATTTTTTTTTCCCTTTTCATTCTCCCCCTCACCAGTTCAAATGTTGTTCTCCAGTTCTGCATTTCATTTCAGTTTCCATTTCTCCCACTCTTGGGCAGCATGATTAAATTGTGCTAATTACCTAAGCCAGGGTGTTGTGTCACTGGCCCCTGGGCTGGAGTGAAGAATGAGTTTTTTGACAGGCCACCTGCAATGACATCAACAGGTGGTTGTCAGGATCAGTTGCCAAGTTTGCCTTGGAAACCTGCCGGGCAATTTTGCTGTCAGAGAAAACAAATTCTTCTACTCCACCATCTATCAGCCCTGAAGTTAACAGAGATACACCAACACGTGCCAGCAGGGGAACCTGCCTGCCTTTCAAAACAAGAATGGGAGCAAGCCACTAAAGCACCGGGGATCGACTTTCCCAGGATTTAGTCTCCATTGCTATTATCTCGCTATGTAACCTATGTGTGCTGCAACATCTTCTCCCACAGCTACAGAGACAACATCACCTGCCTACTTCACAGGAGCTATGGGTGGCTTCACTGAACAGCTACACGGCAACCTACACTTCTGGCAGACAAGCAGGGAGGGGAAATGCATCGTTATGTTGGTGGAATGGTAATTGCAGAGTGGTTCAAGCAACCCAGTACGGACTGACAGGATCACTTTTGTTTAGCAAACAGTTAGGCTCATTCACCAGAGATCAAGCAGACCTACATTGTAATTTGGCACAAGCTTTAGAAGCAAGCTAGAATGATGGATGAGCCATCACCCACCTGCCTCAGACAGAGCTGGTACAGGGTGACACTGCTCTCCCCCCTCCTACCTCCCAGGAGCTCACAGGTGGTGGTGGTGGCAGTCTGTGTTCTTATTGACCCCATTTCCTTATTAATTCCCTTATTGATCTGCTCGCCACACACTAGGCAGATATGATATTTTGATCTCCATTACTCCTGACAGCGCCGCTGAGTAGCTTACATTTTCTGTGATCGGGAGACTGTGGGTCCACCCTGACTCCCCCGCAGAGCAGACATCTGATGAGGGGCACCCTGGGGGAAAGTCAGGCAAGCTGGTTGTGGTAGCACCTGAGCTGCTGGTATGCCTGCTCCCTGATAAGGAAATTCACAGTGCTTCCACTTCCCAGCTGTTCTTCCATTTTCAGGTCAGGCAAGTGGCCAAAAATACCCTGAACCAACAAAACCTGGTCAGGATTATTGCAGCTACTACTTCCTTCTCTCTAATTATAGAGTAATTGGTCTACAATCCGAGCAGTGATTGCACAGCTGGAGTCTGAGGATGGGTAAACAACTTGGACATAAAATCTGTTCTTATCTGTGATACTGAAGGTCTTCCACTACATCCACCATCATGTTATCTGTCCCACATCCATCACTTTCTCCACCGCTTCAACACTGCCATCATGCACGGGGCACCTTGTGAAGGCTAAAAGGCCTACATATAACCACAGTCATTTCAGAAGGGGTATGTCTGAGAGGAAAACACAGAATGTAATTCTCAACAGGAGAACACACTGCACTTTTTAGTTACACTGTTTTATTGCTTATTGGGCAGACCCCAACTGATTTCCTTGTGACCAGGGTAGGAAGAAGGGGTAAAAATAGTAAAGCTTATGTGCAGAGAGACAAGTTGGTGGGATCAAGAAACACATATTCCTAGTGATGGAAAGAGAAGCAGACTCCCAACTCCTGGGTCACATAGCAAATGTGCAAGGTGGGGACAGGGGCTCGTTTTTCAGAAGTGCCAACTAATACTGAAATTACTGAAGTAAATGGAGCACTAGCACTGGTGCCACTGAGACACAGAGCACCTACAGAAGAGCCTGGTTGGTTCTATGTGGCTCCAAGCTCCAAAGGCACTTTGGATGCTCTATAAACAATAATACCATCAGCACAAATTGTGCTATCTAATAAAGTTGAGGAAATGTTTGCAATCAGACTTTTCCATAATTGAAATACTGCAGAGCAGAAGACAACGTTATAATTATAATAAATGGGAGCTGCTGAGTTAGAGAAGAGCTAAACCTTTTGTCAGCAAATCCCATTTATGCAAGCAGAGGCAATGTCAGTAGGAACACAAAGCAGTTATGTTACTCTGTGTACTAGTACCTGCACATTCACTTGCCAGGGTTGGGTAAATTTGTGCGTCCCTCTGCTTTTCAACTTGAAATGGCCTTTTCCAGTAAAATGCAGAAAGTTTAGAGACTAGCTACAAGAACAATTGGAGGACTGCAAAAACTCGCATAACACTGAAAACACTAGCAGCCACATCAGCAGGTTAAGGGAGGAGTTGATTACTCCATGGAAAACAGACTTATGATAACGGGCGTTTCAGTGTGGCATTTAAAGGTGTAAACAATGTAAATCCAATGACTGGAAGCTGGCGTTAAACAAATCAGACTAAAAATAAAGGAGGGCATTTTCAACAGCCAAGGTAATTAACCTTCAGTATGATTTATTGATGGTTGTGCTGGATATTCCATTCCTGGAAATGTTAAAAAATAGGATGGAGGTCTTTCTAAATGACTTCCTAAACGCTCAGCACGTTAAACCAGAACAGGATGCTGCTCCGAAAAGCTAAAAATCACCTTCACCCAGGTTCAAGTCCTCCTCGGTGACAATGAACTCCTGTCCTCCCAGCTTAACCTCAGTGGGTCAGGAGCCCTGGTAGAGCTTTTGATATAACCCTGTCAGCGAGCCAGAGGACAGAACATAGATGTAATTTCTGGAGTTTCCTGCCACATGACGTCAGGAAAGAACATTTCTTGCACCTTCTGACATGCCTTATGGAGCCAGCTCTGCCCTTGCTGTGTGTCAGAGCCACTCCTTACCTTGTCTGTCCTTCCCACACAAGTCTTCCCCCCCGCCCCACAAAGACATTATCTGTACTCTCAATGCCTGCTTTCCCTTGCAACCCCGTGTCCCCTCCTTTTTCTTGCATTCATTCCCCTGATGGGCTTGTCCCTTCTCCAAGTCCCCAGGACCAGAGGAGAGGAGCTCTGAGCTCTTCTGAGCTCTGTCCAGAAGCAGGGACCAGCCAAGGCCCTGGCTGAGCTGCACAGCTCCACAGGAGCAGAGATGCTGCTTGCAGAGAGTGACCCCATCCACATGTGGTCAGTAGGGTCCTTCAGAGACGCCACAGGAGATGTCCGTATTACAGCCCAACCCTGGCCCAGATTCATCAGGCATCTATAGGGAAGGTAACTCACCCTCCTGCTTCAGCTTCCCCATGTACAGAACCGCAGTAATGATATTTACACTGTTACAGCACAGGAACGTTTTCAGGATCAATTAGTTTAGTGTGCATGCAAAGCTCTGTGGACAGAAGCCTCAATACAAGTAGTAAGTACTATTATTATTACTGCACTTCAGATGGCTACAGCACTGGCATTTTCCAGGCATGCACCATTAACAATTTACTAAGATAAATGGCCCAGGAACCTGAAAATGCATTTATGACAACTACCTCCTGCTTACCAGCATACATTCAGCCAAGTAAATGACACCTCATTGCTCAACATGTAGCTATGGTTACATTTCTATCCCCTATACTGAAGTGTGCACACAAACACACATACACACACACAGAGGGAGCTGGAGGGAAGCCAGGCTACCTCATTTAATGACATGCAAACACCAAGCCAGGGAACTTTCCCAGCCTCTGAAAGCTAAGCTGCTCTCCAGGAGCCAGAGCTGGGTGAGGAGCAGGCAACCCACCCTGTAACTGGTGGGAAAGGGCTGGGCTAACAGCAGGCTGCACCGCACAGCAAGAACCCCACCGGGCCCTCAAGGGACTTACTTGAGAGCAGTTTTGTAGTGGTAGATCGCCTCAATGTTACGGCCCTGGTCTTTCAGAAAATTGGCGTAGTTGTAGTGCACCTTGGCATTGTGGGGCAGGGTCTTCACTCCTGAGCTGCAAAGAGGAACAGAAGCAGGATGGTGTTAGCCAGTGGAGGTACCCCAACTTCCCAGAGGTCTGCTTTCTCCTTGCTGTCCCTTTTCTGAAAAGTTTACTTGGATTTTGAGTGCCTCGTCACCTCCTGTGCACTTTCTCATGTTATAACTCATGTTATAACCCCAAGCTTGCCCCATGCACTAGCACACCATGTGTGCACACCATGTGCCCCAGGTGCACTGAAACAGATGGTAGCAATGCAACTCATCCTGGCTGCTGCCACCACAGGCACCTCGAGCACCAACATTACCTATGGCCAGATGCTGTCATACTTCAAAACCTGAATTACTGAACTGAAAGACCCTAAAAAGGCTAATATTTAGACAGCAAAGTACATAGTACTTTCTATAGTATAGCCAAAATGGGCTCCCTGCTTAAACTTGAGAAAGCACCTTATGAAATTCTTGATTTGAATCTGCCAGCTGGAGATACCAGAAAGAAGGTACATTTTCCCTAAGCATCAGCCACTAGAGGAGATACACAGCATACTCCGAGTACCCAGCCAGCAGGTATGCACCACTTAATGCTGAGAGCAGAGTATGGCCAGGAGGTGAGGGCTAATGGGACTCTCACCTCTAGCTGGCAAGCTGTACGCTCTCATGCTGTAAGATATAACTGTGGGCAGGTGGCTGTACAGCCACCCCATCCTTTCCCTTCGTTTCCCCTGCCACCCAGAGCAGACTCAACATCTGGAATTAATAATGACGGCACAAAGACAAAAGGAGAGCAAACATATGCTTATTTACTTAATTGAGAGCACAAAAAGCAAGGTACATCTTGCACAGCTAGAGGAAATGCCGTTTCAAGGTTAAAGAGAAAAAGAAATCACAGGAGCACGTACACCGTGGAAACATTTCCCCTGCATGGATCCAGAGAAGTTGGTAGTCTGTTTAATGGGGGAATCCTTTCCAGCGCATAAATAGGGGCTCTCTGAGGTAATGGGAAATAAGGATGGATGGAACTGTTCACATAACACCAAAGCGCTGTTTCTTTCTTGCAAGGAGATTCCTGCCAGCTGCTCTCTTTTCTTCCCCCGCCCATCATCTCAGACCCTAGTACCTCAGGTAAGAAAAGCAAGGATTAGAAACTTCCCATGTCATATTGCTTTGCCTTGCCCACCTATCCTGTTTAACTCTGATGGGCCTAGGCATTAATCTTAATGAGAGTGGGTGGCACACAGCCCCTACAGTGGGGTGGGCACTCTCTCCTGTAAGTGGAATGCACTCACAGCTGCAGAAACCCTTTGTTGGGGATTTCGTTGTAAAGCAGCGCTGGAGAATCATAGTGGCAAATAGAGTATCTTTTTGGTTATGTGCAGGCAGTGGTATCAAGCCTCACTAATGCCTACTTGTGAGAGCTTCCAAAGCTTCGCCCACGGCTGCCTTAGAGAGTTCAGCACAGCCACAGCCACGGATTGCCTACTGAAATTAAAAATACACCTTGCATTTGGCTTCCTAATCATCAGGTATTTCCAAATTACTTACTGGGAGCACTACAGGAATAAGACATTTTGTGACTAATCGCTGAATTAAATCAGTTAATTGATGCTATTCTTAAGAGAATGATTTTCTATATTAGTTTTCACAAAGATATACGGCACCAGCAGCAAGTAATGTGTGACTGCTATGGCTGTGTTAATTTCTATTGGCCTTGGGAGCTATTAACTACACACTTACAACCTCTGGGCATTACTGGAATATTAATTCTTATACAGAGAGGGTTTCATTACACCAGCGCCGGTGTTTCAGGCAGAGACGTGGACAGGCACTCAAAACTGCTGCTATCTCAGAGCTATATGCAGGGAGTTGCTGGCTCTGCTGCAGCCCCTGCTGAAACAGAGCAAACTGAGTTAATGGTGAGGAGTATATTACATATGCACAAGTACTCCAGTTCTATTGAGACACGGTTTTAACAGTAAGATGCATATATTTAAATATTTTAATTCTGGACTGTTTCCCTTTAAGTAGAATTTATTATTAATCCTGCTTGTCCCATTTATTAAAACGTCACTAATAAAGCTTCTTTGATCTGCAGGCTCTGGGCGGGGGTGACATAGGGAAGACAGAAGTCTGGTTCTGGTTCTTACGACGGCCTCTTCTGCATCACCCTGCTCACTTTTCCTGACCTATTTATTCTCCTTGCATGGGCAGGGAGAGGGGTGTTTAATTTTGCAAATGCACATAAGCAACGACTGAGGCTGCCTGGAGTCTCTGTGCTGTGGGAGGCAACAGCAAACACTGCGCTGGACGCAAAGGGGCTATTTTAGGAGAGTTTAGGCAAACACTCCTGCTAATTGATTCTTGACCAGCCGAGAATACTGTTTGCGCATCGACAGGGGAAACAGTAACGTCCATAATGAAAGCCAAGCAGGAAAGGGTGGAGTATAAATAACAAAGCAGAACACAATGTTCTTCTATTGCTGCTGCTCACAAGCCTCCAGTCTCTCACAATTTCAATCTAATTTTCCAACGTGCTTTTCCAAACTCTCTTATTTCCTTCTTCCCCAGGCCAGCACATATGTGCCCTTCTGAAAACCTATGGCACCGATCCGTCTCCAGCCAGAAACAAAGCCATTGAGATTGGACGTCACTTCTCCAGAGGATTTCCTTCCTTTTTGACTTCTACGACAGCAGTAAGCGACATAAATGGAAAATAAACAATAGGCAAACCCTTTTACGTAACACTTTCTCTCCATGGAAAGGCAAAAGCCTATTAGACATAAATTAGAGAAATAAAATACCACTGGTATTTTCCAACCACAAATACCAGCATTACCCAAATCTCACTTTAGTTGGGAAAAGTCTCCTGTGATCCTCTCTCTTTTTTTCTTAAGCATTCTGCAAAGTGACTGGGTGCAGGGCAGAGCCATCATCGATCTTCTGTGATTTCCACATGAAACGTGCTCAGTTTACAAGGAAATGAGGCCACTCCTGCCTCAGCATAAGCCCTGGAAGACTGATGGGGTCCCCTCTCCTTTGGGAATCATTATCATCAATAAAGGTTCTCTACAGCAAATTATTCTCTGGGTGACACAAACAACCGCTTTCCTTGGCCTTGTATTGATTTTCACAGATATCAACGTTGGGCCATATTAAGCTATTCTATAGAAGATGCACAAAATGCAATAGGACTTGCTCTCCTCAGCTGAGCTTGCTTTCAAAATTAACAAAAGCATGCAGCAGTAAATGCCACCTTTGGGGACAAGTTGGTTTTTGCAAATTACTCAAGTCAGCAGACCTGGCTTGAGAGGGAAAACTGTTGACAAAGAAAGCGCCACATTTATACAGTTCCTTTGCTGGTTACAGCTGCATTTCCAGGTACTGTCACAAATGTGGGCAGAACATGCAGATACTTTCCAGGAGCAACAGGAAACGTGGCAGCTTCACAAACCGTGAAAAAGTTCAGCGGATGTAGAGGTTAGCCCACAGCCCTCACCTCCCTCTCCCTGGCTTCAGACATTAACACTGGAACCTGACCTCCTGGTCTACGCTTTCACTCTATACCGTAGTTCCTTAAATATTTAACGAATATGCCCTCCCTGCTCACCTGCCAATACAGTAAGACAAACTGCTTGGGGCTTCTAGAGATATGTTGGAATAATATGCCTCAAACATCTAGATCTCTAAAGGTTTGGCTGCTTCTTATACTTGCGGTTCATTTGCTTCTCAAATTTAGTCCTCAAACAGACTAAAGTCCTTGCACATATGCATGTGCACCTGCATGGAGATGCATCATTTCCTCAGACAGCAGCATCCTCCCCCACACTGCTTCTTTCAGCCAGGACTGGACAGGATGTCTGCATCCAGAAAACTTGGCCCCTGGGCTGGAGACCAAGAGTCAAGATGGCCCAGAGGTGTCAACAGTGCTGCCGCACAACATCAAAGCAGGCTGAGCCTTCACAGTGGGACAAAATGGGAAACAAGCACAAAACTGGTAACATGCTGAGTACACAAACATCCCCTAGACCAGCGTAGAGAAAGTGTCCGTAACAGAACACGTGTTGGCCAAGGGAATTAAGACAGATTGACAGTGAAGAAACATATCCAAGCAAAGGGAGGAATGGAAAGTAGAGGTGAAGGGGGAAAATGTAAGAGGAGGGGAAAAGCAGTAATTAATTAAGGTAGCAACTGGAGAAAGAAGAATTAAGAACTAGGAATGGGAGTAAAGATTCTCTCAGCACATATTTCTTAAAAAAAAATAAATTCAACACACAGAGAGACTACCAAGTAGGTTGATTTATGTCTCCTCTCCCACATCTATAGATTTGCTCTGTTTCCTTATTATTTTCCCTCATACTTCTTTATGGTTTCTTATCTCCTCCTCCTGCTCTGTCCTTTCTAATTTATTGCTGTTGCCCATGCCTCCATCCACTTCTCCCTCCTCTCTTCATCAGCCTCCTTCTTATGCCCCAAAGAGATCTTCCACTCCTGGGATGACAGTATCTTCTTGCTATACTATTCTTGTGCATTTCCTTCCCAACAACAAGAAGAGTCCTACTGTATTACAGACTTGCAATTGATGTATAACACCTATCAAAGAAGATCTCAAAAGAAGACAAAAAGGCCAATATGGTTAAACAGCCTAGTAAACAAGGCTATGAGAAATGAAAAACACCCTTTGAAAAGTGAAAGGCACAGTGACAGAAGGAAAAAGAGTATAAACTTTAGCAAGTCAAACATAAACAACAATTAGGCAGACAAAAAAAGATTTAAGGAAAAGCTTGTTAAAGCCATCAAAGCTAATAATGGAATATATCAGATATAGGAAACCTGCCAAAGATCCCCTAAGGCAAATAGATGACAGCGGTCCAAAACATGTGCTTGAAAAAGAAAAGGCCATGGTAGAAATACTAAATACATTATCTGGACCAGTGCTCACTACAGGGGAACTGAAGGAGGTTGTCACACGGAAACCTTTCCTTAGCCTGTCCTAAGCCAACCAGGGGAAAGTCTGAAGCACTGTCTCAAAGCAAAGTGTCAGTAAAAGAGGCTTTAAAAAACATCAACACCAAGAACAGTTATAAATCCATTGGGCCTGGTAGTATGCATCCAAAGGAAATCAAATGTGAAGCTGCTATTAACTTTGGTGTGTAACTTACCATTTAAATAAGGTTCGGTACTAAAGAAATGGGAGGTGATGACCATGATGTCATTTGGCTCCAGGGGAGGGATGTAAGGGGCAACAGACCAGCAAGTCTGACTTCCACTCCAGGCAATTTGGGAAAACAGTAATAAAGACTACTAGCAAACTTCTGGATAACTACAATTTAACAGAGAAGCCTGGTATTTTGCAGAAATAATTTAGGTGGACAGACGTGTTGTTCTTTGATGGACTGAACAGGTACGTGGTATTGAGACTACGGAAAGATTTTATGAAAATTCAAATATATCCCAGTAAGTCAGAATCACATACATCAATGTTGTGCACTTGAAAGTTCGAAAGGCTTTTGATTAAATACCCTTGCTAAAGACTTCCAATTTCTTAAGCTCATCGTGGAGTAAGAGGGAAGGTCCTCCTGTGAATCAATACCTAGACGAAAGACAACAAGCAAATAGCACAAGAATATGAAAAGTTTTTACAGTAGAAGACTGCAAGCAGGGTTCCCAAGAGACACACACTGGCATCTGAGTTGCTTGACGTGTTCTCAATGGACCTTGAAAAGGGAGCAAATAAGGAGGTGACACAGTTGCGGATGATGCCGATGTGAATCACACTGCAGGAATTAAAGCTTACTACAGATTGCTGCAGAAGGATCTCACAGTATTGAACACTGGGCAAGAAGATGGCAGATGAAATGCAATTCTGGTACAGGCACAACTATCAAGGATTGTGTATACACACTGTAAATCTGCACACAAACTGATGTCTATAAATCAGACACTTCCATTCACAACAGACATCTTGTAATTTGTGTGGATGGCGCTGTGAAAATACCATCCAGTCCTTAGGAGAAGTTACAGAAGGCAAGTGGAAGATCAGGAATTAGTAGGAGAAGAGAACAAAAACCAGAATGCAGTCCTACATTACGGTGTTGCACATATCTCTAGAAAGGTGATTCTGGTCTCCTCAAGAGGACAGATTAGAGTTTGAAAGCATCCAGAGAAGACTGGCAAGCAGGATCAGAAACACAGAACAGCTTCCATATGAGGAGAGTTCAAAACGAGCAGACTCCAACATAAAGACACGACCTCGGGTGAGGACGAAGGGGCAAAGGCATGGAAGACAGAAGACAAGTGATGAGCTGATGGTTATTCTCTACTCATTCAACACACCAAACAAGATTAACAGGCAGAAGGCTCACAGCATACAGAAGGGAAATCTTAGTGTGCACACTGAGGAATTTAATGACAGAGCCCGGTGCACAGGATGCTGCAGAAGCCAAAACTATAAATAGATTCAAAAAAAGCAGTCAGGGACATTAATGGAAGAAAAGTCCATCAGGGGCTGTTAAAAGCAAAAGAAAAAAAGGCAAGTAACTCCTGACTCAGGAAGTCTTTAAACTGCAGATTACTGCAAGCTGGGAAAGGATGGAAGAGAAGCACCGCTGTTGCTGGCCCCGTTCTTACACTGCTTTTCTAGACATCCGTGGCCGATTGCTCTCAGGGGCAGGCTGTGACATGAGGTGACCCAACAGGAATGTTTTTGCCTTCTCCTCAAAAGCCCAGATCAGATCTCTCTCCTGAAATTGTCCCCAAAAGACCTGAGCTGAAGAGTGACTCATCTTGACCCAAGCCGTCAAGCCCTGCATACTAACCCGGGCAGCAGCAAATCCTTGCCTTCAGGCAAGGTGTATGAGCTGCAGCTCAGTGCTGCACTGAAGCAGTGGCGTGGTTTCTGAATTTGAGGTGGTCTGTAGATGGCCAACCTGCTTTGAACAGTGGTAGGATGGACTGAAGTCCATTTGCATCCAACTAAGCAGACATAACCTTAGCTTTCTCTCCTGTAACAGACCCCCCGGCACTCCATGTTATCCCAAGAGGATCTCCTTAATGGGAGGAGATTCCTCCTGTCATCCACTCCAGGTCATCGTTCTTAAACAAGGGTGACCACAACAGTATGCAACGCGATACCAGATCATGCCTGCAACTCGGCATATGGAATTGCCATCTTCCCACCCCTCTTTCAACAAGAGAGTCATCCAACTTGGAAATGTCTCCAGCTTTCCTCCAAGCAGCCACCGTTAGCCAGAAGGGTTTGAACTGGAGGTGCGCTTCACGGGGATGGCTGCGTGAGCCCCCACTGGTCACCATGGCTGCTACTGTATGAACAGCAAACAGTGATTCAGGGAGATGGGCAACGAATCATGTCAGAGGGGTGAAACCCCTATTCCAGAATTTTTTTTTATTTTTTTTTTGAAAAAACACCCCCACTAACAGAGCTCTGACCACTTCAATGGTGTTTCCTGAAGACCGAAAGGTATACATAAAAAACAATTTCATACCCTTTAGTGCTGCGTAAATTAAACTTTGCTCTGGTCAACAAGTTAGGAAATAAAGCTAAGAAACCCGTGTGCAGATCACCTGCGTTTTTGCAATTACTTCACAATTAGACAACTGCTGAAAGCAGCTGGAGGCAAATGCAATACATTTGCTAGCAAAACACAAAATGAAACAGTCTGTTTCAGTGAAAAAAAATACATAAATGAGGTTGTAAAGAGAGCTGTTTGGCAAAGAGTAATCAAATAAAATGAAATATGGTACATTAAGCTTGGCACTTCATGGCATTTCATTTTTGTCATTAAGAACATCGCTAAAGAAAATTCAATATATTCAATAGCGTTACTATGGTGTTCTGGAGGATTGCAATGAACTTTTGCTATGTCTTTAAAAAGGAAAGTATTACATTATTGGTAAACCTACAGAACTGAAGTTATTTAAAAACAGTGTGTCTTAAAAATGCGATTGCCAGAACCAAAGTTTGCGCACAAGCATATAAAGTGCTGATACCAGTTTTTGCACCATTGCCAGAAAACAGAAAGTAGTATTTTGTAATAATCAAAATGTTAATCACAGCAATGGATCGATAGCAGGACTTGCACTAAAGAAAACTATTCCATAGAATAAACTTATTTTAAACAACACAAAAATGCAAGTACTCTCCCGTGGTCACTCATACCTGAAAAGGGATTCTCGTGACTGCCAGATTTCATTTTGTTTTACGGTCTTCCAAGAAAAGAGCAGCAGCAGGAAAGCAAAGAGGGTCAGAACAGTAATTCTCCACTTATTTAACCATGTAGACAGCTTTTTTAGACCGTGGACAAAAAGGATGCAGTACCCCATACTGAAAAAAAAAAGAAAAAGAAAAAGGTACCAAAAGTTATATGCCAGTACTCTGGTTTATAATGCAAGACCATTTAGTATTGCATTTATTACACAATTATAGGGGGTTTTGGACTAATTATGTTTTCCAGGCTAACAAGCTGCAATTCAACAGCAGTTTTCCTCAAGTCACTACACAATTTCCGAATTAATCTAAATGATAGAGCGGGATGCCAGAAGTACAGTAGCGTACCTAACACCACCAGGCATAATGGTAGCTTATACCAGCCCGTGGAAGGCAGTTGCTTTTCTGAACAGCAAGTAAGAACGTATTGAGTAATAACAGTAATACTGAGCCCTCCTGGAGCAGCATGGAAGCAAAAAGCATTGTAACACAGGGAAGTGGCTAAACAGCCCCAGTGGTGGTCTCTGTTAATTCCAGTTTACAAATTGCAAAGCTGAGGCATGACAGCAAGTGGCAAGTAGCCACTGCCGCAGCAGGAGTGGGCCACATCAAAAAGCAGGAGTCGCTGCTTCAGGTCTTGCACGTCTACATCAGGGCCAGCTTGTCCCATCTAGTGCCCACTCCAGAAGAGCTGATATGCGTTAGCAGAGCTTCCTTGTTGCCCTTCTGTGAAGCCACACACAATCTTCTCCAGTGACCAGCCTCCAGCCATTTTCATGGCTCCCTGTGCCAAACTACTGCGTTTTCTGTGAAGTGAACTGCATTTTGAACAGGTCTTATTCCTGGGAAACTTCAAATCAATTCAGTAATTATTTACCTTCATCCAAGTGCTATGTTAATTCTTCCAGTGATGCCCCTTTGAGTTGGAAATACAGTGATTTTGGTTGCTGTACTTAGTAGGCTGCTAATTCTACTTGGCATTTTTAGAAAGGGATTTCAATTCCTATTGCCTGAGGAATTTCATTAGCTTATCTATAACTCTCCTATGCAGTTACTTAGCACCTGATTTAGTTTTAGACTTAAAAGCTATCTTAGGCCAGGCAGCTCCATCGGAAGCAAAAAGGGAGTAAAGGATTTGGAATAACACTTGGGGACCACCAATACACAGAGACAAAAGAGCAGCCCTCCCAGACACTGGCACACCCACCTTGAACCCCAGTCGAGTCCCACACTTGAAAGCAGGCAGGCTGGAGGCAAGGAGCACCTGCCTATACTCCAGAAAGAGATCTATAGGCTTGGCTGATCTGTACCGAGACACCCAAGCAACTTCCCGATAAGACTGCTACGAGGTAAGAAAAATTAAGAACACAATTTCCCTGTCAGAGGTGACCTTGCAAGCAAGTATGCAATGGCAAAAGTCTGTCTGGAAATTGGAAAAAGAAACATGTCCCATCTTCGAGGAGCTCTGGATCATGCTTCTTGGCACAGTTTGTTTGCCCTCTTGGAGGGCCGGGCACATTGCTATTGCCTGGGCTACCTAAGGATGGAGACACAATAATTCTTGATTTTACTGAGGAAAAAAGAGCTTCTGTTGTACGTATGGATCAGTACCATGCAGTGCTGGGTGCTATACAGAGGGATACAGACACAGGGGGCAAAATCAGAGACAACATGAGATCTGGAGATCATTCAAAACTTTTTCATTGTTGTTTTAGAATTCTCTCATTTTTCAGAAGTGGGTATCAGTTTTGTGGTTTTTGTTGTTTTTGTTGTTTTTTGGTTTGTTTTTTTTTTTCCTCCACTTAACTATGCTTGCATTTTGCTGCAAAACATTTCTTATGGCACTTGCACTGTTTTTTTTCCATGAGTTCTTCTGCACACCTACATTTATTGCACCTACATTAACTGCAAGCAGACATTTAGAGCTACAAACCAAAATGCTGATGCCAAACAATCCAGCCTTTATAGCTATTGAACCCTGCTTTAAAACCTCTGAAAAGCTAATCTTGGTAATAAGCCCTCCCTTTCCAATAAGAAATGGCTTAAAAACCTGCAGACGTTTTTCACTCTGTTATTTTGCTTTTCAGCAATTTCATCCTTCCCTTGGAATTAATTATCTGACATAAACATTATTTAATTGCTTTAGCACAAGGCCATTTCTAAAGGAATTTCCCTACACCTTCACATTTTCAAGAACAGGCCTTTTCTAACAGAATCGTGAATGTGTCCAGAAAAGAAAAAATGCAAACGTCAATGTCTTGGTATTTATGTCAAACCCTACCCCAGCTGTGGGGAATTTCTGCCTTAGCAGCAGCAGTCAGCCTGCTTGTCCGGGGCACAGCCAGAACCCCATTAGAGCTTACAGAGCCACTGCAAAGGTGCTGCTTCCAGGGGTTATTCCTGAACATCTGCAGTACATTGCCAAAACAGTTACAGAGCAATGCTGGGCTCTAGAGAGGAGTGAGGATTCCTCTTAGACTGCAGCTTCCATTCCATCTGCACGAGCAATGACACAGCACAGATACGTAGCAATGCCTGACTCCGCATGGCATTTTCCATCGGGGGCTCCCAAAGCACTTTGTAAGGGAGGTCTGCTGCAATTTTCCTCTTTCAGAGCACAAACCTGAAACATGGTAATAAAGTGATTTGCTCTGCTGACAGGGGACAGAGAAACAAGGCAATGAAGCTGCAGTCCTAGGCTCTACCCATAACACAGGGAAGTACGCAATGGAAACCGAGGCATTTTGGCCACCTTCAGCCAGCAATGTGCCCTTGTGGTGGCCAAGAAGGCCAATGGTATGCTGGGGCACATTAAAAAGAGCACATCCAGCAGGTTTATCAAGGTTGTCCTCCCCCTCTACTCTAGCCTGGTGAGAACACATCTGGAGTACTGTGTCCAGTTCTGGCCTCCCCACTTCCAGAAAGACAAGGAACTAATGGAGAGAGTCCAGCGGAGGCCTATGAAGATAATCAAGGGAATGAAGCACACCTCTCTTATGAGGAAAGGCTGAGAGACCTGGGTCTGCATAGCCTAGAGAACAGAAGACTGAGAGGGGATCTTATCTAAATGGCAGGTGTCAGGAGGATGGGGCCAGGCTCTTTTCAGTGGTGGCCAATGACAGGACAAGAGGCAACGCTGGAATATATAAAATTCCATCTGAACACGAGGGAAAACTTCTTTACTTTGCGGGTGAAAGAGCAGTGGAACAGGCTGCCCTGAGTGCTTGTGAAGTCTTCTTTGGAGATACTCAAAACCTACCTGGATGCATCCCCATCCAACTTCCTCTAGGTGAACCTGTTTTGGCAGGGAGGGGTAGACTAGACAATCTCCAAAGGTCCCTTCCAACCCGTACCATTCTGTGTGACCTTGCTGAAAAGCCCACAGGACCCCCTCAGACATAAAGAGGTAAGTAACCCAAAGGCAGGCTCTACATCTGCACTCAGCAAGACTACAGGGTACAGCAGTAATTACAAATACAGCAGGGAACAGGTTCTCAAACAGCTGCTGGAAGGGGATCACACAGCTGATGTGCCAGAATCTCGAACCACAAAGGTGCCCCCAGTAAGGTTAAAGAGTGGTGCATGATTTACACTTCAATAAGCTAATTGTGACAACGTTAGGACTGAGTTGTAGCTGTTATCACAATTATAGCCTAACTTGCAACTATAAAGTGCACAGAAACCCAAAAGAAAGGAAAAGAAGGAAAAGGATCAGAAAGCATGAAGGAGGTGAATACTTTTTAGAACCTGGTAAGTTTGGCTTAAAGCTTCAATTTCCTGCCAGAGATCATCAAGGAAGGGGTGGGGAGGACACGCCTGCATTATCTTGTCAGGGAACTTTCTGTATGCATGTCAGGTGGAGCCACACCTTTTTGCACGGCTTTTTTTAGGACATGGTCATTTCAAGCCCACTCCCTGGCTGAGGGTGGATGTTACATTCTTGGCTGGAGGTCTTTTGCAGGCCAAGGACTCCCCAAAGCACAGAAAGCACTCACGTGTCCTTTGCCACCAGGAAAGCATGTGCATTTGTGATTTCATGCCACAAATGGTTTGCAACAACAACTCCCTGCAACATCCCCAAAGGTATTATCTGCAGTAGTATTTGCAACTCTCCTGACATTTCTATCTCAAGGCCAAATAACTATGGTGATATCGGGGCAAATCCAGACCCCTCCTCCAGGTGCTGTGGTCTGCTCTAAACAAAGAACAAAAGTCTCCACACCACAGTATTAGGCATCCAGGGAAAAAAAAAAAATATATATATTATCATGTCCTAGTCCCAATAATGCAGAATCTCTAATACCTTACAACACACTAGTTTCATACTAGATTCAGCAGTCCAGATACAGAAATCTGTTTTAATACAGAGACTATGAAGTTTTGAACCAGTAAAGCACTAAGCTGGAGTGGCTGCAGCAGCAACACACCCTGACAGTTGCTGGATCTGGAGAACCCCCCTGCAGTACTTCGCTCTTGAGATGCAAGTTCATCCCATTTCTCTTGATCTCAACCTCACCAGGCTTCAGATAAGCCACCTGAAGCTGGGCAGAGTTTTAGCCAAGTCAGCAGCACCTGGAGGACTAATACTTTGTGGAGAAAAGCCCATACAGGTGAGACTGCGCTTATTTAATTAAAGTAACTTGCCAGGTGACTCTAAGACCCTTCCTTTGTGTTTGCCACTGCCATGACCCTGCCATCACCTACAAACAACAGAGAGCACTTCAAATACATTACCTTTTCTTCTCAGAGTGCCAGGGGACTTGACTCCATATCAAATGTAAGCACTGGCTCAACAGGAAATCAGGTTTTTACTCAACACATATTTAGAGAAAAAAAATGAAAAATCTCAAAAGCACCTTTCAACAAAGACCTAATTGCCGCTTGAAAAAAATACTGTAAATACTACATTCCAGGCATCTCCATAGCTATCTGCATATGTATGGAAGCTGCAGGGTTGTGGGTTTGGGGATTGCTTGGTATTTTGTTAACTCTAGCACTTCCTAGGGAGGTGAAGAGAGAGGTCAATTTCTCATGAAGGGGCTTTACTCTCAGCATTGTCATCCTCTGTCACGCAACCACTTTTCTGAAATACTTTGAAGCCAAAACAAAACAATGGGAAACAAGCAAAATCCCCAACCCACTATTATTTTTTTAAGTCCATTTTCCACTGGATTACTGTAAAACTGCTAAGCCTTTTTTTTTAATTCCTTCCGTAGGATAAGCATGAGCCTGCTGCAGCAACTGTTCCTCACTGTGAGAAGTCCACGCCAGCTTGGACTTGGTCCCCACAGTCAGATGCGAAGCAGGACCTGAGGAACAGCCCGACAGGTTAACACAGTAATGGTCTTTCCATGGGCTCACAAGCACGCTTATTACAGGAGAACCTGTGGTTTCAGAAACTCAGTGGTGCTGCAGAAGAGCTCAGCAAATGGACCAAAAGGGCAATGTTTTCACAATTAATCACATTTCAGACTCCTGTGGTACTAAAGTGGTACCTTAGGCACGTCCCAAAGGGCAGTGAGGGCAGGGTTGCACCCAGCAGGCAAACCCCTGTCCCATTGCCATGTGTTTCTGGCAGATCGTACGCAGAGAGCTATGCAATGACAGATTTTCCCCTATAATTTCTGTGGCTTGTTAATATCATTCCACCTGCAAAGAAGTGAAGTGAGAGGAGGCACAAGCAGATGGGAATGAGGTGGCACACAGACCCCGTTTCCCACTGTGCACTACACATATTAAAAAAAGAGCCAAAACAGCAGATACTTAATATTTGCAAACACTTCTTCTGTAATTAGATCACAAATTTAACCTTTCTTTTGGCCGCTGCGGCTCCTTTCCCAAGGCAAGGCTATTACTCACAATGCTTACACATGGCTCCTCTCTCCCTCTGTGGACCAGGTTTATCACTTTTCAGTAAAAATCAGGAATGTCTTTGCAGCATTATGTTTTTGTCAACAGCATCTAATCAAAGACACGCATGGTTAGTGCCACAGCCCAAGATTATCAGCATGTTCTACTACAGCAATTTGCCTGCATCAGAAACCATCTTACCTCCTCCAGAAACTTGCTTGGAGACTGACTACTGCAGGAATTTCCTGAAAACCAAGCCACGTTCCAAGTCACGCATCTTCCCGTAATTCTCTGAGCTGTGACTTTGTGCACACGACAGGTTTCCCCTCCACAGAGCAGCGCGTGGGCAGAGCAGGCTAAGCACTGCGGCTCGGAGGCATCGCGCAAGAAGGAAACAGCCTGGATGCCAGCGCTGCAGCCCCAGCCTTTTCTAACCCACCACAGCTTTCTCTAACCTACCCCAGGTAGGGCTGTGAGCTCAGGAGTTAAAAAGTGTGGGAAAAACTATGCAAAAAAGATGCCTTCCTCACACTTTGTAATGGTTATTTTGGGAATGTCAAATCTTGTGAAGTACTTGTTTGGTTTTGTTGGGTTTTTTTTTTTTTTTTTAACTGATTTAATCTCAACTATATGCACATAAACTTGGAGTAAATCCACTGATTTCATCAAAGCAGTTACTCTGGATTTCAGAGCTCAGCCTAGATAAGAATCCAGATGCATATATACACACATATCAGTTAAGAAAAGAGCAGCCTACAAGCAGCTTGTCAAAGGATGGAAGAAATACCGCCCAGTTCAGGGGCTGTTAATGCAACAAAAGGGATTATCTCAAAACTATACTGAGACCAGAAAACGCACTTGGCTTTGACATTTCACCCCGGAGGCTCTTTCTGGGCTGCAAACCTCTGTCTTGATTTCCAGTACTTATTTAAGATGACTCCCTTTCCCTCCATAAAAACTAACCCTCACTTTCAAGCTGCTCTGAAGCAAGTTTAACCCTTGCATGCATGACTTAAGCTAAGTGCAAACTCTGCTGCTGCCACCGTTCAGAGAGCGGGGAGCACAGCCTTGAGAAAGATGATGTCTGCCACCAGGTCCAAATGCTGAACACAAATATTTGATTCCCTCTGTTTCAAGGTTCCCCAAAAGCTTCCTGGCACAACATGTTTTTCATGTTCTGGGTTCAGCCTGAGCTGGGGAAACACGCCGAGAGGAAGCGCCAAAGCCAGCTGAAATGCAGCTTGCAGGCAGGGCTGTTGCCGTGGGGGAAAAAAGGCAGTTCATCCCTATTAAACTCATCGGTTGGGCTCACGCTTCTCTAATGGGGAGTAATTGATTGCAAAAAGCACGCTTGGCGTGCTACATGGGCTGCTCCTGCCTCACTACACTCAGTTAGATGCAGAAAGGAGCGCTGGCAAAAACAAGCATGGCTAGGTTTGCTCTTCCTGCACCAAAAAGGACTCTCAGGCACAGAACATCAGCAACAAGCCATGGTGGCAGGGTAGCAAAGATGCTGTTTTATGAAAAAACGTCACAGTTTCCAAGGCTGGAGCTGTTCTGGGCCAGGGTAAGATCTGGACTTTTAAAAAACATTTTCTTCTGGAAAAACAGTGTATTCATACATGCTAGTTTGCACTCAGGTCACCCATAACAGCCAGAAACTCAGAAGTCAGGGCACTCCCTGTGACCTAGATCATCGGGATTCAAACTGCTGCACCAGGCCAGGCTGAGAACTGGGGATGCAGTAACTGAGTGCGTTTGTAGGGCTCCAAGTTTGATGTCCTCAAAACTCTCCAGCCATCAAAGCCCAAGTACTGCTCTAGAATAACCACACTCCACTGGTATTCCAAAGATTTTGAGAACTTTACTTTGTACGGCCAAGCTTACTGCTTGAATAAGATTTTTTCTCACAGCTGGTACATGGCAGGCTAAATACAGCCAGTTACCAGCTGGCTAATTTGACAGGAGTGCAAGCACGGGCCTAAATCAGGTCTGGATCAGACTGCTGCCTTCAAGTGATTCAGCAGGGTGTAGATTCAGCGCTAACAAACCCAGAAAAATGCTGTTGCATGGCAGATGGACCTTGATGTCCCCCCTCTCAGATAAGCATCCATCCCAAAGAGTCAATTCTGGGCCACATCCATCTCAGCCAGCCATTTCTGTTGTCCATGTCCTTTTGACTAGAAACTCCATCCAGGGCTGGAGAAATCTTCTGTCTCCAACCTTTTTATCTATGGTCTCATAGTTGGCACTCCAGCGAAAAGTTTTGGGTAACTAAAATGTCATATTTTCCATGGGAAAATACCATATCAAAACTGTCCCAACCAGCTAGAGATAGGAAGGAAAAACTTGTTGTAACAGTGATGTTTTTGGACAGAATGTCCAAAGGCAAGAAGAATGCAGGATGCGTCTCTGTCACACACAGTCAGCAGCATCTACTATGCATCTCTGTTTCTTCACTTGTACAGAGTTTTGGGGACAAAGGGAAAAGCGCTGTTTAAATTACCTGACTCTCAGCAATGATGACATGGAACTAACATCTTTTCTTTTTCTTCATTACCAGAGGTTTTAGAAGACTTCAGGTCTACAGTCAAGGTATAATATTTAGCACACAAAATAAATCCCATTGGAAAAAATCCAGGCCTCACAGCTCAGAAATATCAGTGTGACAACCAAGTAACTGAGAGCATACTGAACTTCCTACTGAGTGTGCTGAAAAAAATTGTCAAATTTTCACCAGAATTAAGAGGCTTTTTCCTGGAATAAGGTCTGCAAGTCATAACAGAAAGACACAGAGAACTATAAACACTGGCAGAATATATCTAATTTGGAAAGGTACCTCATGAGTTAGATTTTGTCCTTGGCTCTAAATTAAAAGCTATACAGGCCCATATTAAAGACACTTAGACATGATTGGCTAAGTCATCAAAATGATTTACCTCCACTAGCAATGTGGTCCTTTAGTCAGAACATGATGTAATTAGAGAAAATGCAGGAAATCTTATTTTCTTTATTAGAGAGAAAATATGGACTAGAAATGAATGATTTTGCTAACCTTTGAATGGCTATTTAACATTTCCCTTACCTTCCTTCCAATAACTCATGTGATAAACAATCCCACTTCATTGGAGTGGTTGAGTCCAAGCTTTCCCTTCCGACAGATTCCTATCTGAAATATTTCCAGCTAATAGAGAAATTTTTCAGGTTTTGATTACTATTTGCATTATGAAAAGAAAATATTTAATATTTGAAAACTCCAATATAATTCCACAGGGATTCCATAGAAATTTCCTTAAATCTTATATATTTTAGGGGGGAAGGGTCTATATGCTACAATTTTAATCAAAATAGAATTATAGAACGTTTTAGGCTGGAGGGGATCTTAAAGATCTTAAAGATTATCTTGTTCCAGGGACACCTCCCACCAGACCAGGTTGCTCAAAGCCCCATCCAACCTGGCCTTGAACACCTTCAGGGATGGGACATCCACAGCTTCTCTGGGCATCCTGTTCCAGTGTCTCACCACCTCCACAGGAAAGAGTTTCTTTCTAGTGTCTAACTTAAATGTCCCCTCTTTCAGTTTAAAACCATTACTCCTCATCCTGTCCCTACACTCTCTGATTAAGAGTCCATCTCTCCTGTAGGCCCACTTTAGGTACTGGAAGGCTGCTATAATGTCTCCCTGGAGCCTTCTCTTTTCCAGTGTGAGCAGCCGCAACTCTCTCATCCTGTCCTCATAGGAGAGGTGCTCCAGCCCTTTGATCATTTCCGTAGCCCTCTGCTGGACCCATTCCAATAGATCCATGTCCTTCCTGTGATGAGGACACCAAAGCTGGACACAGAACTCCAGGCGGGCTGTCACCAGAGCAGAGCAGAGAGGCAGAATCACCTCCCTTGACCTGCTGGCCATGCCTCTTTTGATGCAGCCCAGGGTACAGTTAAAATAAATACTGTAATAACTTTTGGAATTCTGTAGTAGGGATATAATTTCCTATTCAATTCCATCAGAAGTTTCCAAAAACTTCATATAAGAAACTATTTTCTATTTCATTTCACATGATATCTTCTTAAGGACACCATATTCCCTTGTAAATAAGAATTCCTCTTTTAACCAACATGATCAAGTAGATTATTTCCACGAGACAACATTAATTTTATTTATTACTATTTTTTAAAAGCAGTATCTTTACATATCTGTATTATTTTCAAGAGCTGAATAAATGCTTTTAAGGATTTCCTTTGAATCTAATACATCACAATGAAACCAAAGATCTTTCCAGTATTGCCATTAATGCTCATACTCAACACAAATTTGTTTTTTTCCTGAGTCGATTGTACATGGTCAAAACACAACATGTTTCTCAGAAGCATGTTTTAAATTTAGTTAAAATAATTCAAGACTACAGTCTAGACCAAACGCGCCATGAGCTAATCTTTTTCAGCTTTGCAGAATCATTTTGGCTTTTATTCCTACGTCTTTACTGCCTTTTGCCAAAGTATCTGGCCCTCGCATCTCAGCGTTTCTTGCCTGCATTAACAGAGCTTTGATTTCTCCTTAAAGTGTTTAATAGGGGTGGGCAAGGCTTCAAAAACTAGGAGCTTAGGCTTGGATACGCATCTGAAAGGTAGAGGCTTGCAGCTTTTAGCCTTTATACAAGCAGTTAATTCCTAATAATTGATGAGAACTCTTTCTGCTCCTTTTCAAAGGGCAGAGTGGAATTGTTATCCCTGGGATGGGAAAGCAGAATCGGAGTTGCTGGCCTGAGCCGAGGTCCCAGTCTCCTCGCCTCCAGTCAAGAGCCATTTTGCAGGCTGCTGCTCCAATTGACACCCTGGAGCAGGGATAGGCAACCCTTGGGTAAAAAGGGACAAGGCTGGGGCTGGGGACTGGCCCACTGCCATCACCTAATCCCCTCACAATCTCACTCCCAATGCCCTCATGTCTGCAGCTGAACTACAGGGAACATCATCCAGTTCACTCCCGAATTTCAGCTGCTCCATACAAGAACAGCAACAATAGGAATTAAAATCATGCGTTTTTTCAGTAAATGGAACAGCTGGGACTTGGATTCCACATCCAAATCCCAAATGAATTGTGGATTTAACCTGAAAGCAGGCAAAAAGCTTAATTATGTTGCTGAACTGAGATGAGAGACCAGATAAACTGGATTCACAAAATCAATGAGACTTCCACTGCTGACTCTGCTGGGGTGGACATTTTACGCCAACTGAAGAGAAGCTTCTTCTGTAAATCAGATGATCCTTTACTGGATCTGATCTAATACTGAAGTAATGTTGAAGAGGCAAACAGGAATTCAGCTCCTGGTGAACCTGTAGCTTTCAAATAACCTTAAAGAAAGGGGTGGCAAGCGAAACAGAAAAAGACACCACCACCCCATTACTCTACTGGTCTTAAAGAAAATGATGTGGAGAGCACAATGTGCTCCCCCAAAATAGAAGTCCTATCTTCAAGTGGCTGTCTCATAAGTAAAGAAGACTTCTGCTCAGGAATATTGAGGTTCCTAAAAATTACAGCTAATTCTACTACATACCAGGTTCTTTTTCAATTATAGAAGTTAGTAATGTATGGAAGTACACTAATTGGAACAAATGCATTAGCACAAAAAAAATCAAAAACATGTTCTATGTAAAGGCAAAACTTCCATATGGTCCCTGCTTTGCTATGGCACAGGGAAAGCTTTAACATGGTGTTAAGATCCTGAAAAAAATACAAGTGCACTTTTTTCTGGATGCTGGTTTTCTTGTAGATTTTTAGACAGACACTGAAGCAAATGCCATCCTGTATATAGCAGTGATCTCATCTTCTAGTATTGACAATTAGGGTTGCAACATCAACTTCTGATATAGTGAGGAGCTGGCGGAAAAAAATGACAGCAACCCATAATTGCCTGTGCTGGGAAAGAGTAACCGTGTCTCTGCAACTGACTCACTGTGGTATCTGCCATGAACAAGTTGCCATAAAAATGGTGCAGGTACTGCTGGATTGCCTATCACTTTCAGCAAATTGGAAACAAGCCATGTAGCAATGTTTTGGTTGATTTGTTTGTTCATAGGAGGTTGTGAAAACAGCTTGAGTTGTCCAGCTCTAATACAGCAGCCCAGACAGGAGCCAGTACGATCACGGCAGCTGTGAAAGATGAGGGAAGCAGAAATTGTTCTGGTAGGAAAGGCCCCATCCCATGAGGTGAGAGCAACCCCAGCTGATATGTCAGTAGGGCAGACAGCTCCTGGATGGCACAAGAATTTGCACTGCCTCTCCAGTTTCTCCATGTGAAAGGCAACATGAAGCAAGGGCTAGTGCTCCTGTTTAAGTTCAGACAAATTGCTCATGGCTCAGAATAACTGGATGCACACCATTGTTCTTGATTTTCAAACAGTTAGGCTGCCTGTGATGTTCAGAGTAGCGTTAGCAAATACACAGTAAGCATCATTGCATCTACATTTGGAAGAGGGAAAAATCCACCGTGGTTTAAGTCTTTCACTGATCCAGCTACTTGTTGTGATGGAAAACTTGTGGTCTATAGAGTTAAATCCTGTCCACAACTCTCAAACTAAGTATTTCACACTTCTAGCCCTCCTGAAAACAAGTTTTCCCCTCACAAGGATAAGAAAACAACAACAAAATTAAAATGTTAAGTTCAAAGACAACAGATTGTTTTCCTATTAAATTTTTCAGGCTAAAGTAATAGCATTATTAAAAATTCCTGATTTAAACAAATAAGTGCTTGTGACCCTCAAATGAAAACTAAATACGAGAAATATTTTCTCAAAATATTTTTGTTTTGCTAAATCCAATTAAAGAAAACATTCAACCATTTTGACTTAGCTTATATCTCTCCCCCTGAGGCACGACTGCAGACAGAAGAGGAATTGTTCCAAATACCCATCAACCCCCAGAAGGCAAGTCCCAGTCATATAATTAGACATCAAGCAAAAGGCTTATTCCTTGTTCCTTACAATTTACAACATCTTTTGCATAAATCCTTGGATCTGTACTTAACTTTTATTGAAAGAAAATGCTTGACATTTTGCCCAGGTAACTACTGAGCAACATTGAATGAGGACTTGAGGCTGTGGCACACACACAACTGTCACCTCCATAAATATTAATAAAAGGCTATTACTTGAAACAGAGATAGAAAAGCACCTTCCAGCATAAGTCCAAAAACATAGATCACCAAGTTCTCTCCATCTAATTGAGGACTTTTGTGTAAACAAAGCTGAATGACAACCTCTGACTTCCTGAGTTTTAGAGAAGGAATGGCAAAGGACAGGAAAAACCCTCTTCAAGATGTAACATAAGAAAATTGCTAAAGGCTGTTTCTAAATAAAGAACATGAACCCTTCCTTAAGCCATCACTATTAAACTGCCACATTTCCAAGGAGAAGAAAACAAAACACCACCACAAAATAAAACAAACAAACAAAAAAACAACAACCAAACAAACAATCCCTCTTGCCCCCCCAAAAACCCCAAACAACCAAACAACAAACCCCCACACATATTGTTTTCATTCTGCCATAGTCATGAATGTTTGCAGAAGTCCCCCTCACCACTCATGTCATTTTGCACCCAGAGGATGCAAGAGAGCTCCTTTCTCGGTAACTTGAAGCCAAGAGCTCAGTTCTCTCCAAATCCTTTGGCTGGAAACTGCCCACCTCTCCCACAAAGTGCCAGGGTTTGCCTTTCCTATTCATGCCAGCTGCCTACCAGCCAGCCTGGGGTGAGAGGAAAAATCAAGTATTTCAAAGCAGGACATGAGTGATCTCAATGAAGTATGAGATCCAGGGATTTCAACATAGACTTATTCTGGAGAAATCATTTAATCCTTCTGCCTCAGTTTTCCTGCTTGAAAAAAAAAAAGCAGCAGCTATCAATTACCTACTTTGTAGGTCACATATTTGCAAAGCCCTCAGGGAGATGAAAAGCATTATATAAACTATATGCACACATGTTAACGCTGATTAATTTTCTCTGCGCAAACATATCCTTTTTTCTTCTTCATTGCCCCTCCTCTCATTATATCAGCAGTCTCATCTGGAGGAGGACAAGGAACTGCTGACGGCTGAAGTATTTTCCGCAGTTGTTCTTTTGAGATTCAGAAATGCAACCACTCAACACAGCCCTGTGTTCAGCTGACTGTTTCCTTAATAGCTTTGCGCTTTCATGTGTTTCCTCATTTTCTGTTACATGAATTTAAAGCAATCTGATTTCCAAGTTAATTTGAAATGATGCAAGATCCATTAGTTGAGGGTATCATTTGCAAAATAACTCAAAGGGACAACTTTCACTCACTGTACTTTCAGGTATACTCTCAGCAAACAAAAGCAGAGCTAGTGATGTGAATCAATTCAGCAGGATTTGACCCAAAAAGCAAGTCAGTATATAGTAGAGCAGAGAGATATAGCCTAACTGCATAAACAGCTTGTAATAAATGCAGCATTTCCTACACAGCCTGAGTTTTACACCATTGAGCAGCCCTTTTGTGATAGTGCTTATACAAATGACGACCAGAAAATGCACACAGCTTCGCAAAAGACCACCTATACACATTTTTCTTCAGATTTTCTAATCCACATTCCTGAGGAATACAATTTAAACATTTTGTGGAATAAAACTATTGTTTCAGTTATCACAAAGTAATCCAGAGTGAAACTGGACTTGTGCTTTGTCAACAGCTCCATAATGGCATTTCCCATTAGAGATAACAGATGCTGACCTCCTGCACCCAAAGGTAGAATTGGGCTTTCTGAGTTTCAATATTCAAGAATGACCATTTGTGCTCATGGCTGGAATAAACTGCATGGGCACAGATTGTCCAGAGAGGCTGTGAAGTTTACCTCCATGCAGATAATGAAAAACTGTCTGTACATGGTCCCAAGCAACTGATTGTAGGTGGCCTTACTTGAGCAAAAGGTTTGGACCAGATGACTTCCAGAGGTCCTTTCCAACCCCAACCATTCTGTGGTTCTGTGAAATGGGCAATGGTCTGGTGCATTTTGGATGAATGTTCTCCAACTACCACTGCAGCCTCCGGTCTGGATACTGTGGAGATGTCAGAAGTAACACCTCAAAGTTGTCCTTGAGCAAACACAATTGGAAGCACTCAAACTGCTGAATTGACAGTTGTTAGAGGCTGGAAGCTGAGGGAAATGCCAGAATAGAGGCTCAGCGATGGAAAAGTGATTGGATTTTCCTCATCCTCTCCAATAACTGCAAATCCCCCACTTTCAGATGTGTATGCAGCCAATAGCTTACAGGCAGGAAGTCATGTGCATATTCCACAACTGAAGCCAGCAGCCTTTTAAGACAACAGTAGCAACCTAATTTATCGACCACCTAATTTAATGGTAAAGCTGAGGATACCACAATAAAAATATGACAGGCTAAAACTTTTCAGCTGCTGTCCTTCAGATAAAGACATTGGACTATTTAAGTTGATAATGCTACCAAGAAAAGAGTCCTAGAGAACAGCCCTCAAGAAGCAACACCTTATCTCCGTACTGAGCTTTCAAGCACACCAAAAGAAGAAAAAAGATTTTGGGCAGCTTTGCTCCTGCCAAACAATCTGCTCTCAACAAACTATAAAATCTCTCATGCTATCACACCAAAACTCAAAGGCAGAGAACATACTGACTAGCAATATAATGTTGGAAGTATTGTAAAAGGGAAGAAGCAATTACACCTGCTTTTAGAAAATGGGATGGTGGTCTCATTAGAAAGGAATTTGATTGTAATAGTTACCTCGGCATGTAAAGGACTCGCTCTGCCACCACAAATCCCACCCTGAAGAAGAGGTTGCTGGCTGGGATGAATGGGAAAACCAGGAACAACAAGCCAACCAAAACTTCTTTGTGTTCCAGTTTCTGCAATAACACAAAATTAAACAAATATCAACTAAAAAAATCCAACTTAATTCACCACTAACTTTCCCCTTTTGAGAATCTTATTTATAAAAAACCCAACTTAGATTAATGTTTGATGTGTTTTGCATTTAAAAGAAATTATTCTGAGATACTGTTCTGCTACATTTATGCACTGTGTGTACTTCTGATATGCCCAGAAAGTGTACAAACACTAATCACAGTGTGTATTCCCCCCTTGGCATCTTTTCCAAGGTCAGCTCTACTGCATGCAGCTCTCCTGAGATGGCATAGGTGGTACTTAAGATGTATCTCATATTGGTAATATATAAGTATAGTGTGAAGGTATATATTAGTGTCTACCATGGTGTGGCTGTATGTAAATACACAAACACGTAACACAAACACACAGAATTCTGTGTTCCATCCCAAGTGTTTATAACTGAGAAAAAGCTGTTCCATCAGTCACATTTTGTGTAAAGAAAACTAGGCCCAAATGGCACATTAATGCAGTCATTGTATCCCTTTCCAGACAATATCTAAACTTTAAAAGATACTTTGGCACACGAGGTCTCCGTGCTCACATAGAGCTGCAAATTTGAGACGTGCTATATGTTAAAATTCATACTTTTCACTTGAGCTCACTTTAATGTTGGCTCTCTCTTTGAGGAGAAATCGAATTGCCACATGTGAATTCAAAACAACTGTGAACTGCACAGCTGACATGAGCGCCTTGGAATGTCATGACCAGCAGCAGCCACCACTGTTCCCTACACGGAGAGACCCAAGCCTCCTTGGGCGAGCTGAATTTCCTATTTAGCTCCAGCCCAACAGGGTAGATCAACTCATGCTTTATGTCAATGACCTTAAAGAATGACATCAGACGAGCAGAAGTGTAGCAGTAGGTCTGTTGAATCACCCAGGCAGACATCCGTGCTTTCCTGCCCTGCTGCCTCATCAGCCACCACAGCCCCCTTCTGCAGCGGTTGGGAGAGAAGCTTTGTCATGCTTAGGAACAGATGCAACCAGAGTCACTTAATGGGTTGCAGCACTTCCTAATTGTTGCGGGCAATTTCTCAACTTCGGTGAGAGCAAATTGACTTCTCTGTACTGTAGAGATCTAAACTTAGAAACGTTGAACAAGATTTTTGAGTAGAGGAACAGAGCCCAGTCAACGACGCGGAGCCAAGCAGTACAACCTGTCTTGCTTTTGCACAGCTACAGACCACGACACCAGTTACCACTGGCCCAGTCAATGTCTTTAATACTGGGATTTCTGAATTTCAACGTATTCATCCTATTCTGCGGGAAAGACTAGGAACATTTAATATGGGTGCCAAATGCAAGGGTACATGTCAGGAGGTTCGGATGTCACTTTAGAGGAGCTGAACCACAGGGTCAACAAAAAGGTGCGCTGCCTTCTTGTGGCTCAAAGACGAAACATAAGGCAGAGAGGAGAGCAGAATTCACATCTCCAGACTTCTTTATCAATGTCTGCTTTAACCAGCACCACAGCTACCTGCTTCTATTATCTGCTTCTGCAGTGTCTTGGAATCACAGTTACTAAGTGCTTTCCTGCAGTCACACCACCACCTAAAATACATTATTCTCAGAGCTGAAGTTGACACCAATCCATAAAAGCTGATGAGCAGAGGTGCCCTGTAATGGTCATTTTGGCTTGTAATTACAATAGAAAATTAAAGAGCGGGGGGAAAAAAAATAATGCAAATTATCAGTCCTAGCTCAACTCCAGGTTCCCTCTCACCCAGCTCTGGACATATACTCCATTCTCTCTGGACATTTGACACCCTCTTCCCACCTTGTCTGGCCTAACTGTGGTGTCCATTTGCTGACACTGCTCTACCCAAGGATTTGAAGAGCAAAGACCCAGAGGCAGAGGGAAGTATATTGGGCCAAAGAGAGTGCACTGTTAATGCATAAAATGTTCTCTGTCTCCAAAATATGTTCCTGCTTTCAAATGAACCAGCTATTAAATGTTTCTCCAGTTGCTGTTCATTAAGTCAATAATTGAGAAAGCAACCTCTAGTTAACATCTCTAGGAAGGACACAGCATTATTCAAGGCTGCAGCATTGCAGATAAGCAAAGGAAACAATGCTGGAGAAAGACAAATAAGAGCCATACATAAAATGTGAAAGAGGAAAATGCAGGAATTAGCTCGGCTGAAGGAGCAAATGGTATTGTGTGCCCTTTCTCCCTCCACAAAAAGCCACAGCTCTAGATTAATGCCATTGAGGGCTGCCAGCTCTGTCCCTTGGGGAGGGCTCAGAGACAGGAGCCCAGCACTCACAAACTAGCTTCACAGAGCAGCAGAGCCCTCGGTGGCACTACTTATTTCTGAAACAAGAAACATCTGGCAGCCACGTTTTAAAGCACTCAGTTCAGGCAAAGGCTTTTGTGAAGAGCTGGTTCTCGAAGGTCAGCATTCGGCTGATTTTGTGCCACCTGCGGTCCTGCCTGCAAGCCAGTATGTCAAACTGCTGAGTTCATGCTGTGGTCACTCTAGAGCTCAGTTTGGGTTTCTCTCCCCTACCCAGCCATTAGCTTTTCCAAAATTTGTACAGGCACTTCATATATTTCACACCTCGGCCCTGTGGATGGGTCTTGCCAGAGAGGAGAGGCTGGGGAGACCCAGGGCAAGGGTGGGGTGGTGGGGTTACTGGTCATCTGAAACTCATCTGTGGCGATTAACGAGATGGTCTGGATGCAGTCTCTGGTGTAAGCAATTCCAAAAGGACTGGCTGCTCATAGTCAGGAATTTACTGGAGGAAAAAGTTACTGTATTCCCAGCTAGATCTTAAGTCACACTTTCCTAAATGGTTTCTATTGACCACTTGGCTACTGAGCAAAGCAGCCTTTGCCATGACCTGAGAGTTGCACATTCCTCTATTTCAGCCTTGCAAGGGCTGGAAGCACAGCAGAACTCTCTGTCCCTGCCTTACCAGCAAGTGCTAATATCTGCTCACCTAGACAGCTGAGAGAAAACAGAATAAAGGAGAGAAAACACAACCACAGTATGTTGAAAGGATCATGTGTACCACAGGTGATAAACGTAGACAGCTAAAAGCTAACATCACAAGTCTCATATGACACTATATTCTCCTTTATCATTTCCATATCAAAATTTACTTAGCAGATGCACCTTTTATCCCACCTTCCCCTGGAGGGGCTGATAGATTTATAAATGAGTAGACAAGCAGGACACAATGGCATAAGAACATCAGGAGCTGGTACTGTAGGGCTGAAGGAACAGAGGGCAGCAGGGTCTTCCATCCAACACAAGCCATAGAAGACACCCCTCCACGTGTTTTTGGAATAAAACAACCCCAACCTGTAACTTGTTACAATTTTTTGGAGGGGAGATGGGAAGAAATATTGGGACCATTTATTTGGTTTAACTATGGTGATATGAGCCCACTGTGGAGACAGCTGATTGTCCAGGTGTTCAGAGCAGTAGTAAAAGCTTTTAAAGACCAGTAGACATTTTTCTCTTCCTTTCTCCTTAAAATAAATTAAAAAAAAAGCTAGGACAAGAAATTATAGATCACTTCATTCCTTTTACAGTGACATGTCTTTTCCTCTTAAAGACAGTGGTTTCTTTTGGAAACATAAAATTTATCTTCCTATCTGTCAGAGATCTCAGGGAGGGTTGGGGGGGAGCACCTTTGAATTAACCTTGGGACGATTCCTTTTGTTAAAAACAAGCTGCCTTCAAAACAAAATAATATTCCTTGGAGCAGATAGCTTGGTTGGGGGGTTTCAAATTCACATTTACCTCTAATTAGGACTTTACTTTATTGCAACCAAAAAAAAAAACCCACAACCCTAAATCAAACCAAAAACCAATGAAGAAACCTTTTTTAACCTGCTACTTTCATAGACTTAGCAAAGAACTAAAGAACACCGCTGCTTCTCCCAAAAGCAAAGCAAAATATTGTCACACTACCTCAAACAAAATAGCAAAGAATTACTCCAAGGCCAAACTCCATCAACATGGCAATAAATCTCAAAAATTGCTTCCTTGGCAATCTGAAGGAAAAGTAAGAAAGTTGACAACTGAAAGAGACCTTCCCATATTACCTATAAGACATATTCCTGAGCCACAAATAAATATTTGCTGACTACTGTTAAATCACAAGTGTTCTACAAGCCAGAACCCACAAAGTATGAGTGCAGGAGGTACACGGATTACATCAACATATTTGTCATAAACTATGGATGTGCTGTAAATTTCCACTGTAAATTCCCTATCTTTACCATTAGAGAGCACCATTTGAGGTGCCAGACCCATTAAGTCTCACACTGTGATGGCAGGACTTACGTTCACATCCCCTGGCACCTCCAAGGGTTGTGCTGTTGGAAAGCAGAGCCATGAGAACAACCTTCCTCCTGGCTAGACAAAGTTGCACCTTGGGGAAGAAAGCAGCTGGGCAAACAAGTCCAACTTTGGAATATTCTACCTTGGAATATTTCCAAAGGTGTTTATACTGTGCTTATCTGTCTGGTGGGAAGGTGGCAATCAGATGGGTTTAATTTCTTCCCCTAACAGTTTATTTTGAGAGCAAGGCAATTGTCACCTCTCCACCACTGAGAACTGACACGGAGTAAAGACTTCCTTCCTACCAAATGTATAAATCACCCTCTGCCAGCAAGTTCTGGATAGTCCATTGAAGCCAGTGAGATGCTATGCTTGGAACATCTGATTGCAAATGCAGAAAAGCTTGTATTCAGGGAGGTTGGTAATCCAGGGCTGTATAAAAGCAAAGAATGGTATAACGCATTTTCAGATCTTGCAGCCTAGGAAACAAGTGCATTATCCATAAAAAGAGACACAGAAATTCAGAGAAGCTACATGACTGCCTGCAGACCACAGACAGAAGATCACCCTTCTTAGGTTTATTCCTAACATAGATTTGTGCAAGCCCTTAGTGCAGACTGCACACAAACTTAACTTATATATTCCTGTTGTAACAGTCACTCACTCATGAAACCACGAGCAGCTTGCCAACATGATTCCTCACCCGCCTGCACAAAAGCAGCACCTCACCTGACAAGAAGTCAGGATCTGCAAACATCTACTTTTGCACTTTCCAACATATAAAATATTAAAGATAAAAGAAACAAATGTAGAAGAGTGTCAAATTTACTCCGCATTCATGCATAAGGTAATAAAAATCAAACTTAATCTAATCAACCCTAGGGATTCCTTCCTTCACAGGAAGAAAATCTATCGATGTAAAGGTTGCAGAAGCAAGCACTGGGCATTCGCCAGTCCCACCTCACTGGTGCTGGCACAGACAGGCCATAGCAGAGTTGTGCCATGCTCCATGTACCATCCTTAAGGTCACCAGTGGAAATCGGGATGGGACATGATGAAGCACTTCTCTTGTGAAGACAAGCTGAGTTGGTGTTGTTCAGCCTGGAGAAGAGGCGGCTTCAGGGAGCAGCCTTCCAATATCTGAAGGGCACCTACAAGAAAGCTGGAAAGGGACTCTTTGTGAGGGAGTGTAGTGACAGGACAAGGAGTAATGGCTTCAAACTGGAAGAAGGTAGATTTAGATTAGATACCAGGAAGAAATTTTTCACTATGAGGGCGGTGAGGCACTGGAACAGGTTGCCCAGGGAAGCTGCAGGTGCCCCATCCCTGGAAGTGTTCAAGACCAGGCTGGATGGGGCTTTGAGCAACCTGGTCTAGAGGGTGGTGTCCCTGCCTACATTAGGAGGTTGGAACTTGATGATCTTTAAGGTCCCTTCCCTATTCTATTATCCAAGTGATATACATCTTCACTTTCTGTGGCCAAACAGGAAGGCACTGTGGATCTACAGCTGTTTCACTCTGCTCCGTGTGCTGCCACCACCGAGTGAATGGTGCCAAATGTCAGATATCAACAGATGGTCTGAAAAACTCAAACATTTGGTAAGGAAAAGGCAAATGACCAGCTTCCAATCTGGCTCAGACACCAGGCTTAATCAGCTCGCTCCTACAAAAAGATCCACAAATTCTGTAATCAGTACATTTTATCAGTTTTATTCTTTCATCTCATTAAAAATAAAAAAATAAAAAAAATCAGCATCTTCAGTAGCGCCAGCTGCTTGAACGCCAGGCTTAGAACTCACTGTCTTCCTAAAATAGCTCAGTTTTCCTTGGTGATCATCTAGTTCTGATAACATCAATCACAGCTACAGAATTAAGTGAATTTTATACTTCACAGATAGTCCAAAAACATAGAGATTTATAATACTATTTTGACCATTTCTGCCTGCTGCTTATTAACTGACACATTGATCCTATTTTCCAGCATTCAGCAGCAACAAAACTTTCTTTCCAGTTCACCAGCAGCAGCACCTATTCAGGAACTAGTGTAGAGGAAAACACACACCAGTCAGAAAATGAATCAAAACCCTTGAAAGTATAATTGGCTTCCTTATGTGGGATTATCTGAAGACAAATCCTTGGCATATACCTCATACTGCCCTAATGAAATCATCTACTCACTTTCCATTTCCAGAAAGAAGGTACTGGTCTGTACCACTAGGCAAAACAGCCTATTTTTCAGAATGCTGAAAGTGCCAAAAAACTCTGTTTACATCAGTGGGAACTGTGGATACTCAAACATTCTGGAAATCAGTTTCTAAATTATGGAAATAGAATAGGAAAGTAGTTCTTTCACAATCCCATAATCTACAGTAGGGCACAGAACTGTATTCTACTGACATTTCACTTTTTATTTTAGTATCTGAAAGTAAAATTTTGATATCTACTCTTTTCTTTTTCCCTTTAGACCTCAGCTACATATCAATTCAGCTGCGTGTCTACAGACTTTCTTATCCAGGTTTCCAAAATTCTCTGAAGTTATCAACTCATTTTCCCAATTCTTAATCTCCGCAACCTCTAATTCTGCTTGATGAGCTGATTAGAGCAGGATGCAGGAGTACACACATCTTTGAAAGATAAATGGAACATTCCAAAAGGAAATAGGAAAGTCAACAAATTGGTCCAGGAATTAAAAAAATGCTTTTGACCTTGAGAATGTTTTTCCCCTCTTCCCTTTCATTCTGTTAAAAAAAGGTTAAATAAAAAAGGTAAGCATTAAACACATGCACACTGCTAGTAGTACGTACATAACAGCATGATCTTTATAAAAGCAACTCTGTTCATGCTCTTAAGAGGTAACACTGATCAAGAGGATCCTGATAAAAATCGCACAATAGTTTGGCACCCTAATCGTTAACTCAGACCAACTAGAAACAACGAGCAATATCATTTCCCTCAACTGTAAATATCTAGGTCCTCATTCCTCCTACCCTCTCCATCTCACCTTATTATTGTGTCACTCCTGAATCTTTCAGTTCCGAGTGTGTCTTGAAACATTAACCCAAATCAGAAGAAAATGGTAGCAAACAAAAAGAATGTCTTCGAAAAATACAGTAATTCAGTGTTAATGTGCTGAAAATGCCAGAATGACCTACCCCTACGAATGCTACCTACCTAGCAGGACAAATTCCTGCAGGAGTTAAGAACCTGTTTGGTGAGATGCTGAATATCTTCATGGTGAGCTAAATCAGAACGACTTCACCTATGGTTGTATTTACTCAGAGTACCACACTCCAAACCTGTTATTTCAAACATCTACCAAGGAAAAAAAAAAAAAATCTGATGCCAAGAGTTATGTTGATAGTTCTTGTGTTTGTTTTGTTTTTTGTTTTTTTTTTTTTTTTTTTTTTTTTTTTTTTTTTTTTTTTTTTTTTTTTTTTTTTTTTTTTTTTTTTTTAATTTGGAACAGCAATCGCATACAGACAGACTGAGAAAGGTTTCTTCTTTTGCTTGTTTATTCCCTGGCACAACAAACATCCTGGGAAGGCTTTCGTGTTCCTTCCAGCCCCACCAGGGACCCACAGCTGATCCGTTTGCAGCGCTCAACAGAGCAGAAGAGGCAGTCGGCAAGGCAGGCAGGGCACACACAAGGGGCTCCCCCCCCTACATCCTTCCCCTCCAGCTTTCACTAAACAGAGTCTTTCTGGCTTATTACTCTCTCCCTGCAGCAAACACTAACAACAGAAGCAGCACAACAAAAACCTCATTGCTAAGGATTAAGAACATCAGTCCTGACCTTCTCTGTATGTGGAAGGAATTCAAGTGGGCCCTCAGGAAAATGAAAGCGGGATTTATTTTAAATGGACCTTTTATGAAAATGACTGTGGTTTCCAGCTTGTCAGATAGACTCCGTCGATAAATAGCCTTATTCACCTTGCTGTGCCTTTGAAGCAGGTATTGTTCTGGAAGTGTTGTGGCATATGAATTTTGCTAGGCGTACTTTCTAACTGTGCTGCCACTACTGTAGAATTTTATAAAAAGGCAACCGTTCCCGAGAAAGGTCCATAAGCTGTGATTTATTAATGAAATGCCAAACCTGGGCAATGAGGCAAAGGTCTCAGGAGTGCAGGGTAAAGTAAATAGCACGACAGAACACACATAATGAGTGCTAGCTAAAACAACAGAAACATGCACACAAAGAGAAGATGCAAATGCATTCTTCTCCTTGATGGTATTAAACATTGTCAGCTAAGAAATAGAGTCTGCAGTGACTGAGGAATATGCTTAGATGATATTCAGACATAAAAACCACTAGATAAATGGCAAGATGATGCCAATTACAGCACAAAATCAAGTCATAATAAGTATAAAATGCTTTATCTTGGCTAGGAAGCAGTACACAGAGAAACACAGAAGTAGCAGTACCTTAAAATTAGACCTGAAGTAGTCAAGAACCAACTGTAGCATGTGAAAGGACAGGATAATGATACATATGTCAATTGCATGTAATGAATACAAACTGAAAATCATAACATTTTCCTGTACCATACGCAGCCATGCCACACACAGCAGCAACACAGCACATTCTTTAAAAAGATATATCCTAGAAGACAATAGAGATTTTTTATTTTTTTTTTTTATTAATGTAAAAAAGTAGCACTCCCTTCTCAGACATGAGCAAACTGTTGCACATCATTATGTGTTCGTGCTGAACAAGCAGAAGGGTGCTTGGTCCCTCCATAGTGTTGGATCAGGAGTATAAATGGTAAGAGGGCCAAGCAACATAAAACGCAATAATTCCCCCAGACTGGCAAGGTACAAAAGCTACTGTTTCAAATTAGTTTTCTAGATCACCTTCCTCTGAATTACTCCATCACACACACAGGAGTTTCCTCACTATCAAGCCTCCATGAAGGAGAAGGAAGGAACAGAAGCAATCTGATCCACCTGTACATATGCTCTGTACATATGTTCACAGCTACAATTACAGGACAAACTGCATTTTAAACACACTGCTAATTAAGCAGTGACCTAAAAATGCCACGCAGAGTGGCGTTTCAAACATCTGAAGGATTTTCCTTTCCTGCTCATTGAATTATTATGACATGTCAAAGAAATAATGTCTGGTCATATCCTGACGATATGACCAGAATTGCTGTCCTCTCTCCAGGCCACCAGGTGCTCGCTGTTTCTTCCAGCACAGAAAGACAGCATTATGGGCCCTTGGGTATGCTAGTAGCCATTTGAAGCACCAGACAGATTATTTCTCTGGCCTTGTAACTGGCGTGCTTGGCAACCAAAAAGAGACTGGTTGATCCATTTCACTGCTACCTTGTAATTTCCCTAGTCACAAAGCTGGAAGACAGACCATGTCTATTCCTTGCAGCTGAGGCTGTGTTTGAAAATGGACCATAAACAAATCTCATCCTTTTTTCCCCACTATTTTTATTTCTATAGGATAGAGGCATTTGCAATAGCATCCGCAGCTTCTGTCACATCCCTGACATGCTACTCAAAGCCCAGCCAGGCTGAGGTTCACTCCAAAGAGCTGAGCAGAACCTGAGGATTTTGAGAGCCACCAGTGACTCCTGGTGCCTTGGCTAAAGCAGCTCAAGAGAGGCTAATCTGTAGAGCATGCTGGGCATCTGCGTGGTGAGAAATCAAGTCTCAAAAGGCTTCAAAGAGCTGCTTAGCGATGGATTGCAACTTTGGCATGTTAGTCGCTCTGAAAAGAATCTTAGCCAGAGATGACAACAAGGTCTTTTACTCCCACAGTGGGAGGTGTGCCAAGGAGCAGGCCTTTCCTTTACTCTCATCAGGCCTCCTGAAAACAGGCATTAATTATCACATGCAACAGGGATGGCTGCAGCAAGAGACAAGCATGGCTGTGCACCTAAATACCGTGCAGAGCAACAAGTCCTTCTCAGGGAGCTGCTCACCGGGAGCTCTTTGGCCAATAAGCAAGAGAAATTAGCACTGCACACATGAAACAACTCAGCTAATGAAAGTTATATACAAGGAATTAACAAAGCAATTTTTCAAGCGACTTCCTCATTACGTAAGGTAGAGAACAACAGAGAAAGTACACATGCAAGGTGAGGAGGGAGGCTTCTCTGTCCAAACAATAACGAACCGGAGAACTGTCTTCTCCATTTCTGCTGCCTTCAGCATAAAAACTCCCATCTAGTGACAAACACGTTCCAAGTAAAGCACTTCTGGGTAGAAATCTTGCACTGTTTCTTCTCCTTCTGCAGTACAACGTTCACAAAACAAAACAGAACAAGAAAGCTTCACGCCTTAGATGTCCTTTATCAGCACTATGCATACATGCCAACAAGGTTATTACCCTAATCACAAACGTCAACAACAAATTAGCCCTATTTAAAATTCAACAGCAACAAAGGCAGAAATCCAATACATGCGTTTGCTAATTACAGTCCACGTAATATATTCCACAAGTCTCCTGTGAGCCTGTTTTGTGGATGCACACACATCGCCTCTTGCCACTGAAAATCAGTTCAGTGTTCAATGCAAAAATGTCACCACTTCTGCCAAAATCTTTTCTAGCACTTCCATTCTCCATGCCACAGAAAGGAAACTGTTAGTGCCAGCAAGAATGTCCTCTCTTACCCCTGCACACTTACACACTCAAACACAAGGCACACAAACTCCCTGCCTGTTCACTCTAAAACTCTTTGTTAGAAAATTGCAAGCTATTGCTTCCAGGTCAGGCTTTGCAATGAACAAGGAGAGCAAAACAGCTGCTAAGACAGTGTGTTCACTTCTAAGAGAAAGCAGAGCATCTTGCGCTTTACGAATCATGAAAAGTCAACTGATGCATCTCATGCCCCCCCCCACAAGCTGNGGGCAATATCATATCAAAGACCACCACTGTTGCATTTGGAAAGGAGCTTTCTTAAGAAATGTAATGGATTGTGCCTACAGTTCATGTGTTCTGAACTTCTCTCTCCTTGCCCTCAGAAGACATTCCTTGAGAGAGTCTGAAGCCAAACAGGATAATTTATTTCCAGGAAATGCGTCCCTTCCTACTGTTTGCCTTCCTCAATAATTCATATTACTCAGCACAACACAATCATTCCTGTACCGTTCCACGGCGGTATCCCAATTAGGTTGTTACCAGAGTCATTAAAAATAAAATAGAAAGTACTTTCAGAAATTTAGAATTTTGTGAAAAGCAGAATATTTCAGATGTCTCTAACAATGCCTAGGGCTGGTGAAAGCATGTCAAGTTGACCCCCAGGAACCATTACCAGTTCCATGCTCACAGTGGGTGTGCTGGGAAACGGGTAAGCTGAGGGCTTATTAGAGCACTTTGTGAACAATATGTGATAATTCTGGTTTTACTTGGGTTAGACACAAAAGCAGCTCACTTAGGATCCGACTTATTTTGTGTTTGGGGTTTTCAAGAACAAATACAAGGGAATTTACAGATTAATTTCAAAGCATCCCGTAAGTATGTGCCTGGAGAGCAAAATTCATGTTGCTTAACACAACATTAACAGTAGTTAAGGGCAAAGAAGCAAACTTATTCTCACATTGAAGCTGCAGTTTCAAATCAAACAATGGTATTCATAAATCCAGTCTGAATTGTTTTCCCTTTAAGAAAAAAACAAAACCAAAAACAAATAAAACTGTGATAAAACCTAGAAATTTAATGCGTAAAGTGTTTTGGAGCATTTTGTTTTGCAGTTTGACACAAGACATACAATTCAGTTACCCAAAGGAATCCTTATGGATTATAGTTTTACCCAAAATAAAATAACACAAAATGTCGTTGGATAATCCTGAAAGATTTTTTCCTAGCACACCAATGACATTCATCTTACACATCGTACCAATTCTGACAACAGGAGAAGAAATCAAAAGCAAACCAAACTTCAAAGACTGTGGGATAAGGTTTTTCAGAAGTGTTCAGTACTGGGCTAATGAGAATTTTATCATTAACTTCCCTGGGAACCGGATTAGGTCTAATACAAACACTTCTGAATATCTCTAGCAGTGAGCAATGAAAGCAGGAGGAATTTTTGATGATGTACAATCTGCAGGTAGAACATCTAATATAGAATATCTAATAGGGTATTTTCCCATATTTCCCATACAGCATCTGTCAATGTGTAATCCAAATTAACAACTCTGCAGTCTCAAAACGGTTCATTTTCCATCTCCTTATCAGGAGTACAGAGAAAACTGCCAGTGTAGACTGAAGCATGTACATGACCTGCACATTTTAGTATAATATAGGTATTTTAAAAATGCTACTCCCCAACTACACCTTTGAGTGAGATGCATGTTTAAGGAAGAGAAACTTTTGTACTATGTCAAGAATTATTACCAACGCCTTTCCTAAAAAAAGCTTCCACAACACAACTGCAAAGGCAATTGCCTGTAACTCCCTATCATCCACAAAGACACCCCTCTCATGGAAGTTAATATCAGATCTCCAACAAGTCTAGTGCCACCTCACTTCTGTTTTTGCAATATTATCAACGGTAGATCCAAAATGTTGAATTGTGAAGTTTGGCTTACCACTGTGTTATACACGCTAAGTAACCATTTCCAGGTCATTTCACATTTCCTGTGTTACATTACTCTGCTGATGGGAAATCTCCTGTATCTAACATTTAGGATTTAGAAGCATAGCAAAGGTACGAATACAGTAATTTATTTCATTTTCAAATGGCTTGGCAGAAGGCAGTTCCCAGCACTGTTTGAAGCAGTGACAAAGAGCCTAATGAGTATGGGAGAGGCAGAGACACTTAACAACTTCAGTGGGGTTTGGATCATTAGCAGTAATTGAATGCAGGACACCAGGCCAAGTTTTGCCCTGAAATCAGACCAATTAGAGACTGACATTCAACTAGAGGGACATTTTTGTCTGTTAAGCCTACCTACGTTAGCTACATAGTGGTATGACTTTTTTTCACCTCAGTCCAATGCATTTGGGATGAAAACTTGAGCTTCCTAACCATTTAATCTGAAGATTAGGAAACAAAAGTTTTTAAGCAAAACCTTGTATTGCGTGTCTTTTGGTGTTACCTTGAATGCCGCTATGCAGTGCAGGCTGAGTAATGTCATCACCAGGACCAGGAACACTGTGGCCAAGTTCCTCATGTCCCAGATGGACTCAATCAAAGGGATGCTGCCGACCTGCCAGTCATAGCACAGAGTGATCGGTGCCAGCAGAAGCCACGCATTGAAGGCCAGAAGGTAGGAATAAGTTAGAAACCTGCAAAAGAAAACAGGTAATGTAACACACGGCATGACTGCCAACACATGTAATGTTTTCCTTTAGCAATTACCACCTAGTGTATGGGAGGAGGAAAAAACAAATTAGCTTTGCACTCACAGGCAATACTATACCTCTCTGTCAATTAAGACATGCTAACATATGCGAGGGGCAATTCAACAGGTAATTTAAAGAAATAACATAAGATCAGTATTTATGTGGTTTCTATGCACCAGCCTTTGGAAAACTAAGAAATCTTCATCTCCCATTTGAATGTCAGGTTTTTGAAGTGACTGTCTACCAGCTCCAACAATAAATGAATAATAACTAAGCTGGTACATACACATATTGAACTGTTTCACAGTTCACTGCATCACTCCTGCAATACCAAATTGTCCTTCTCACTAGGTTTAACTTACAATTTAGGATTTCTCCTATGTGCACAATATTGAGCAATTAAAGTTAGACCTCTGTCTTTTCTCTTTACATCCTGGCACAGAGAAAAAATACAGAAGAAAAGAGGCACAGGGTGATTCTCGGCTGATCCCATCACAGCTTATTAGGGCTGGTGACAGCTTGCATGAGATGGCCACAGAAGTGATCGAGAAGTAGGGAGCCTTTTAAATTGTTGTAATCTTCATTAATTGGTATTCTCAATAGAGAGGAAATTAATGGGGAATGGAAACAGGGAACCATGCTGCCCTCTGGAAAGCATGCAGTGCTTTTAGAAGACTGAGCAAGAACAGCATGTACGCAACTGGACTAAAGAAAATGTGGGGGCGTGGGGGCATGTGGTGTAGAATGGAAGAAGAATTTAAAAAAAACAACAACAACAAAAGAAAAAAAAAAGTAAAACCAAACCAACATCCCCTTCTCCCTGTCAGCCTTTAGATTCTTGGCACCTACTTGCCCCAAAATACACCCCCCTGAAATCACATACATCAAAGTTTGAATACTTTTGTATGCAAGAGGCTTGAGATTATTCCAACAATTGTGAAGTCAAGCAAAATTGCAACAGCTTTAGAACAGACAAACCCTTCCTTGGTCTGCAAATGGAAAAATCCACATTGTGGACAGCCCCAAAGACAGCAAATACTCAAAAAGAAATGAAATTATACTCTACCCTGCATAGGATTTCCTCCATCCGAGCCTGCTTGGGCTATTGTTATCACACCCAGTTGCCATGGTACCTTCACAGGTTTATTAAAACGATAACAAAGGATCCCCAAGAGATGTCAAGCCATGTAGACAGAGGATTGTTTCACTTGCCACTTGCAAACATACCTCTTTAGGGTCAAAATGCCACCCCTTACAACAGCACTGACAATACTTGGGGCAGACGGGGTAAAACACAAGGCAGGCAGGACTGAAGCTCCCAGATGGGTGTTGGGCCAAGACACAGGGATGAAATGGGCCTAAATTTTTGTGAAACTGTTTTTAAATGACCATAAATGATTAGGGTGCCAATTTCTCTTCTCATCTGAAAAACAAACATCTCCAGCAGCCCAGCAACCCAAAAGCAGGGAGGCTCAAAGAGCTGGAATAATGTTTCATTGTAAACAGTGGAAAAGGCACATTCTCATTTCCCCACTAATCTTCCTAAGCTTCCAGTTCTGATGGAAAATGAAACATTCCCACAGTTTTAAGGTTTCTAGCCATTTGGTACATTTTTCTTTCATCCCTCTATCTTCCTCCCCTTCCCCATCCTGAGGCAGTAAAGGAGAGGAGAAACAATAGAAAATCCATCTTCTCTCCTAACAGAGGCAGTGATTAAAAAAAGTTTTTATTTAATAAAACATCTCTCAAAAACATAATCTGATTTTACTTAAAATATTCTTACAATTTTAATTGTTCAATATTTCTAAAGAAACAAACATGTCTTTTATATTTATCAAACCACTCTTTTCTGGCCCGTATTACAGAGAAACACAGCAACGCAAAATCTGGTGGAGCTTCATCAGGTGTTCGCTCGTGATGTTACATGTGACCTGGCCCCATCTCTGCTCGGTGGCAATGCAAAACAGACTTCTGTATCAGCCTCAATACAACATCAGCTCAGAAAAGGCTGCCAGCATTTATTTACTTAAAAGCCAATCTGAGACCAAGTTCTAGCTTTACTCTTCAAAGAAAAAGCATGGACATTTATGTCCATCTGCATAATGTCATGGCATAGGACGCTGTTACAAGTCTGTATATTAGACAGGATTTTCAGAAATGGTGAGTTAGTTTTGCACTTGATGCCTTAGGAGAGGCAGTTTTTGGAGTGAATTTTTATGCCCTGGAATATTAACATTTTCAATAAGCATCGCTATATTAATGGAAATTTACATGCAAACCACAACCAGAAATCCTCCTCTGCTTTCTGAATCTGGGATGCTGGGTAGGAAGGAACGAGACATTTGGGATCTTTGCAAACTGCAGCATTTCATTTAAAGAGGGACTAGTGGCTTTTCTGCATCTTCACTGATAAGTCAGGAGCTGATAAAGCGTTATGCAGCACAGAGTAAATAAACACGGCTTGCTGCCATAACAAATTGAGTCAGTTTAACAAATTTTAAGAGGAACTCGGGGTAGTCAGAGTGCTTTCATGCATTTCTGCTGGGAGGGTAGGGCAAACTGCTGTTGAAGATGAGAAGACACACTCCAGGACACTCACTGATCAGGAGATATTTGTAAACAAGTGTCTCCTTCCCTGTGCTTGAGGGGTTTCCGTCCTCCTTGGGAGCCATGTGCACAACTCTCTGCCAGAAGCAGGTCCCAGAGGAGATGGACAATCGCTCCATTCTATTACGGCAATAATTAGTGTCTTAAATACACTGCCAACAGCAATGAGCTATTCCTGTGACAGTCATTACCATCTAGGTATGGTTGACTGGTTTGCCTCTCCAGACACCCTACTGGAGAACTCTTGGCCATGTCTCTCATTGAGAAGGCTGAACACCCTCATTGGACGTGTGTGTGTCACGAGCAGGCATGGAAGCAAGACCCAGGAGAGCACTGCCTGATTTTAGGCGGCCTTTTTAAGCTGCAGGAAAGCTTTGAGTGAGATCTGATTCAAGCTATAGTTTGGCCATGCTTTCAGCATCGGTAATTTTTACTTGAATGTGATGGATGGCTGTATAAAATAAAACATTACAAACTATCACTAGTCTAGGTACTAGGAACAGAAAAATAACAGGATGCTAATAATAGTCACTGACAATTCAGTGCTGCTTTTTACTTGTAGCTCTTGAAAGCACGTGGTATTACTTTACATCCGTGTGGCTCTCATATCCCTAACCAGGGAGAAAGCTAAAAGCAGGAGAAATTCTCGAAGAACCCTCTCACCAAAACTGACACTGCAAGGAAATAACCTGCAAATTTTGAAAAGACTCAAAGATTCATGGAGGCATTCCAGGAGCTAATTACATTTCAGGAGCCTACCTGCAAATGGCAACAAAAGTATTTTCTTTTAATTAGTTGACTAAGTGAATTACTTTTTAAATTAATGATCTTCTCTATATTGCTGTTCATGCCTGCTGGAATTCCAAGGGAGAAAAATCCTTGCCTGTAATATCTCCCTCCATATCAGTTAATCCCAGGGTTGACAGAGTATTACTGGTGAGGTGATTGGAAGAATCTGCCTCTTAATTGGCAATCAGTTTTCCCCCAGGCTGGTTAACAGCATTTGCATTACAGCAGAGTCACTTTTTTAATTTGCAAATTGAACACGGAAATCCAAGTTTCAGCCGGTATCAAGTGTTTCTTTTCACTTCTCATAATCTTCTGGCATGTTCAGAAAAACACAGCTCCTCCTGTGGGTAGCAGGTGTTGTCATGGCAATCCAGTTTGTTTAGTTTTAAATTTTTTAGTTTAAATGTACTCGTGTCCTTTGTTTGAGATAAATACAGGATGACTCATATCTTGAACCTGTTGCAGAAAACAGCTATCTGAACTGATTACTTCTTCTGCAAAAATGAAAGTACAGGGTGCTACTTAAAGCTATAAACAACACGACAGAAAAATACTCGAGGGATTGTCTGTTACCCTTTGTTGTAAGAGAGACTAACAAGCTTGAAAAAGCCCTACTCTCGGATCTGCCCAACCCAGGCAATCAGAGCACATGAGGATTGTGAGGCTACCTAAAAAAAATACAAGATTTATAGAAATTTATGAGGAGTTTCATTTGCTTTTAGATTTTGGAACATTTTAGGCTTTTTTCCACAGCTCACAGGGACTGAAATTATAGACTTCTTTCTAAAACTGGGCTACAAGAGTAATCACAAGACTCAGACCATGCCCCACTGAAGCTGCATAGAAAAGCAGGAGGTAGTGACCCTATTCTTTCTAGGTGCATACAGTGATGCAACCTACCACCTACATAGTTCTGGGACAACCCATCCCATTCCCAGCAGAAAGACTTATCCCAAAGGCCCACCAGCGTATTCACCTGCAAGTGGAAGAGTCTCCTACACTGGAGATTTTAGCAAGTCAAAGGCAGAATGTTCTCCTGGATGGAGAAAAAAAACGGACCTATCTAGAATACAGGTGATAACAGTGCACTTAACTGGTATTTGGGAAAAGAAGGGAGTATTTAAAGATGGGAATGGTCTGAAACAGAAGCAGAAAGATAGCCATTGCCCTTTCAGCAGTCACAGACCTTGTTAATGCTCTTTTGAGAAGAAGACCTGTACACTGCCAAGGGCTCTGGGAGGTTTCAGTTCACTGTAAGGGTGAAAAGAGCTTCTCACTCGCATTAAGAGCTGAACTGCTTTCAGCTCAAGGCTCTCTTCATCCTCTACAAAGCTCTAAAACCAAGTGTGTTTGATGAGCTGCTTCACAATAATGTCCTCCTAGGACACACATGGCTGTAATTATAACCAGGTGGTGATATTTAAGGATATTGTCTTTAAATTGTATGTATATGTGCTTCCCCTGGGGAACTGCCACTCCAGTCATACCTTCTCACATGAGTTTATTTTCCTGCTCTATATATTGTCAGCCTAAACATTTTCTTTTCACAGCCTTAGAAGAAACATCACACTGTCTATCCAGCACATTCAGTGATGGTGGAGTACACAAACAAGCAACAGGCAGACAAATCCCAATTTAACAACCAAATGCAAATATCAGCTAGACAGAAAATACTCATAACTGGAAGAAGTGCCTGTGTATTCCCTTTCATCAAAGCTTTTGCATTTAGATGGAAAGAGCTGCCAGTGAGCAGAGGACAGGAGTAGGAAAGAGAAAGATACCGATAAACAGGCAGCTGCAAGTTGATGAATAGCAAGGTAACTCCTCTGGAAGGTGGGTTTGTGTGCGCCAGGGGCACAGGAGGAAAGGCAGACTGCGTTGTGCTCTATAGCTTCACAGCATGAAGAGCTTTGATCTAGTCAACAGCTCGCTCTCAGTTGTTTCAACTCTGTAGCTAAGAATCTAAAAAATACCAAATTCTTGAAGAGTAGAGACTTTCAAAGAGTCTGTGAATTTCCAGTGAAACCCAAGCCTGCTGTCGGAGTTTCAGTGATAGAAAACGTGGGATTGATCTTGCACTGTTTTCTGTTTGCAAACCCCCTAGTGCTGCGGCTAAGAGCGTGCCTGTTCCTCAACTTGCCACTGACAGCAGCACGCTCCAAAAGTCACGCAGCCGAAACTCCCCAGCCACTGGTGGGCAACTGCTTCAGAAAAGGCTCACTGAAGCTGCAGGGGTTGGAGGGTCCTCTGGACAGCTGCTGAGATACTGGTGGCTGATCCTCAGGAAATTAAAATCCAGACCTCATAAACCCACTTTGATAATGTTTCTGGAAACGGTCCGTTGCACCTGGGTGCATTACCTACCCCGTGCTAGCAGGAGCCAAAGGGATGTCCTGGGCTCACTGCTTTGCCTCAGGGAGTAGCCATGGTCTGACCCTCCTGCAGGGAAGTATTTTGAAAAGCAAAATGCATTGCCTATAGGAGTCAACTACCTCTGCTTTGGCTGCATCTCCTCCACTCCATATGTGGGCTTTTGACCAGGAAGGCTTGTTGTGTAACCAGCACGTTCAGCAAGTACCATGATCCATTAAAAATGCCTATCAAGCTGATTTTCAGAGCAGCGCCACCTACTCGGGTTTGCTCATTAAACCAAGAAAACTTGAGAGAGATGCTCAAATATTTCATGTGGCTCTGGGAAAGCAATTTCCTCTGGCAACCTGCTACAGAAGGATGGTGTTTGCTTTGTAGCACCATCTTCTAGATAGGCTTCCCCCTGATCCTCTGGGTGGGCACAACAGCAATTCTTACCAGCAATGTTCCTCACCCTTTTGCCTACAAGTGAGTCTTGAATCCTGCGGAGATTACATGTAGGGCTGAAGTTAAACACCTCTGGGCACACAAAAGGCAGCACTGACAAAACAGGCAGAATTTTTCCACTCAGGAAGCATATGCAAACCTGGCTAATTAAGAACTGATACGTCACAGGGGTCCGTTTTAATGCCATTTCCTACCCTAAGGTCAGTGAAAATCCTGTACTAGAGCAGTTGCTGCACTTGACCTCTATTGTCTTGGCAGAACTGGCTGGCATAGGGACCCATTTCTCTAGCACAGGTCTGCTCTGTGCCTTTCAGTAGTTCATTCCCTTTGAAGTTACGTTTGGGATGATTAAACACAGTGCTCAGAAAACAGTCACAAATCTCTGTGAAAAGGAGCATGCAGCAGTTTTTACGTATAAGCATTTCTTCAGCCTTCTGCGGCATTGAATTCTCATTTACCTGATTGAAAGAGCAAAGAAATGCAGAAAGCCAGAACACAGAGAGAACAGTTCAACCACAGGACAATGTTATCTCAAGGCAGTCTTAGTAGAAATGCATTAACTATTTAAGGCAACACCACAAATAGGCCTGCTTCATGTTCGCAATGATCAGCCAAAGGACATCACAAGGCAAACACCAGCAGAAATCAATATAACTTGACTCTTGAAGATAGAGTTTAAAAAAACGTTTTCTTAGTTTGAAATTACTGGTGGGTTTTCATGCGTTTCACACACTGGGAGATGTGTGGTACAATGGGCTTTCCCCTTGTCTTGCCACGGTGTTAGTAATACAATCTGTTTATACAGAGGCCTCCTACTTCTTTCCCCTGAAGAATGGCAGAAGAAAGAAACATTGTGCGAAACGTCTGAACCATGACAGCCCACCTCTTAACGCCCTGCTAACACTCCAGCTGCACTTCAGCACACTGTTTACCTAGAGCTGGGTAGCTCTCAAAGCCTTTCCAATCGCATTCTTCCTCACCTTTCATCTAACACAAGCCAGAATGTTTTAACTGAGGTTTGGGTTTGGTTTTCCTACGGCAACAGCTTACCCATAGCAGATTTGGGGATGGCGAGTCACAGTGACTGGAAATCTATGTTCTTTAAGGTAGGTCACTGGAGAAGGTACATCCTTTCTGCAGTGTACAGCCACCTGTATGGACAGGTTATAATGGCAGGGCTTACAAATAGCAGGATGCCAAACACCTTTCATTTCTGCTTCTGCTAAGAAAAGGAACGATGCACTGATTTTGTCTTCTCAAATCACCCTCACCAAGCAACACACGGAAGGACATGGAAATGTGGATTTCATTTGTGTCACTAAGTTTTAAGGTATTTGGGAATATTAGAAAAATCCAGTATGTTGCAGGGACTTACGCATTCATATTCTGATTCTGAAGCATTCGTTTGCATCCCCATTCACTTGTAATTTTAAGGACAGTAATTTAGTGAACATACTAAACAGATGATTTTTTTTTTTTTAAGACTGAAAAACTGTCACTTTTTCAGCATATTTCATCTTCCAATAGTTAAATAAAACATTATCTGTCTACTTTAATTTATATAGTTGTGTTGTCCAAGATTGGAGACAGGTTACACAAAACATACAGTCGTGTTCTAAGGCCAAACCAGGCCACACCAAAGATCTGTCAAGATCAGGATCCCCTCTCCAGCAGTGACCAAGAATTAACGCCAAGCAAAGCATATAAGAACATATTATTTTCCCCAGTTTCTAGTTAGCACGATGTCCCAGAGTTGGACGTGGTTTCTGCATATTTAGTAGCCTGGATTTCTTTTTTTAACTTGGCAAATCTCTCTTTGAGCCTGCATAAACTTTCAGCACACCCACAGCATCCTGCAGGAAGGAGCACCCCAGCTCAACTAACTACCTGTACAAGCCACCTCCTTGACTTACTTTGAACCTGTCTTCTCTTAGATTCATTTATTATACCTAACTTCTATATGTTCCCCTTCTTCACACAATCACCAATGCACAGAGCTCTCTCACACCCTCAGACATCCACTTTACACTACAAGCATCATAAGGGCTGACAAAATCTCACCTCATTACTCAAACTCATTTTTCGAACCTGTAACTTAGACCTACCCCTAATTTTAGCCACATTTGCCAGCCTGGGGACAAACTGTGTCTGTACAGCTCATCAGGTGAACTGGCTCACCAGAAACCTTGTGAGAGTTAACAATATGCTTTTGGGTTCATTCTTTGTCAGCCAAGACCCTAATTCCAGATCTAACTTTATGCATTTCACAAAGACCACCACACATTTCCAAACTACTGTTTTGCTTTTTTATTCCACTTGTTGTCATCAGTGTTCCTTCTAGCCCCCATAGCATTCACCAAGTTTTGCAATAACTTTCAACTCTGTAGAAAACCATAATATTTACCTTGGTGAGACATGAACAACAACCCTATTTCCAGCTCAATGGAAATAAAGACAACTGTTTGCAACCCAAAACTCCCATTTCAGCCTTTCATGATCTTCAGAGAGTTACAAAACAACTTGCCCATTGGCTGAACACTAACCCTTACTTCATCCATAGTTAAGGTGTTAGTAACCAGCTCAAGATCACCACCCAACACTGGCTTTTCTTTTAGTGTCATGGGGCTTCTCCCTTCTGGTTGTGATATCATCACAACCTCTTCCAGTCCCTTCCTCCCAACTCAACCCAGTTTTAAACTCAGTGCTGTGAACTAATTACTGCCTTCGAAACCTCATTAAAAGCTTCTCACACCAACTCTTCATATGCTGCTGCTGTAGATGTCCACAGTTTAGGAACACACACTATTTTGCAGCCTCTCTGAGGCTGGACCATAATCACAAACTCTCCCACGTTACTGGACAGCCACAAGTTGGGCAAGCATGCACACGCACCAGCACCTACAGCACATCATTGAGCCTCGATGTTCTAGATCCTAGCCTAATGTCACCCCTAACACTGGGACCAGAAAGTTGCATCACCTCCAATACGCCTAACAGCACTTCTTATTTTCACCCTGTGGAAACACCAGGCTTTAAAAACAAGCTTATCTATCTAGCCTCTCTCTTCCTTACATCTAAGCCCTGCACCTCAGTCTAGCGTTCCCACTGGCCAGACACACAGATCTTCCAGAACACCAGGCCAAAGACACTCAGCCTTGCTGTCTCCATCTGACATCCCAGTCCTGAACTCATGACTGGCACAATGTCAACTCTGACCATGGTAAGATAAAGTGAAAGATAAAGGTGGGAATTCTCATCTCCTCCTGAAAGAGATGAGGAAGGAGAAGGCTTATTGCCAAGATAAGGGCTGTGGTCATTGGTTGCATCATGGGCTGTCAGTTCAGAGACAGGTAATGGATCTCCGTCTACCTTGCAGGATTGACCACTCACCTATTCAACAAAGTTTTGCCACCCCAGCTGTCCAGAAACTTACCCTAAGATAGCATCCACTTTCCCACAGCTCAAGACTGGCAAGATACAGCAACAAAAAACCAGCTCTCATCTCTAATTCATCGTTTGTAGATGGACCCCACAGGTCTAACATGAAGAATACTGCCAGCAGTGCAGCTGGGCCTATATCCTGATGGATAGCTGTGTTTTGGCTTCTTTCAGGTCGTTTGTTTGAAAGTTCAAGATAGTGGTCAGTTTAAGGTCTGACTTCAGAAAAACAAGAATTGGAGAGAAGAATATATAGGCAGATTCTGCAGGTACCTCACATCTAAAATGAAGGCTCGTGCAGGATACTAGGGTTAAGGTCAACAGAAGCTCAGGACCCTGCTTCCTTCTATATCCTGTCATACCTAGAGGGTGATGACAACAATTATCACAGAAGCTCAGCAGCAACATGTTGTCAGGGTCCTTATGAGCCTCGCCTGGCCTCACACCTAATGCCCATTGCTTTAGGAGCCCCATTTCAGCCCTAGTTCCTGGATGAACATTGAACTTGTGCTGTAGGCAGCCTGTTTCCTGGATGGACTCCCTCAGACAGATGCTGTCATCTGTCTCTAGCTCCTGCCTCTCGCGCTTTCTCCTGGATGGACTTTAGGTCAATGTTGCAGTGCTGCCTCTAGTTCCATCTCCTGACAAGACCCTGACTTTTCAGAAAATCTACTTTTCAGAAAACCTACTTTTCTATTGTCAGGACCCCTGCCTGAGCATCAGCCACAGCAAGCTGGTGCTAGATCAATACAGAAGGAACTGAGCAGCTAAATTTAACTCTGCATATTAGAAATCCATATAATGGCTGGCATCCAGGCTTGCTGAAGAGATGGGTTTTCTGGATGGAAGATACAGACTTCTGGGTAAATTGGCTAAATTGAGGATTAAGACCAAGCTCAGCAGAAGTGAAAGAGGTGGGCTAACTGCAGGGTTCTAGAGTCCCTCCAGAACAATAAGACTGTTTTTTACTGGCAAGGCTCTCCTTAATTAGGTTTAGAGCAGGTAGGTGTTGCTGGACTGTAGGTAAAGCCAGGAATGCTGCTGGCGCCAGGGAGGACCTCAGCCAGCAGCATTCCCACTTGTCTTTCACAAAGCTGTTAATAAAATCCAAAGTGCAAAAATAGTCAGTTTCCTACTCAAAGAATTACTTAGCTTTTGCATTCAAAAAAACCTTCCCCCTGTCATTACAAGACATAAAGAGACAAACACACGAAAGACATCTGCAGCACAGAATATGTAATTGGAATCAGACTGGGATCGTTTATGACTTGATGACCCCCATCTCAGCATAAACATATCAAAAAGGGACAGCAGCAAATCCTTCACGCCATGCTGCACAGAGTCTGGTATTAATGACCCTGCCAGAAATGCTGTGAACAGATCAGAGCTTTCCAAGTCAGACAACATGCTTCCTGGAAGCAGTTTTAGCCTTGATGGTAATAGGAGCTGTTGTCACATTATCATAAAGGTCTCCCAAATGAGATCCAGTTCAACTCCTCAGCTGATGTTGAATAAGGATTTCTTGATCTTAACCTGTGTCTCAGCTGCAATTCCACTGTTAGAATGAGAAGCCAGCAAAGCCAGAAAGTGACACAGAGACAGATTGTTCCTATTTGCATTTGAGAAATTGCAAAATTCCTCCAGAAGTCTCCAAAGTGTCTTTCCCCAGTTCAACTAAACAGAGCAGTTGTGCACATGCCCCTGTCTTAAGAGGAAATCAACTTCCTACCACCTTCTTAGAGCACTGGTCTGGTTAGGTCTGAAGGGAAGAGCTAAGTCGCAGATGCCACTGCCTTGCTGGTCTGGCCGAGCAGACCCAGAGGGATGTGGTATCAGCATACCTAACCACAGAGCAGGTTCCCAAGCAATTAAAAAAAAAAATTACCACATTTAAGGATTTATGTATCTTAAAAAAAAGAAAAAAAAAGTGATGAAATAAAAAAGTCTTTTAACAAAAATTTCAGGTTTGTTGTTTTTAATTAATCCATAGCGGCTCATCCTATACTTAGCCAGAGCTGTGCAGTACTCTGTGTCATCAGGATCCTGCCTTCCTCTTTCACTGATAAGCCACTGATATTCCACCAACAGACATGGTCATTCCCTTTTTATGCAAACTTTATCTGAATCCAAAAGTCTGAATGCTTGCATCCCATTCCCCAGAAGCAGCTAATTTTAAGGTTTAGGATTAAGCTTCAGTCACTGGCTCTCCAGTCCTTTGCTCTGGCAATTGGTCTTTGGACTTTGAATAAAAATAAGCTCACATTTTTCAGCAAGAAAGCATTTGTAAGACAACTCTACAGGACCCAGAGTGTGCTTTGGGGGTTCAAATAATGCTGGTCGCTTTTTATTCTAGACAGAGCTATAAAGGGAAGTAATTAAGTAAAAAACAACAAAACAAGTTCTCATTTGCCATCTGTAAAACACTTTAGCACAGGCAAAAAATAACATTAAGATTACACTTCTGAAATTTTTTCTTTGATTAGTGGCATTGTACCTCGTCAGTAAATATGGTGAGAAAGAAGCTGGATTGTCCTGCTCCGAAAACATCGGCATGGATCCTCCCATTATCCAGAGGCGGAAATATAACACAAGAATCACCTTCAAAGAAAAAAATTTCAGTTAAAAGTGCACTAAGAAGAACTAAGCCTCCAGCAAATATTTTGTTGTGATAGCTCTCCATGCTCTGCTCTGTGCCTAGAAGAGAATCAGCTCAGCAGTTTAGGCAAAATTCAATTTTGCTACCCTATGCAGGGTGACAAACGTGCCAACCCTCAGCACTGACAGCAAGCTCTGTTGTTGTGTCCCCCCCCTTTCATGTGTGCGTTACTGCCAGCAACTGGCATATCTCTGCTACTCATGACAGAAGAAGCATTTGGAAGGACAAATCTGTCACCCTGCTGTGGCTCAGACTGCAGAGTTTTGCTATTGACCTCAACCTAAATACAGAGGGGAAAAGCACAGCTGATGTCTTAATAGCTATTATTCTTCACTCATGCTGGCACAGGTATAAGGGCAAGATCCATTGGTGTCTCTCATGCTGTGCAATCCTAGTCCCTGGAAGGACTTCCTGCGGGCTGGCACTCCTCCGCCTTTCTGGGAGCCACTTGTTGTGGGACAGGCAAGGTGATCCAGCTCCTAGAACAGTACAGAGAGTCACACACCCAGCAAACCTCTGTAGAGGTGCTGGTCTTCTCTCCCGCAACGTGTCAAGTCCTGCTCGGGGCACACAAGTAGCATGGATTTGCAGGCAGAGCTTTTCTTCTGACTCTTCCCAAGCCCTGCACTTAAAATAATACCATAGCACTGAAAAGTCATCACAGCACCAGAGTCCCCCCTGTATTTAGGACAGAAAATTCTTGCAGATTATTACACGGTTTTAAGGGCAACTGCTATAAATTAAAAACTGAAAACACAGCAATATTCTTGTCTCTGCCCAGCTTAAGTTTTCTAGACTACTTTCCAAGACCAACTTTGTATTAAGATCTACCATCTAAGCTTTCTGAGTCTTTTGGGATACCTCCACACGATGCTCATCCTCAATAAACACACACAGAAATACATGGGCAAGTCCATTTGTACTTACGTAGCTTATCACCAAAGCAGCTCTCTTCAAAAAAGGCCTTGCTGTATACAAGAAATTCTGGTTGTTATTTGCAGTCAGGTAGCTGAAATATAAGGAAACAAATAATTGTTAAAACACTTTGAAACAATAACTCATTTTTTCAAACTAGAAAAAAGGCTGCACATTGTTTTAACCACCCTAAACTAACGTGCAGTAATAATGACATCACTCTTACTCTTCAAAGCTCTTTCCACATGACTGAAGCAAAATACTGAGACCACTGCAAATAATATGCACTATAATACGTTGCAGTTTCCCCACCAAAATCTGGTTTTGTTTTGTTTTGGTTTTTTTTTTTTTTAAAAAACGATCATCAATTAACTCCTTAATCCTCAGAAAAAAACCCATGTGTCTCTCACTAAGATTGCTGTCTTCAGACTCCCAGAAGACTGCACTGAAAAACGTTTTCAAAAGGTCACCCAAACAGAGCAATTAAATTTTAGGCCATGATTAAAATGCAAAAACTCCTTGTTCCCAGCTCTCTGCTCAGTCTCTAGAGACGGGAATAACTGCCTAGCAGAAATGAACTTATTTTAAGCACTTTTTTTTGAAGTGTATTCTGCACACTTAAGTTTCATTATAAGTCCTCTGACAAGGTGTTATGATAATTAACTGCACAGAGACAAACACACAGGTGGCTATTATTGCAGAAGCAGAATCTTCCTGTTTCTCAACGAGTAAAATTAAACTGTACCTGGAGCCAAAACTACACATTTATTTTAATACAGAGTAGAAGCACTTGCCAAATTCTAAGGAGCTTTCTTACTATAATAAATGATGCCGTACCTATGACATTAACTTAATGATAATTTCATTTCTATTGAACTTACAGAGGCCTCATCATTGTAATAAAGCGATAAGAAAAGAAGAAGAAATACAGAAGAGACAACACTAATATTTTAAGCATATGGGAGCTAGAAAACTATTCAAAGTGACAGATAATTTTAAGAAGTTATAAATATCAAGTAAACAAAATAAATTCAGAAGCAAAATATTTGCAGGTTCCTCTATGTAACATACAATCAGTACTGATATACTCAATTTAAATTATTTACAAAAGCTGCAGCATGAATCCCCACACCCGCATGCAAGTTACCTTTCCAAGCATGAAAGCATCATACATTTCTCCTGTGAACATCTAGCATATAAAACACATCTTATTTTCTCTCCAAACTCCTCAAGACAGTCTATCATCTAATTGCTTCCACCCTTCAAGTCTTTGAAAAAACGAGATTGCAGCACTTCCAAGTGCTGCTAAGAGTCTTTAATATCTGGCTTTTTGTTCAAGTTTTCTATAGTAGGAAGTTAGCAAGCCTGGTCACCATGGCAAGATGGAGAAAAGATTCCCCTGCAGACAAAAGCACCGGGGGCAAAGCTGGCAAGAAACAGAGGCAGCATTTAACAAAATGGAAGAAGTACATCTGGGTGTCCTCTGCAAAATAACTGCTCTTGGGAAAACTTTCTATAAGTGTTGTGCCTAAAACTTAGGAACTGAACCACACATCGGAGAGCAAGTCAGATGACTTTCAGTCTTTGGTGTCTACTTATTTACAAATGTTGACATTTAAGCACTGAATCTGAATTAAATGTCAGACTCGTCTTCAAGGGCTGAACTCTGCAAAGTGCAAAGTTTTTTGAGCTCCCACTGATTTTAATCAGGCTCCAGCAAGTACAAGTGAGATGAAACTAAGCCTTCAGATTTCTCTCTCCATGAAAGGTCAGGTTGGCCTTCAAGTGTTCACCATGGCCCTGCTCCAAAGCCCACCGGAGCCAAAGGGAAACACTCTCAGTGACTTTAATAGCATTTGGATCAAACCCCGGTCTTTTGTTCCCTACTGGAACCTTTTAGGAAACTCAACCCCCCCCATGATTTGCAGCGGGAACAGAAGTGTTGGGTTGCACTTTGTTTATGTTTTTATGGGTGAAGGGAGGAGAGCCCTCTATTAATCACACCACCTGACTCTTTTCAAGAACCTATTTTCACTCAATTGTAGTTTTAACTAACTGCAACATTTTGAACAGAAATTTTCCATTACAAGTATTTGCTTTAGGTGGAATTATTCTGGGGAAAGGATCAGCCAGAACACTTCAGCTTTTTCCCCAAGCCTTCAATTAGAGACAGAGCAGCGCTTTTATCAGTGTCAAGAAGCCTGTCGACTTTGTCCTTGAGAAATGGCATCACCTCACACCACTGACCTGAAACTCTTGAGGCGGCCGCCATCTCTGGGCCACGTGTTTGCCACCCCCTAGAACAGCTACGCTCAGGGGGTGGGGAAGAACTTGCAGGGAGATGAGGGCATGCAGATCCCGTTGCTTTGTCCTACTCAGTGGGGATCTGGCTTTTAGCAGATCAAGCTTGCATCAGAGATGTCTCGCCTGGAACAACTGCTAGGGACAACACGCCATTTATGATGGCAGTCCCTCAGCGAGAAGGGTAAACTTCAGTTTAGGCTGCTGAGGCTCAGGAAAGCACATCTGTGCTTCAGGGCCGTGCAAACACTGATCTAGGTCTGGAGACCAGAACACAGCACAGAGGAACCCTCATTATTACCATCCCTCTTTTTCCTCTCAAGCCTGGCCTGAGGAGAAAATTAAAGCCAGAAAAGGAAATGTAAACAGAAGGCAGTAGTTGCTTTTTTATCCTTGGCACTATAATACAGGAATGCTTACTCTTTAAACATCTTGATTTGGAGGGGTTTTTATCTGCCTGCAAGTAACTAAAACGCTGCCCACATCTCACACCTTCCTTTAAGAAAGCATAACATCATGCAAGCTACAAGGCACGAGTTTATCTGGAAGCCAAAGTTAATTTTAATCCACCGAATTGTAGGGTAGCTCTGGCCACCGCAGAGCAGGCCTTTTAGAAGCACGACAGAAAATCCTGCCAGGTCCCTCACAGTCCATGTTGTGGAGCAGTAACGTCTCCAGCAGTAACGTCCAGGACCTGCACTGATACCAACTGCAAATCACCACCCTGTGCTAGAGAGCAGATGGGCAGCAAGCAAAAAAGAACCAGAACAAACCCAGTGGGTAACTGGGAATGGGTGAAGCGAGAGAGTTCAGAGGGCCCTGAACTTTCTGGTTCTTCCTTGAAATGTTGTTGCTACTTTGCGGCTGCAGTTAAGAAATGTTTCTTGCCACCATAGTTCAATCAAGAAGCAGAGCTTTCCCATTTTGAGGAAGGTACTGTCCTGAAGCCTATCTGGAAGCCACAAAAGATAACATGGTTCATTGCTTGGTAATCCAGCTGTCTGCCCATCGGATCAACCTGTGGGAGTGGCAGACACATATGGGTTATGCTCAGTGCATCAAAGCTTTACAAGAACCACGTGGTTTTCCAGAGTACCTTAATGAGGCTACTGCTTGTTTCAGGGAAGGCAACTAGTAAAACATCTCCTGTCTGGTGTAGGCAGAGAACAATACTCAGCTTACGTACTAAAATCAAATGAACCTGGATGAGGAAGTTTGCTAAATGTGACAGACGGCTTCTAAAATGTAGTAGCATTTTTTTACATGTACAATTGCAGCTTGAAAACACATCTAAAGTTACGTTGAACTTTGCTCAGACAACCTGAAAATCAGCCAAAACTCCTTATTTTGTCTTTAGCTAGAACAATCAAAGAAATCGCTGCTACAACAGTTTAACTGTTTTATACCCACTTTAAACAGCTGCCTTCTATAAAGTCATTTACAGGTCAGATTTCTATGCATTTGCCAACCACACCAGGCTGCCAAACCTCCCACTGTTCCTGGGACCCACTCCCTATCACCTGCTCCACCCCAACCAGTGTAATGTGGCTCCCCATGCCAAAACACACACGCACACATTCATCCCCACATGACAGCAGGCATGGGACACATGTAGAAAAACTGTATTGATTGTAGCTCCGTGATGCAAGGAGCAGACAAACATTTCAAGGTGAAGGTCTCCCAGATTTTCATAATGAAATGATAAAATTAGAAACAATCCAGATCAACAGGTTTGCTAAATGAGTGTGAAAAGAGCCCATTTGGGCAGAGGTTCCACCTCTGCTTCGTGCCAGCTATCCCACAAAGCAGACCAGCATGTAATTGCCTACTTGCTATCTTTTAAGAGACTTTCAGGAATACTCCCTAAAGCAACCAGAATCACAAGAAACAATAAATCCAAGAAATGCGTAATAATGCAGGGACTTCTCTCGTACAGTTCGAGTGGAGGCCAAGACAGATATTTGGCAGCTCCGGCTTCCTGAAAAGCACGGCTCATCCTGAAGGCAATTACATCATCAGGGCACTCAGAGGTTTTATAATTGAAGACAGCAGGGTAGGTGGCCTAGTAAAACTCAATACCGTGCAGTTTACAGGAATGTAAACTTTGCTGGTACCAGATGGACTCTGTGTTAATCAAAACAAACTTCTCTAAGAAGCAGGCAGCTTTTTTAATTTGCCTGTACCATTAGAGGCATCTAGAGTTTACAGAACGGAGCAGGGCAGCTCCTCAGCTGCTGTTCACTGCCACAGCTGTGTGAGCTATCACAGACGATATCGGCAGCACATTTATCCCATGCCACAGCTGACTCAGCTTTGCTACAAAACGTGAACTCACTCTTGTGTTCTCTTTGAAGGCTTTCTCAAGGGAAACGAACAAACAATTAAGATGTACAATGGATGCTCCCCATCACGGACATCTGAAAGACCAACACAAGTACACAGTAGAACAATCTTTGGTATTTTGAGAGCTAATTTTGACCAGGTCCCTCCACTGTGAGAAGATCATTGTTCCCATCTATATTCTTCCCAGGAAACATCCAACTCCCAGCAAATGCCAGTGTTCTGAACTAACACTTTCAGAACCCTAATAAGGGGGTTTCCCTCAAGGCTGTCAACCTATTTTAATTACTGGTAACAGTAAGACACCTCTAATGGGACATTTTTCAACTCAGATGGGGCTATTTTAAGTGAATACCAAAGTTTCAGATCATTGGTAAATGCACATCAAATTCCAAACCACTTAGTCTCCTCTCTTAAGAATACATAACTTATCTATAAAGACCACCTTACCCTTTCTATCTAAAGATGACCTCCTTCTAATCTGTCCAGCCAGCTACATCTTATGTTGGAGAAGTATCATTTCAAACTAGCTAAGCCTGTATTTCCCCTTGAGGACAGTTCTGGGCTCCCTGGTTCAAGAAGGACAGGGAACTGCCTGGAACTACCTGGAACTACCGCAGAGGACCACAAAGATTATTAGAGGCCTGGTGCACCTCTCTTGGGAGGAATGGCTAAAGGACTTGGGTCTTTTTAGTCTGAAGAAGAGAAGGCTGAGGGAGGATCTGATCCAACACCTATAAATACTTAAAGGGTGGATGTCAAGAGGAGGGGGCCAGGATTTTTTTCAGTGATGCCCAGTGAAAAGAGGAAATGGGCACAAACTTGAACATAAGAAATTCCATCTAAACATGAGGAGAAACTTCTTCACTTTGAGACAGAGCACTGGAACAGGTTGCCCAGAGAGGTGGTGGAGTCTCTGAAGATATTCAAAACCCGCCTGGACAAGCTCCTGTGCAACCTGCTCTAGGAAGACCTGCTTTGTCAGGGGGGTGTGACAACTACCAAGGACCAAGTGTATGTGGTACCCCAAGGAACAGGAAGAAAAAAATGTGGAGTAAAAAAATTGAACAAAAAAAGAAAAACCAATACATTCCAGACATGTCTGGATTTGTAACTTGCTTAAAATATCTGTCAATGCAGGGAAATAAAATATAAGTTATAGCTACAGGTTTTGCTAGGGAGAAGGATAAACCCTCCTTCTTCCCTCTTTATGAGTAGTCTTGACATTCCCTGCAGCATGTGTGGCATCCTTGTGCCATATCTCCCTGGGGAGCCCTAAACCCCAGCCACCACCACCCACGCACACCCAGATGCATTAACACATACAAACAGAAACGGTTTTACTGACTCTTTAGGGGCCCATAGAGAGATTTTATGAAAGTCATGACTGTTTTACCTCATTTCCACTGATAACGGCACATATTCTTCATGCACATTTTCAGATGTGACAACAAATTTAGGGTTGTTGCTGTTTATTGGATTTTCAGGGAAAGCAGAGCATGGCATAACTGCATTGCCATACACAGCAGAGAAGGCGATCCCGCTTGCCAAGTGGAGGCCAAGACAGACAGGGCTTTTACTTATTCTTGCAGGCAATGCATACCTCATTTTGTGTGGGATGAAAGTGGAGGAAGAAAACTGGGAGGAACAGGGGAAGGAGGGAAGGGAGGCACAGTAAGAGATCAGGAACAGAAAGGGAAATAAAAGGAAAGTAGCAAAATACACTTAACGGATCAAAGATGTGATCGAGAAGATGAAAAAGGGCTTCCCTTCATACCAGGCATTCCACCGACGCGACAAGGAGACAAAGTAGAGCAGGGCTAACAGGAAAAATAAGACCTCATCAAAGCACGGCCACCTTCCACTAGATCTCAGGAAACTGAAGTACCGTGCCTGCAATTTAAAGCTTCCATCGAGTTCAGCCATTGTATTTCCTCTGCATTACACACACCTGAGGCATTGAAATCCACTGTTAGGCTCTGTTATTCCCTGTTCTAGGCCAGTTAAGGACTGATGTGCAGGTATTTCAAATCACCGCAGTATAAGCAGCACTGATGGCAGCTGTGGCTGCTCCACACATTGAACTACAAACTCCTATTCTCAGCTGCTTGTTCTTATGACAGGCTTTATTTTTTTCATTCAGGCTGAAAGTTTTCCCTTACAGGAGCTTGTGTCAAGCTGAAATTGTTTTCTTCCTTGATAGTCTCAGGTTAAACGGTTAGGCTGTTCCTGAAAAAGCAATTAGAGAGATTTGCCCTTGTCCACGAAGTTGTAAAAACACTTTATTGGGAAAAGTTCAGTGGTTCCATACTTCAGAGCAAGGATTTGAAATTTAGCAAAGGGCTCACAGAGATGTGCCTGTTGTTGCTGTCAGTGACAGCTCACTCCACTCCTGGGCACATGACAAGCCACGG
>VZRU01004137.1:40955-52674 GCA_013398155.1 Pedionomus torquatus | reverse complement strand
GGGGAGGGGGGCGGGGATAAAAAAAAATCTCACTAGAGTTTGGATCAATTCCTCATAGTCTCCAGCCCTGCCAAACAGCATCTAGCAGGGGCCTGCAGAAACATCACCATCCTCCTTGCAATTGCTTCTGCAAAGCCACTGCGATAAACAAGTCTCCCTCCTACAAAGCCTGTACCCAACCTGGAGGAGATCACTCCTCCTACGAAGGCAGGCTGAGAGCTGGGATGTTCAGTCTGGAGACTGCTCCAGGGAGACCTTAGCAGCCTTCCAGCATCTGAAGGAAAACTACAGGAGAGCTGGAGAGGGACTCTGTCAGGGAATGTAGCAATAGGACAAGCGGTAATGGTTTTAAATTGGAAGAGGGGAGATTTAGATTAGATACTAGAAAGAAATTCTTTGCTGTGAGGGTGGTGAGGCACTGAAACAGCTTGCCCAGAGAAGCTGTGGATGCTCCATCCCTGGGAGTGTTCAAGACCAGGCTAGATGGGGCTTTGAGCAACCTGGTCTAGTGGGAGGTATCCTTGCCCATGGCAGAGGGCTTGGAACTCGATGACCTTTAAGGTCCCTTCCAACTCTAATCTTTCTATGATTTCCTTGGACTGCAAAGGGCTGGAAGTTTATGGCTAAAGAAGAGTTTATGTGAGTATGTGTTACAAGGAAGAGAGAGGATAAAAGAGAAAGAAGGGAAGGTAGGCCCAAGGAGAGCAAAGGAATGGGAACAAAGAGGAGCCGGGACTGGAGAGAAAGAAAGAGAAAGATGGAGATACAGAGAGATATTCAGATATCTGCTGCTGTCAAAGATCCAGCAGCAGTACCCAAGAAATCTACTACCACTAGAGCTCCATTCACTTGTCCCCAGCAAGCACTCAGGAGCTGGACTATGGAACCAGAGGCAGGAAAGAGCTATCCTTCCCCAGAACAGCTCAGCTTAAGAAACCAGCTGTGCTTTCAGTGAGCCAAACTAACAGGAGTAGATGAACCCAAAATAACAGAGGATAGTCAGAACTCCAACAGACTGACTGCTGCCTTTGTGTCTTTGCACAGAAAAGGGGTGGCAGCTTTTGAATACAGTCTTCTCCAAAATGCAGCACAACACCCACGGGCAACACACACACTCTGCAGAGAGCCAGGCTTGGTAAAAGGGTCTGCTTGCAAGCAGGAAGGGAGTTTATGATCTGCAAGGTATCTGAAACACGCTCCTTAATCACAAAAAACTCACTGACTCGCTGGCTTTTATGTGAAGAGAGGAGGAGGTTATCCTCCATTCATGCACAAGGCTCCGTTATTGTGAGTGGCAGTTATTGAGGTGTCCCTGGGAATCCAGTGTCCTAGTAAAAATTTACAAACAAGCCATAAAAGATGCAGAAGCCTGCTGTGTTGCTTTGATGCTCTCCATAAAGCGTTTCATGTCAGTAAAGGCACACTGGTCCAAGTAGCCTGCTAATTTATAGAAGGAACCATGGCAGCTTTAAAATTAGGTGTGTACAGTTTGGAAAGTAAGGCTCTAGTTTTCTGCTGTTGTCTTTGCCTGGGATCCCAGTAAGTAAACTTTTTTATTAAAAAAAAAAAAAAAAAGTGATAGAGAAAGAGCAGAGAAATCTTTTGTCTCTGAGATTCACAGTCTCTTTCTGATGAGCATCCTGCATTCAGCACAGAAGCGGAAAGATACACACCTCAAAAATACATACCACTGGTAGCAACAGCAGACCATCCTGGATCCAAATACAGCCTCCAAAAGATTAAGTAAGGAAAACAAAACAAAACAACAAAAAAAAAACAACAAGAAGAATAGGACAAAATAGAAGCCACCGTATTCAGACACGCCACCTTCTCATGGACATAACACATGGGCACCACAGAGGCAACCAGCCTCCAGAAGACATAATGAGGAGCTCAGTCCAGCTGTAAAAACACCCAGCAAATGCGCTCACCCCTGTCACAGCCATCAGACAACACCAGGAGCAGCAGAGAGTTCACCTGGAGAAAAAGACCATCACCTCCCTCCCTTCTCCATACATCAGCCCTTAAAAAAGTGATAGGTACTGATGAGAAGCATAGAAGGAGATAAGGGTCAGCTGGTCCAAACCGCAGCTCCTGAAACAAGTCTATAAGGAATTTAAATCTTACTTGTACAGAGTTTGATTTGAGGAAGGAAGGGAAGAATGCAAACTTTTAGAACTGAGCCTGCTCTCAATCAGGGCAAATGCTCAGTTGTGGGCTTTTTTTCTTAAATGTCCTTGCTGAACTGAAGTATATTTTTTAAGTCATCATTTGAGGTCAGCCCAAAAAGAAACATTTTGCAATGCTTAGAGGGGTGCATCATGTTTTAGTCGTGAGCATTTCTGGTAAATCAAGTGAAAGTCTGGTTTCAGAAGGAGACATGGGTACAATCTGCAGAGAAATGCGGAGGAAGTAAGTGCCAGAAACCCCCTGTAAATGTAGCCTGCAGAGTGTTGCTTTATTTCAAAAGCTATTTGTTTTGACTTTTTTTTTTTAATTCTTCCATAACTTACTTGTAAGCTAAAACTATTTGTCAAATTTGATTTAAACCCACATTTTTCACTGAACTGGAAGGGCGGGGGGGAGGGGATGACATATCTGCAGTTTGAATCCTTTACTTTGAGATAGGAAGATGGAAAGAGAAGCAGTTATCACACTGCTGTTATCGGGTAGGGAGACTGTGGACCTTCAGGACAGTAAAACAAAGCATGTATGGGGAGCTCACCAAACAACATCCAAGAACCAAATTTACAGACATCTAGAATGAAAGAGCAAGTGATAAGTGAAAACAAGTGATAGGCAGCATTCAGGAGAAGGGGATTCATGCATTTGATAAAGTTCCTTCCTCTTCCTCTCCCGACTCCCTCTACCTTAGGACAGCAAGTTCTAAGGTCTGGGGATGGGTTAAAGAACCATCTGAGCATAGACTTTTGGGGAGCAGATAGTGAGCAAGAAGAGAGCAAGAGCTAGCGTACAGAGCACAACTGCAATAGCAACAGTTTGCCTGTAAGAGGTATTAATGAAGCCCAAACAGCTCGAGTGGATTCCCCTAAGAATGCCCTCTAAATAAAAAGCGGTTGTAACCTACTCATTTACACTGAGAATCTTCCCAAATTCACGCAATGGAAAGGGATGGTTCTTGTTTAGATCCAGACTATCTGTCAAAAGCCATCGGTGGCAGAGACACTAAAATTCAGCTGCATAGTCCTCAAGCTGAAGCTTGGCCTGTTTTCACAAACTTTTCCTTCAAAATGAAATCCATGCATTGGCTACTTAAAAAACAGTTTACTGGATGTCAATGCTAAATACTTCAGGAAGAAGGTATTTCCTTTCCGGAAAATTCTTAATCTGACATTTGATCTGGCATGTCCCTTTGCTCCTGTCAAATTAAATAAAGCGATCCGTAAATATGTCACAGCCATCTCTAAATACAAAATAAAATGGTAAAAGAATCCAACCCTTCCTCACTCTTTTTTAGTTAGGAAACTGTCTGTTATTTTTAACATCCTCAAAAATAGCTTGTTCTTTTTAAATATGAATGACACGAGTCTGTTAGCAATATAGCAAAGAAGCAAAATAACATTCTTCAGAGCTGGTATCCTTTCAGAGAAACTTTTTGATGTTTGCAATCAAATGCAACTCAATGCCAAAGTTATACTGCAACACAGAAAGAATCTGAAAGAAAACAATTCAAAAATTGGCAGCAAATGACTTCTTTTGTCAGCAGCCCCGTAAGTAAACTGTGCCTGTGCTATTGCTGTTGGCATGAAATACCAAACACTATACTTCCAACAACTTTTATCTCTGCCGCTTTTCCACACAATCATCTACACACAAATCCTTAAATTCTTCAAATTAAAAATGGACCAGTTCTTTCATCACAGGCACTCATGGTTCGGTTATGACAGGGTTCATCTGTGAAAAATTAAAATTAAAATCCGCAATAGCCAGTAAAGATTAGTGGCTTGCTTTAAATGGATTTCCTCTGCAAAGCTATTCTTTATATCTCATCTAAACAGATAATAAATGGTAAAAGCCAAAAGCACATCAATAAAAGAGTAATTCTAAAACTTGGCAGAATTAGAAAAAATAATTACATTTTATCCTATTTTGACCACAATTCAGTCTCATCTATTGCCAGAAAAATACAGCCACAAATATTCCAGTCTTAAGTCACTAAGATATTTGCTTTGAACTGCATTGGCAACTTCCAAAAATAAGCAGTAGCAAGAAAACGACATCGTTTTGTAGTCTACATCTCCACAGAAGTGGGTTTAAACTCTGAGATTTAAAAGCCTGGCAAGCATGAAAGATCCTGCACAGTTGCTCACAGGAAAGCTTACGGGATGTTACACTCAGCCAAAAATACGAGCAGCTTCTGCCCCAGGGATTTTGCAGCAGCTTGTAATGCACTCCCCAACCACATCAGACTTTTACAGGATGGGGCTGGAGTCGACATTCAACAGTGCTCAGATGCATATGTGTAGGGACAACGAAGCCATCCCATGTAACTGATGGCCTCTCTTCCATAGACACCCCATGCTAGAAGGCACATCACAGATTCAGCTTAAAGGAAACCCACGAAATCACATTGTGAAGTTTGTTCAATGCTTTGTCACCCTCCAACATAGGCATGGCCTGGGTCGTTCTGATGAGCCATGATCAGGATCAGTTTAACAAGGTCATCTCATCCCTTCCACAGCCCCACCGTGCAACGCATCTACACACTGCCCAAAGGGACATCAGCTCTGGCTACCATGTGGGGCATCCTTTGGCATCACAGCTGCCCCACAAACCAACCAAAAGGAGGGTGCGAGGACGTCAGCAGAGAGGCCCTGGTGGCCAAGGAGAAGGGGCCACACACTCCAGACAGTGATGAGATCTGGTCAGAAATGATGCAGATGTCTAGGTAAGAAGGGACAGGTGATGAGGGAGGGCTCAGGTGAGAAGCAGTGTCAGAGCTACCACAAACATGTCTGCTCATTCTTAAGGAACAGCGGTGGCTCTTACAGCACCACTACTGCACATGGACACAGCCAGGACATTGGACTCAAAGGCCACCAGAAGAGTCACTACAGAATAAAAGCAGCACAGCCTCTGCTCCACAGCCTGGTGGCAGTCCCACTGAAGCTAAAGCAGGAAAACCAATTCTCCCAAATTCACTTATAAACAAACAGGAAACAGGTATTTTCATTAAACCAACTGATTATTTTTCTTTTCTTGTTCCCCTTTAATATTCACATTGCATATGTTTGATGTTATTAAACACAATAAATAGGACCTTGCTGAATAATTAAGAAAAAAGTACCAACCAGTGTGGGTACTATTGCCAACCAAGACAGAAGTCAGAGCTGCCATTATTTCTGTATTTGAGTTATTGATTAAATGTAACATCCATAAAGCAGCAATCAAATTCACTATTCTGCAAACATACCCAGAGAAATAAAGACTTGTTCCAAGTGCCAATCACATATACTCTCGTGGTTAAAATGCAATTAAACAAGTATAGCATCCAATATACCCACAAGCTAAACAAAAACAAATCACAGAAACCTGAACTGTGGAGCAAAAACAAAGGCAAGACTTTAAAAACATAATTCAAAAATGTAAAGTGTCAATATAGGCTGTTTGTAAGCCACTGTAAAATCTTTCAGATTATATGTATATGTGTTATTTATACATATGGAAAAGGGTCTTTTTCTGAAATGTCTCTATAGAAAAAGAGCCTCATATATTAATGCTTTACTCCAGAAAACTGCCTTTTTTATGCTTCCTGGTTTACTTTTGATTATTTTAAGTGATGAAATGGGTGGGAAGAAAAACATTCTTGAATTGACTATGCAAAATTCTTGCCCTCAGACTCTGAAGAAAGAAGGTTATTCTGAGAAAAATAGGAGTAAGAACAGCACCAAACAAATGCACTGATTCATCAGTCTCCGTTTTATCACCACAAACTAATACAGAGAGCAACATCCTCACCAAAGGTCATCAGAATCACTGAGAACAGAGAGCCAGAGGCAGAAGCCACGCTGGCGGAGGCAGCGGGGGCAGGACTGCTCTGGTGAAACATCATAGCCCCACCAAGCGAGGGGCAAGCCCTGTGCCTCTGCCACCTCCCATGGGTGGGAAGAGGCCTGGCTTCTTGGAAGAGAACAACCACACATCTTCACTGAAAGCATAAGCTTTCAAATCACACTTCGCTTCTGGATCCCGCATGGGTAAGAAAGGAGCAATCTCCAAACCAGCTGCACGTTCCATTGAATTTGGCTACCACGTGCCCCTCCTGTGGTCCTTAGCAGACGAGGCACCCACGCTATGTACACCAGCCCTGGTTCAGAGCTTCTCCTCTTTGGCCATAAGTCTCTGACCTGCCCCACTGAGGGCAGGGAGTTACTCCAGTGTTTTCCAAGGAGGAGAGCAGCAGTGAAGTGGAGTTTACCTAAGTGGCTGCTGCCTGTCAAAACTTCCTCCAGATAGCACAAGCTCACCCCAAGTGCACTTTACTTGAGCATAGCTATTAGACTGCTTCGGTTTTCTTTCCTTGATAGCTCAGGGCTATGATGGAGAAGGCAGAAAAGGGCACTTTTCACAAGGACTGGAAAGAAACGGATTTTACAAGATGGATGGAGTGAACCAAGGCAAAGTGTTGATGAACATACTGTGCTTTGGGCAACTTAATGAAACTCACATTACGAAAATCACTACAAATCATCTGCATCAGTTCAAAGTCTTGACTAAGCCATCCGTGCTGCGTTACCCCATAGGCTGCTCACCTCAGGTAAAAAGAAGAACTGTGCACAATTCACTGGTACCTATTATAGAGCAATATCCCACTGTTCCCCTTCTTTCTTTGCTGGGGTTTTTAACCTCTAATGAGCTTGTTTTAGTGAGCTGAGCTGATCTAGGAGTCTCTCCCATTGTAAACAGCCACCTGACAGCATGCCAGAGTGACTGTCTCCAGAATTAGGACAAAGACGTCGAAATGCACAGAGGCAAATTGATCCGATCGATCTCTCGGAGAGTTGAGAAGCACACAGTCCTTGGAGACCTTTATTTTTTCAATCTGCAATGAAAGGGCCTGGCAATAAACTGGAGAGAGCCAGTTTTATAACCTGGGAGGGAAATGATTATAGAACTGTAGCAGTTCAGGGATCTTCCAGCTGGTTTAAATGATTTGGCCTCCTTACAAACTTACTCAGGGCCAGGGGAGAGGGGGGTGGAAGAAAGGAAAACTGAAGGTCAGCCATGAGCGCTACAGGTATCTCAAACAGTTAACGTACAGATGGGGACATGGGGAAGAAGGAGGAATATAGAGGAGGAAGGGAAGTTACTGCATCCTTATTTAAATACGGATTAAGGGAGCAGACCATCTTCTATGATACCGTATGCAAATGAGCAATATCAAGAGAGGCAGCAAAGAGGAACACCATTTACCCCAAGTTTCTCTGACCACAGCAGTCAGGCACTCAGGTGAGGAGCAAATTCAGATTCCCCAGAAAGCACTGAACTGACGCCACTCTGCCACAGCTCACAAGACAGCCTTTACTGCTCGGTGAAATACCACTTCCCAAAGAGAACAGGAGCTGGTTCTTCAACTCCTTCATTTGGTTTTCCCCTCTTTATTACACAATGCTGAGCTATTATGTGTGCCATACTGATAGTTTCACAGAGCAGCAGTAAAATCTCCAAAATGCTTAGAGAGGAAGGGGGTGTTTGTTTCAGTTCAAACTTTTTGGTTATTTCAATCCAGATTTGCAACTTTGCCAGTCCCACACTGCACTTTTGCAAGCTCCACAAAAAAAAAAAAAAAAAAGTGGCACTGCATTGACCCATCTTCTGCAAACCAGGCTGACGGGGACAAGGAGCAGCATCTTAATAGCCTCCTCTTTCTATCCCATCCCTGGGAAAAGTGTGACTGTGAATCTAACTCTTTTTCTACATTTCTCATTTAGTAAATGTCCAAAGTAGCAACAAAACATGCTGTTCACTGAGAAATACTTTTTTCCCCTCCCTTTTTTGTTTTGTGTTTTGTTTGGGGCTTTTCTTTTTGCACATGGTTAGAGTTAATAATAAAAACCAGCTCAGTTTAAGCGAAGCTTTTTAGGATGTCCAGTTGTTGGGGTTTTACTCATTAGGATGAATCTAAAACATTATTTTTCATCCTGTTAGGGGTCAACAAGAGCATATGCTTGTTCCCTTCCTTCCTCCAAGGTCAGCAGGCCACACTCTGCTTTGGTTCCTTGCTGGCACAGGCTGTACACTGATTTCGGCAGCTCCTGGGCTGGCCAGAGCACTGCAAACCCAAGGCTACCCCTGCTGTCTGCTCATCTGCTCAGGCAGGGATGGCAGCAGCAGCTGCCCCCAGCCCAGGTTACAGCACTGCTGGCTGCATGAAGGCTCTCCACACCCTTCACCCATCTCCTGGACTTACAGCCAGTGCCATGGTTCTGACCTGATGCAAACATAGCTATACATGGAACCATTTCAAACTTGTAATTGGGATCCTCCATATGCCTCTCTAGTAATGTCTGTATAGTAAGGACTCTATTATACCAGATCACACCCCTTGCCTCAGCCAACCATCCCCTAATTGCACAGAAACCCAGTTTAAACCTCTACCGTGACAGGTAGTTCAATTTATTTTTCTCTCTCACTGACTCTGCAAGGCCACATCTGATATAAATAATATCAGCATCCACCCAAGTTACAGAAAAGGAAGCTGAGAGCCTACAGACTCCATCCCACTTTCACTTCTGTCAACAGCCACCTCTTGCTGATTTTGCAGCAGGAATTATAACTTCTTTCCACTTCTTGATTTATTTTTTTTTAAGCAACTTTTGGTAGAGGGCCAACACTTGATGAAGAATGAGACGATCCCATCGGGTGCTGTTCATCCGTGTCCTGCCAGCATTCCTGGCGCTAGCCAAGCCACCACTTGGGATTCACAGTGCTTGAGTGAGCACATCACAACTCCCACACCCGGAAGAGTTTGCTCCCTTCTCCTGCGCTCTTTGCTCTGCCCCTCCAACTATCACCAGACAGCGTGCAGGGGGAGACTGACAGATCTGCTGTCCCGAAATAAAGCACTTCAAGCCACGTACTAAAATGCTATTGGAAACCCCTTCAAGAGAAGCAGCAGCAGAGGGGGTGTTCAGAAAGGCTGACTTTTGCCAAGGGAAATGAGCCTCCCCATGTGCCCTTTTTGATCAGCAGTGAAAGGGGAGGGCTGATGCAGAGCCATCCTTTCCTCTGAGTCACCCTCCGGGGACCCTCTTTCTCTCCATCAGCTACCTCTCTTGGACTCAGCTCCCTCAAAACGCACACTGTCCAGACACAGCTCAAGCTCTGACAAAAGTAATTAGAACTACTGATGGAGAAAAACCACCTTTTGGGTCTGGTGTTTACTGAGCAAAAGAGTGCAGGATACTTTCACCCTCTTGGCAACCCTGCTTTTGAGATTGCAGCAACTGATGCCAGCTTTGATGGAATAATGTATTGCTGAGCCTCAGAAAGCATGGGGCTAGTTCTTTTCTTTGCTGCTCTGTGGGTCAATCAAAGAGACAGACTCATAAATGGAAAAGCTTCTGTCATCTCAGAATAGCAGTACAGAGACAGACTGCCTCTTGACAGGAAAAAAAAATATAAAAGATGACTACAAATAACGTTGATATGGTAACACATGTTTAAAATCAGTAATGAGAAGGCCAGGAAAGCTTATCCAGAGCCCCAAGTGCCAGCCAGTCTTACAACATTTTGGCAGAGGCAACTCTGGAAAAACAAGGTGGGGATATTTGTTTTATGGCTTGCAGATTGTCTGTGTCAATGTAATCACACCTCAGTCATCTGCTTCAGCGAAGACCCAAAGACCAAACAGTTCCTGCGATGCTGAAGTCGGACAGGCTTTTTGGGACTATGCACCATGAGTCCAAAAGGGGAGCACCTGGCTGCCCCAGAACCACTGCGTCTCACCAGAGACTGCATCTCTCAACCATCACTGCTGAACTGAGCACAAACTATGCCACTGGACTTCTCAGAAACAAGTTTTGATAACTATTATTACCTGCGTCTCTTTGTAAGCAAGCTGCCCACCCTACAGTATACTAGAGCACCTATCAGGTGGCTCTCCAGAAATGTATAACCCATGGTCATACTTCCAAAACAGAAGTTTCAAGAACTTCACATCCAGGATAGCAGAGTGAATTGAACCAAACAATCCATGACAATGTGCAGCACAGAAAAGACTGCAACATCACCACCCCTGGAAATGAAGTGGGAGGACAAGGGATGGGAAATTCATTGTGCCCTCAAAAGAGGAGTGAGTGAGTGTGCTTGGTACAACTTATCTTCACCAGCAAGTAAATATTTTTGTCAAACATACAGCTTGCCCTCCCAAATGACTTCCCTGCTTTCTGCAGAAGCACCAGTTATCTAGCCTTCCAGATATCCTCAAGCTGGTTCATGACCACTTTTCAGAGCAAGCATGTGAAAAATGAAGGTCTGTTCCCAAAATGAAGCTGACTGTTTTACAGGAACTGGAGATGTGACTCCTAACGTTCCTAACACAAACACTGGTTTCCTTGAGTGTGCTTTGTAAGGAGTCACTTCATTCAAGTCAACCATGCAAAAAAGTCCCCAAACACCCAAACCAACACTCTTACAAGAACGATAGCTTCAAAGAACAAAATGATACACACACAAAAAAACCCCACAAACATGTGCCCAACCAGTGTTTCTGCAGCGCTTCTCTATCCATGCTGTTAAAGGGAATTTGGAAGACTCTTTCAGAGCTCTGCAACATATGCTGTGTGCATGCCCACTCCACGGCAGCTTCATGCTGCTGGGACACTGCAGGAGGCAGGGCTCTTGGGAGATTCTGGGGCACCCCAACAGCTTCCTCCCGTATTGTGTTACAAACTCCATTCTTACCTTTGGGTTTAACACTGAGAAGCTGGGGACCATTTTACCAGTTTTGTCCCACTGCTGACTTTACAAGTCAGCACTGCGGTACCAACACAAAAGAAAAACCTGTTTCAAAGCATTAATATTAAAGACTGAGAAAGAGGGCTAGTATTGCCAGGCCTGGAATAGTTTATAAAGGATACATTCCGGATTTTTACCCCACTGTGGACTGACAACAATTCAGAGGGGTTTATGTTTTCCATCCCATTGACTGCTTCAAAAAGGGATGCTCTCCATCTTTTTTAAGACAACAGCTGACAGGTTTCAAAGTTTCCTTTTCATTTCTATCATGAGAAGAGAGAAGCAAAGTGTAAAGCTCCCTAAGGAAATACTGTTTCAAACATAAACCGGTGCAAAACAGATACTATTCCTAAGATTTCAACAAGGATGATTTCCTACTCCAGGAGGAAAACCACCCTATTTTACTAAAAAATATGCTGGTATGAGATTAGACTTTCAGATTATAGGAGTCAAAGGAAAGCTTTGCTTTTTTTTTTTTTACCCATCTATTTCTAACCCTAAAAACCTGTTGGATTATTTTTTTTCCTAGACTCCAAAGCATATGCTTTTCTCCAGGAGACTGAACCACTGCCAAAACAACTCTGCTATCCAAGGATCTTAACATGCTTTACAAAAACGTTAATTAAAACTCATACAGCAAGAAGAAGAGAGTAAGGCTGGCTCTTTTGTTTCACAGTAAGGAAAACATCACTACCAACCCACCTGCCCCACCCCACAAAAAAAAGAAAAAAAGAAAACC
>VZRU01004137.1:28400-40919 GCA_013398155.1 Pedionomus torquatus | reverse complement strand
CCCACAAAAAAAAAAAAAAAAAAAAAAAAAAAAAAAAAAAAAAACCAGGACAGAAAGATTTGACATCAAACCAACTTTCTCAAAGAAAACACACTGCAGAGGATGGCAGAGAGGTGATGCTAGGAGGGCAGAGAAGTGGGAGAGGAAGAGTAAAAACCCAGAATTTTATCTCTCAGCAGTGCTTTTACTAGACTACACTTCTACTGTGCAATATCACATTGGTGAGATTGAAAATGGAGATTTAAGAGCCAGTTTTCTTAATCCTGGCCATCCTCTGCTTTCTTACCGCACCTACACAACTGCCACATCCAAATACAAAACAGAGCAGTTGCTAATTAACCTATCTCACTATAAGGATGCCTCATCTGTACTTCTTTCAAGATTTATCACAGAGGCATTATTTCTCTCTGCAGCATGATTTCCCACTCAAGTGTGGGCAAATGAAAGCAATAGCTATTTAAACACTTTTTTGCAACGTGTTCTATGTGTATTAATTTTTTACTGTCTTCTGGGAACATTTTCCTACATCGGGTACCTATTCCATAAATATACATTGAATTGCTTATAAATTTGTAGACGAAAGAAAAGTATAACTAAAGTAACAATTTAACTTCTACTGAATAGCACACATTTATTACTTTATAATACATAAACACCGTTCCATCAAAGTGAACTAAAGTTAAGAAAGCCATTAATATAACCTTAACAACATGGCAGGGCTAGAAAGTTAAATACAGGGGAATTGTTTGCATCAGACATCACCTACTGGTTTCCTCAATGTTGTTTCCCTTAAAACTAACAACAAAATGAAGTCTCTCGGGGAGCAGTGACTGATCAGTAGTTTTGTAGTCAGAAAGAATGACCAGAAAATCTGCAAGTTCAGCAACAAATAAAAGGAGGACGTTTTCCCAAAAGCAGCAGGTCAGGGGACATCGCAATTCACCACACACTGCAGCAGGTCTCTAGCCAAAAGGCCAGAACATGTCCTGAACAGAGATCTTCTCCATTTGAGCCACCTCAAGCTAGGACAGGACGGGAGCAGGAGGGAGGAGAAAAGCAGAGGAAACAGAGGAGCAAAGCTGTTGAGACTGTTTCTTAACATAAATAGCTCCATATAAAAGATTTTACTGAACCACAGAAACAGAAGGCTAAAGAGGAAATCTGAAACCTCTCACCCTTGTACATTTTCAGCTCCTTGGACCCCAGTACATACTTGATACCGTGGCTGCTGCTCGGAGGAGATACTGCGGCATCCTCACATGGAGCCATCTACTGCCTGACACCAAAGGCACCTCATTGCAACGGAAACATTCAGCCTTCACATCAGGTCTAGAGACTGTACCACACAGTCTGTTTTTGTTACGGAAAAGAATGTTTTCAGATCAAATTTGTTTCCAAAACAAAGGAATTCACCTCCCAAAGCTTGCCAGGGAAAGGGGAGGGCAACATTCCTTCCTCTGCTCTCAGGAAATTAAAGTTACCCAACTGCTGGGAGGTGTTAAGAAGCCTCAGTCTCTTCTTGATGCCAATACTGAAAGGTGTCAAATGCCTTCACCTCACAGCGTCAATGGGTGGTGATGGAGCAGAGGACCACACATCCAAGCTAATGTAGAAAGTTTATTTTGTCTCCTCTGAACCAGAAACATTTCAGACCACTAATACACACAGCTCTAAGTTATTTCCTCTTGAGCTTTTCTTCCTTTAGCTAAAAAGGAGCTGGGTCCATTGCTGAGTGACGGGTGCTTAGTGCAGAGCTAGAAAGCTCCACAGCTGACGGACAGAACAACCCAGCCCACTGAGAACTTGCCTCACCCAGCAGCAGCCTAAACTACTGTGATAAAACACCAGCTACAGTATTGTCTCGTGTGTCCATAGAGGGCAGCTGTAGCCAAGGAAAGTCCCCAGCTTCACCTATCAGCTAACGAAAACATCAGTCAGCCCTGCAGTTGTGCCAGGTATGGGGACGACCATGCCTACACGCCTTCAACAAGGGAAACAGAGGTTATAGAAGTGCACAGCCTTCCTGTGGAGATCCCTTTGGAGTCCAGAAGAAAACAGGAAAGTTGCTCAGCAAACGTGACAGAAAAGTGTTAATATTTACAGTTTTAGGTCCAGTTTATGTTTCAGTTCCCATCTCACCTAGACTTGTTTTGCACCAGTGTACAACAGGGTATAAGCACGAGCTACTATCCAAAATAATTTAACTTAATTTTTTCAGTTTGTTGGTTGCCAAGATAAAGCAGGAGATTCTCTACTCCTTTGTTCTCCTATAAAGGGACCTTAAACATATTTGGTGGGGATAGTGGTGGTATGTTTGTTATCCCACACATTTGTAGTTGCTGATGGTTTTTGTTCCATGCTTTCTCAAAATGGCTACAAGTCAGAATGAGAAGCATAAGTTTCTGAAGCTGCTGAGATTTTCATGGCACCTGACCAAAGGAAATAAAAATAAAAACAAGCACTCCAAACATACCCTTCTCCTTGAGAAAAGCAAAGTCAGCTTCTCTGGAGAAGTCTTAGCTGTTGTCACTACACAAAGCTTGCCTAGACAATGCCAGTAAGAATGCTATTATACTACTGCCTGACAAACTCAGTGGCCTTTGTACAATATTGCCACAGCACTGATAGACAAAGGCAGAGCAACATCCTGGTCTCTAAATTGGAAAGTCATGGATTTGATGTATGGACTGCTGAGTGTATAAGAAATTGGCTGGATGGCTGCACTTAAAGGGTTGCGGTCAATGGCTCAGTGTCCAAGTGGAAGCCAGTGACAAGTGGTGTTCCTCAGGGGTTGGTGCCATTGCTGTTTAACATCTTTTTTGGAGATGTGGACAGTGGGATAGAACGCACCCCTCAGCAAGTTTGCTGAAGACACCAAGTCTTGTGGTGCAGTTGACACGCTGGAGGGAAGGGATGCCACGCAGAGGGACCTGGACAGGCTTGAGAGGTGGGCCCCTGCAAACCTCATGAAGTTCAACCAAGCCAAGTGCAAGGTCCTACACCTGGGACACTGAAATCCCAGGCACAAATACAGGTTGGGAGGAAAATGGCTGGAGAGCAGTACTGAGGAGAAGGACTTGGGAGTGCTGGTGGATAAGAAGATCAATATAAGCTGGCAGTGGACACTGACATCCCAAAAAGCCAACTGGATCGTAGGCTGCATCAAAAGCAGGTCACAGGAGGTGATTCTACCCCTCTAATCTGCTCTCATGAGACTTCACGTAGGTACTGCACCCAGCTTTAGAGTCCCCAACACAGGAAGGACATGGACCTGTTGGAACGAGCCCAGCAGAGGGCCATGAAAATGATCAAAGGGCTGGAGCACTTCTACAAAGACAGGATGAGAGAGTCAAGGTTGTTCAGCCTGAAGAAGAGAAGGCTACAGGGAGACCTTACAGACACCCTCTAGTACCTGAAGGGGCCTACAGAAGAAATGAGGTGGGATTCTTTATCAGGGAGTGTAGTAATATGACAAGGGGTAATGGTTTCAAATTGAAAGAGGGGAGGATTTAGATACTAAGAAGGAATTCTTTACTGTGAGGGTGGTGAGACACTGGAACAGGTTGCCCAGATTTGTGGATGCACCATACCTGGAGGTGTTCAAGGCCAGGCTTGATGGGGCTTTGAGCAACCTGCTCTAGTGGGAGGTGTCTCTGCCCATGGCAAGGGGAATGGAATCCAATGATCTTTAAAGTCCCTTCCAACTCTAACCATCTTATAATTACATGATTTCGTAAGAACCCATGGCAATCCTCTGTGTCCCCTCCCCGGGTACACTTATGAAACGAAGAACTGCTGCTGGATTCTCACAATTTAACACAAGTTTGTACCTCACTTCAGTCTCTTTAGTTTTGTGTGCTCACGCATTAACACTCAGGCACACAAAGGAAGGGAAACAAAAGACATGCACAAACATAAGGGTTAAATATGCATAAATTGGCCCCTGAGGCTTTTAGACTGGGAAAAGGAAGATTTCCAGGCAAACTTGCCAGACTGTGGAGCAGCTTTCCAAGGAGAGCCATGAAGACGATCCAACTGGACACAAGGCAGGGCTAAGCCAGTCTATGAAAGGGATTAGATAACTGGCCGTGTGTGATAACGGAGGACTACACCTGATGAGCGGAATACTCCCTTACCATCTGATGTTCATTTGATGGAAAGAAGGTGATTCATTTTAAGAAGTAACCACCTCCGGATTATTTTCTGGATTGTGCTGGTTTATTTAGATTTTGGGTTGGTGTTTTTTTTACTGAATCAGACAGTATACCTCTCTTCTTGCTAAAGCTACAGCAACTCCCACAAGAGAAGCAACTCAGGAAAATAAACACATTTCCTAATGATTAACACGTTGGAGAAGGCTTTTAAAATTAATGGTCTAAAATTCACCAAACCTAGTTTAAGAAGGTAAGAAGAATCCCATGGGCAGGCTTAATGAGGCAGTCAGATCTGCATCATTAGCCATCCCATTCACTAAGCTTGCAGGGGCCTGTCTTGTCATGAGGATGCAGGAGATGTGGAAACCTCAGCTGTAAGGAACGTAAACAGAGATACAGCGATCAACACCAGCTGTTGGGCTGCCGTGACCCAGTAATCATCATGATTATGTGTTCCAGTTACTGGGGGACTCAGCTAGAGGGATTAGCAGGTCGTGATCATCACACTAAGCTCTATTCAAAAAAAGCATTAAAGGTGAGGACTAAACATTCAAAATAATTTCCTGCTTGAGTACCTCAGTGTTTGGGAGCCTGAGAAGACGACAAATCCTAACTGGTAGAGAGCATTACCGCTTCAAGTAATTGTGCCAGGAATCCCACGTCTCAAAAACTGACCCATCTGGACTCGCTCAAAAGCCCTGCAACTTTATCTCAATGAAAACTAAAGTCTTCTCCAATCTTAACTTGGGGTAAGACCATGCCATACTTAATTCGCAGGACTCCTGTCCCCCAGAAGCCTCCTCTGTGTCCTGGCAGAATTACCTCGGGGACAATAACACACAGAACCTACACACTAAATCAAAGTCAGTAACCTCAAAGTCCGGGCCACGGCAGGGAGGCATCTTTCATGATGATGCAAAACATCTCCCTTAGAATCATAGAATGGTTGGAGTTGGAAGGGACCTCAAAGATCATCAAGTTCCAATCCCCCGCCTCCTTGACTTTGAGACAGAAACAGCTCCTTCTTTCAAGCTCTCACATATGTGTTTTCTTCCTTAATAGTTTTTTTAAGAAGATAATGGACATAAAGTTTGTCACCTATTGAAATATAAGCATTGACAGTAGAAAACACTTGGAGAAATTATCTTGGGAATTTTGCTGAACTTTGTCATGTTTGGAGTCGTCATTCTTTCCATACAAGTATGCACTTCATTACTTGGTAATGGAACAATAATTGCTCTTCAGTTATGCAAGATGCACCTCTAATTTGTAAGAGGTTTCTGAAGAGGTAATGACAGATGCTTAAAAAAATTGAAATGTGAGAATATGAAACTTATTATGTAAAAGATAATGGGACTCGTGGAGTAGTCTGCCAGCTGGGTCACAGTCTCAGCTGGTATAAAGGAACAATGATGATGTTCTGTCTTATGTATTCTTAAACACTGAATCTAGAGCCAAATTAATCATATTACTTTGTGCTTTAATCTGACTAAATCTCACAAATGAAGCATCATCAGCATAGGTCAACACCTGACATCCCTGCTTTCCTGAGATCTTCCTGCACACTCTAAGTAAAGCTGCCAGCAATTCAGCAAAGGCATTCTTCCCCTCTGAAATTATACTTCCTGATTATAAAACATACCAAGTGTAAAGAAAAAAAAAAGATATCAATCTGTATTTTTTCTAATATAGATTCAGCATAAAAACTGCTAGGAACTATATTGCGAAGGCACAATCTTGTGTTAAAAAGGATGATCTATCCAAGTTTTCTCCAACCCCTTTTCTTCAATGGTGTGCTCAAGGGCTCAGCACCGCATTTAACAGACTGAGTGTTCACTCACAGCCCTTCCAGACAAAATGTCAACTCCAGGATCTGAGTACTTGCGTTCATTAAGGATTCCATGGCAATGCTTGTAAGATCAAGAACAGCACACCATCCAAACGTCATCTGTATGTGCAGATGCAGTATCAAGTGCACCTCCTCGTATGATTAATTTTCCAATTAAGACTGAAACACTGTTGTGCTAGAAACACAACAAACACATGGGAAGATCTCGGTTTTGCCCCATAGGGATTTATTATCACGCTAATTTTACTCTAATCTACTTGCTTCTACTCAGCAAAGTACTGACTTTTACAATATGTAAATTTTGCACTGCAAAAATTAACTGCTTTTTACTGTTTTGAAACAGTTCAGCATGACATCATGCTGAACAGTTCACCATGGGAAAAGAAAATTATAAAAAAAAAAGTAAAAAGAAGATTGGCAAACACTTAGAAAGCTTGCTTCACCTACTCTGATGTCCATGCCATTGCAGACATTAGCAGGACCCAAACAACCCAACCTGAGACTCCTTCAGACCAGAGTAAGTAAACTGTATCACAACAGCAGCTGCTGGGTAGACATGCCCTGAGGAAGCCCAGCCTTTCCCTCTGCCTGGAAGAGTGATGAAACAACTTTCACAGTCTGCAAAACTTTCAGCTAGGAGTCCCCTAGTGGGCTCTTCCACTGGAGTTTAATCTAGTGGAAAAAGACATAATGAGATGCAGTGCTTGGAAACTGAAATTAGATAAATCAGACTAGAAATAGGCACATATTTTTGACAGTGAGAATAGCATACCGCTGCAGCCATCCACCTAAGGATACTTCAGATACTCCATCACATCAAGTTTTAAGTCAGGGCTGCGTTGCCTTGCTGGTAGATGCGTGACACAGCTCGAAGAGAAATTCAGTCTTCATGCAATAATTCTTAGACAAAGTTCAGTCTTTTGCACCATGCTCCAGCTCAGATTAGATGATCATAAATGGTCCCTCTTGACGTTAAAAATTTACAGTGACATTCCCAGTAATGGTAAAAACATCTTCAAGGAGTTGTAGCTCTGCAGAACCCTGAACGATTGCAAATTGCATGACAGTTTTGCATCAACAGCCTCTGCCATTTCCATCCCATACAAACTGTCAGAAGGACAGAGACAGGGCCAGGCTGGACAGCTGGCATTAGGCTACCGAATTCAGTCCCTCATACCTGATTGACAGCTGAAAAAACTGTAAAAATTTACCACGTACCTTGACAAAGCAGGTTCTCCCCCAGAACATCTGCTGCCTGACAATGTCAGGGACTTTGAAAATAATGAAAAAAAAAAAAAAAAAAAAAAGGGTCTTAATTCACATTTCTCAGTAGAGAGGGCTACAGTGTGGTCTTCATAAAAATGGCACAGCAGGAATGACAAACAATTCTCTCCTCCTGCCCAAATACCTAAGCAATTTAAAAATAGCTACTCCTGGAAACACTCTCTGAAGATTAGCCATGGCTCAACAAACTTTAAAGATGATCATTTTTAATTTAATTTAAAGTTTAACATCCTTGTGTAATAATGGCAGAGATGAAGGACTATTAGGGAACAATCTTGTTTTTGGATCAGTGAACTCAGAAAATTGCCAAGGCACTGTGAAATATATTCCTTATTCACACCTCATAATTAACTGACTGCTCTGCAGAGACAGGATGCTGCAATATTAAAGTCATCTTCATTATTAGAAAGCTGCTCATTTGGCTGGGATGCCACTATGGGGGTCTTATTTGGTTCTGGCATTTCCAGACTCCTGGGAAAAGCCGCTTCAATCCATCAAAACGACACACCCCCAAAGCATAACGGAGGGGCAGAGAAAGGCTTTGGTCTGCAACAACAGGATGGTCCTGTGCAGAGAGAAAGAACACCTCCCTCCTTTCCCTAGTGCCATCTGGGAGCATTTCTCTTCTAAAAGCAATTGAAAGAAGAAAAATATAGCTCTCTTAATTCACATGGAAAGGCGCCTTTGATGAAGTCAAGGGGCCAAATCAGATCAAAGTAAATAATGCAACAAACAGTGATGTGAAAGCTGCTATCTCAGGGCCACCATGGTTGGCACTGTCAAGATCTTTGTACTTAAAACCAACAAGTTTTGAGAGAAGTAGTCAATTTACCAGCAAAAGCGGGAAGACTTGTGCTGAGGTAGATCTGTTTAAGATTTGGAAAATCCTGGATTAAATCTCTGCTTTATGCCAGATTCTGTTCATGAATTAGGGCAAACACTAGGAATTTCTGCCCTTTGGTTTAGAAAGGTAACGCTTTTCCCTCACTGATGGAGCACAAGCACTTGGATGGAGAGGACACGGCCACGGCAGGTCCTGGGCAGCCCCTCTGCGCTGTAACCACACTGCAGAGGAGAAAACAGAACTGCTGAAGCTGAGAAAAAGCCATGAGAAGGACACAGTTTCATGAGCGGGTGCCCAAGGATGCCCACAGGCTTTGCCCAAGCCAGGTTACTTGGAGTTATTACTCACCCCGCATAGCAGTTAAGAAAGGGAAGAGGTACTGTAAACCCGTATCTACATAACTGAGGCCCAGACACAGCAGATGCAGGGTTTGACGTTGTCCTCTCTGACCCTCAAATCAGCCTGGCCTATCTTAGCAGAGTTCAGCGTCTTGTTTCAGCCGTTCCCCTGTAATGGGGAACAGGCAAGGCAATCACAAGACGCTCTTCCACCAAAGCTAGTGCATACAATTCAAAACACACTAATAAAAAATACTCAAGATTTTCCATCTGGGTTTTTACTGTACATCTCAATCACCTACACAGACTGCAGTCAGAACAAAAGAATAAATAATATTTTAAAAGAGTGGTGCCACAAATCAGCACAGAAAAATGCAAATTCCAAATAACATGCTTAGAAAGGAAACAACAACCAATAATACACTGAATAAAAATACAACATATCCCTGCATCTGGAGTACTACATGTTATTCTGAGATCTCCCCTTCCTCTGCCCAATTTTCAAAGGATCTAATAGAGATTGAAGAGGTACAGAAAAGGGTAATAAGGCTCATCAAGCGCATGGAATAGCTTTTGCATGAGGAGACATTCAACAGAAAAGGGCTCTCCACCCCAGAAAGGGAATACATATAAAGATACAATAAATTATGAAGGGCTTAGGGAAGTGAACCAGAAAAATTACTTTCCACTTCTTATCATACAAAGTCAAAGGGCTCCCAATGAAATTATCAGTTTTCAAGCAAAGGCAAAGACTTCTTCCTACGGTGTAATTAAATCACAGAACTCATTGCAACAAGATGTCATCAAAGTCGGAGAAGAGAAAGGTTCTAAAAAGGGAATAAGACAACCCCATGGAGGACAGGTCCATGGAGAGTCTTAAACACAGTGTTCAAGATAAAGCTTCCAGATCTAGAGACTCTAAATCACTGACTGGCACACATTCAGCATGCACAGTAAGGAAAAGTTGACCCTGTACTGGCCCTGTTCCCGTTCTTTTCTTCTCTGTAAGCATCTAGTCATGACTACAGTGAGAAAACATACTACGGCTAGACAGACCACCGGTTTGATATGGTGTTCCCATTCCAATGGAAGAACATTGTTCTTCTATTACATTGATATACTGATAGGAGTTCAATAGAAAAATCCTAGTATAAAGTAAGGGGAGTTCTTTTATTTCCCCTGAAGAAAAAAATCATTCCTATATCCATATTCATGCATATCATTAGACCAAATGCATGAATAATGTATTCTGAGTGGAAAGTTATCCATCATCTCCAAAAGTTTATATAGGCGATGAATGAAGGAATTTGGTTTTCCATATTGAGTAATTCCATGATGGAGATACCATTCAGGATCATAAGCAGAGTCACGATAGTGTATCCACAGTACATCAGCCAAGATCAGCAAAGGAATGCTGATCTGTAGTGGAAAGACTAGAAGGACTGGCATTAGCAGTCATTTAGATCACAGACCAGGTGACAGCTTTCTAAAGATGAAAATTCCTGATGCTCATACCAAAAACTTTTGTACTCTAAGCAATTCATCTTCTGAAATAAATGCATGACATAACGAACGCTGGAGAGAAAGGGAGGAGAATTGGAACAACAGCAACAACAAATTAATGGAGCTTACGACCAAAACACAAAAGAAACATCTCTGCTTCAAACACAGATAACTCACAGGCACAGCAGCGATACAAGCTGCTGTCATGAGATTAGGCAGAGATTACAGTAAACACAATTAAATCAAGCAATGTCAAATTATTGCAAGAGAAGGGAAGGCCATGGTTTTACAGCAGCTTTGTCTCTGTAGACATTCCTAGCATGGTCTTGCAAGAACCACAAATGTAACAGTATTGTATGATGGGATGAAATTGCATTTTACAGGAGAGAAATAAACATAACATTCCTTCTCATTTCCACCCCTGACTCATAATTACTCTTTCTCTGAACGTTATTTTGAACAGTCAATAAACTCCTAGTCTCCACAGAAAACAGAGAAGAGGCAGTTTTTTCTTTCTAATTTTCCTCTTCTAAAACAAATGCCCAGCAAGATTGCTGGCATCTTTCACAGATTAAAAGGAACAGTATTTTAATTCCATACTTTCTGTACTAGTACAACCAGTGCAACGTTAGGAAGTTTCAAACTACAAATTTTACACTTACTATTTCTTTATTCTCCAGCTGATTTGCAAAAACAAGGGACTCATAGGCCACTAGAGGAGAGATTCGAGCAGGCTTTCAGCCCCCAGCCTGATCAGAGGACCTACGGTAAACACAATCTAAACCAAAGCTTTAAACAGAAGGAACAACTGCATTATCCAGACAGCAGGAGGCTGACAATTTATTAAGACAACCAAACCTAACTTCAGGAAAGGAGGATTAAAAAAATAAAATAATCACAGCAACATATTTCAGTGGAAGATTTTCCTTTAAGCCGTTCTATGATCAGTTGTGGCAGGTAATGAGAATTCATAAGGCAAAGCAAAGCGTCACCAGATGCTGCGAGACCTGTCAGACCTGGAAAGTAAACACTCGACAGCAGTGTTCCAGCAGCCCAAACAAAACCTTGTCTTTCAAGCCTCACTTCAGTGCTGAAATTCAGATACTGGCCGATGTTTGGGAATGTGAAATGCATTTACAAGAGTCCCTTCTGCGCTGCAGCTTCCTGGACATTCATATTCTGGAACTTGCTGAAAAGAATAGCAACAAAAAACCTGGATTTCAAAGATCTGCAGTAAGGAGAAGGGAAAATGTGGGTTCCAGCATTTCCAAGACAAGTAGAGGATTATGGTTTCTAATGCACTAGTTGGAAAAGGATATTGGGATAACTGAATTAGAAATGTGAAAGTGGATTTACTACTCTTCTTCTTTAGATTAAGTTGAAGATTAAGTTTCTAGTCAGAGAACGATCTATTCATCTTGGAAAGCATACAGGGAGGATGGGAGAAGCATTAGACATGCTAACAGATTTTGTCTTTTAAAACCAAATATTAAATCTCAACAGCTACTTCACTTTATAAACAAAATATATAAATTAAAGTAGCAGTCATCACACAACTCGAAACATCCACCTAAAGTCATATTTGATGACATTGGTGTCATTGTGTTTTTGGGCAAATGATTGCTTGTATCAGTCTGTGAAAACCTAAAGCCATGTAACCTAGTCCTGAGAGCTCTTTGCCCCTCCCTTAATACTTGCTGTGATTACCAGGGTCACAAAGGAGACATGGACCAGCTTGGAAAGCAACAGTCGTTAATGAGGTAAGTAGTTACAGCTGAATCCTTCACTCCCGAGAACAGCCCAAAGGTTTCCACTAGTTGTCCAAAAGCGTGCCTGGGAGTCAAAGATGTAAGAGAGAAACTGTTCAATTAGACTAGCTCCAGAGAAAAACCTGCAATAATCTGGGGTGCATATAACTTCAGGTGGTTTGTTTTTTTATTTCCTGTGTGACTGAAATACCATTCAGTGTCAAACTAACCCAGATTTACTGCAAGGAGAATGACCTGGCAAGCCATTAAAGTTTTTGTGTTTCTCAGCCACTGTTAATTCCTTGACACTGGTTTACAGGGCTTTCAGAAAAAGCCAATGAACACAGGGACACTGCTATTTCAAACGCTGGTTTAATGAGACTGCCATGAACTGTGAATAGAAAGGCAGCCCTGTGAAGTAAAGGGAATGAACAGAGCCTCCTGTGAGTCAGCTCTGGGGGACAGAGACTGCACCTACAAATTAGGGATTTCCAATTAGCTACACAGGGAACAGAAGAGGCTGACATACAATGAAGTGACTGCAATTGCAGGGCTTAAACGCAACTCCTATTAATGAGAGGGAAAAAGACCCCTCTTCACGTGCGCATGAATGAATACTCAATCAGCATCTTTCACAAGATGAGAAAAAACAAAACGAAACCAAACGCCAGACATTAACTTTTCCTCCTGATTCTGTTTTGCACCACTGACGCATTGTCCCAGTAATGGTTTTCACTTACTAATTCACAGAAACGAAAGTCTAAAGGATCTTTTAAAGACTATAAAGTCTTCCCCCACC
>VZRU01004137.1:8404-22039 GCA_013398155.1 Pedionomus torquatus | reverse complement strand
ATAAAAAATAAAATAAAAAATAAAATAAAAAATAAAATAAAAAATAAAATAAAAAATAAAATAAAAAATAAAATAAAAAATAAAATAAAAAATAAAATAAAAAATAAAAAATAAAGGTCAAAAAAATAGAACTCAGTTTTCAGTAGGTTCAACAAATCAAGAGTAAGTGGCAATAACTATGGACACAACTTGCATGAGAGACCGTGACAACTCGTTTTGGATCTAACAGACTTATCTCTGTGGTCGGCAATGAGGTGTTGGCACTAATGCTGCTTTTTAATAGGGCACGTGTATCTGTATACTGCACCATCATCATGAAAACATGGAAGCTCTGGCCTTATCCCAAATAGATGTACAAAGCTGATGTGAAAGTGCCTGTCTGTCCTTCTCCATTTGTGTCATATGGGAGGGCACATATGGTCATAAGCCTCTTTCAGGTCTTAAAACTTAGGGAGATGGATTAAACTCGTAAGAGATCCTAGTAGCCTCGTTTTAGTAGTATATGCCAGCATCCCCCCAAATTGCAATATATCGTGGTAATAAAAACCTACAATTCCATCCATACTCATTCCTGACTCCTGAAGGCACCTGGGACTGCAAACCACACATACACTGGATAGCTGAAGATAAGAGCAAGTGCCAATAAAGAACAGAAATCTCTCTGCACCAAGAATTTACATAACCAGCTCCACTTACTGCTAATTAGACTAATTCCATTAACTTCTCCATTACATTTTTCTGCATTTTCCAGTTAGCTCTATGTATCTAGCAAGATATATAAGAAATTATTATTGAATAGAAACCTAAGTAATCATATTACAAGTACTAAAAAGTGTAGATCAAGCAGTGCACAACTCTTTTATTCTAATGAAGACCTTACAACTAACAACCCGGTGCACTGCATAAGGTACCTGAAGCTACTTCACTATGCCCTATCTGCCCTCCCACTTTGGAGTTTTAGAAATATTTAAAATCTTTTCCCCGCCCTTTTACCATGGGAGAGACCTATACAAGTCAGAGAAACATTGCTTAGAGGAGAAACTGTGTAATTAATTTTGTATATTTGACAGCAACTTTAATTTTTTTTTCTTCTTTTTTCAGCTACAGCAAGGATATTATTTTTTAAAGATGGATTGCATTTTAATAGAGCAATTGCCTTGAGTGCTTCTTACTTCATATCATATAATATGCCAGTAGTGCTAGAGAAAGACCATGTGCAGAAAGTGTTTCAACTGTTTTAATCTGCCCTGTGAGAGGAGTCAGCAAATGACAGTAAAGGTAAGGCTGCAGTCACAGGATCAGGTAGTTGTCCACGGACCTCCAGGTGATGTGAACATCATTTTGAGAGTCAGTGAGCCGCAACGCATTTAATCTTGCTGTTCCATACTACTGCAAGCCCGCTCCATGCAGTTGAGAATTGAGATCTCTTGAAATTACAAACGCTGTAGCACACGCCATTCTTTATAGTGACCAGCAAACTTTGACATTAGACAAGCAAGCACTGGTCAAATTGTCCAGCCTCTATGAGGCTGTCATTCCATGCAACAAGAAATTGTTATCTGACCTCATCCCACCTTTAGTGAAAATGGGAATTCAGAGCAACGGAAAAAAAAAACCAAAACAAAAAACACCAAAGAACATTACCAACAGTGTTTTAGAGACATTCCTTTCAAAGCAGCATCCATTAACCCATGCCAGGCTTTTTTCCATGGCTCTTTGGCACAACTCAGACACAGATGTGTGGCAGCAAGCTTCTTTCTCAGCCACTGGAATCAAGCCCAGCTCTACTTCGGGCATCCCACAGCAGACAAACACATAACAGGTTGTTGCAAGCGCGTTGCACAGTCAGTCACTTGAAAAGAGAAGCTGAGTGGCTTACACCATGAGAGCCCCTTTTAAAAAAATTTCAAAAGAAAAAAAAAAAGAAAAAAAATTTAAAAGCTTGATTTGCCTTGTGCAGAAATCCTTTACAATACTTGAATAGGCAGCTGTTGAAAAGCAAATGCCAGTTGGCAGTGTGGATGAGTTCCCTCCAAAGCCATCCCATGTGCACAGTCTCTCCAACACACCTTCTGCAGCCTCTCCTGAAGAGGCTGGAAAATCAGAGGCTTTCCCTTCAGTGTAAGAAAGGAATGCTCCCAAAAGCAGGGATAGAGCAAGGTGGGGTGTGAGAAAAGTACAAAGGAAAGGAGGGCAGAAAGGAGAAAGGAGTAGCAGGAAGAAAGAAAGGAACAGAGATAAAAGAAGGAAGAAACAGGAAGATGGAGCAAGAGAGGAGACATTTTTATATTGATATCCTCAATATCAGTATCCATAAGGGAAAACAGAAACAAATCCAAGTATCAAACAGAACAAAAGCATCAAGAGAAACATGGAGAGAGCAAAGATCAGGAATAGTAACTGTACCAGTGTCATGCTCAGGTTACTCCTCCCCATCAGGTCCTAAACTTTAGAGGCAAGACTTAAAATGAGGCTTTTGGACAGAACCATTATGGTTTGGCATATCAGAAGGACCCAGGGTCACCCACACTTGCTGATTGTGCTGCTCATTTGGGGATATAGAAGAAGAAATAAATTCAAACAAACAACTTTAGAAGCTGCTCCTAACTGCCAGAAAAGTTTCCATGCCAGAGCAGTTCGCACTGATCCTTTCTGAAAAGTCTTAACATCCTTATTTTTTGTGTCATAGATTCCCACATGGAGAGGCAACACAACCAAACCCACACCCCTCCTTGCTAAAATCAGAACTAAAAACATGAGCATCCCCAAGTCAGACCTATAGCAGGTTTGTGTGGTCAAAACATCGTTCACATTCATCTTGCTACTACAAGAAATTAGTCATTTTCAGAATGTCCCATTGAAAGCCTTAAATCTCTTTAACAAATACAAAATTTTTCACTATTTTAAGTGATGGTTATTAAAACTCTTTATAACTACATCTATGATTTCCTCTAAAGGCAGTACAAGCAGACCTTATAAAAAGCCTCTGCTGGGGTACAAATAACACCTGCAGGACCAAAGTTCTCAAGTGGGTTGAACCGTCTGAACTACAGGCAGAGGAAATCTGAGAAGTTACAGATCTCACGTAATGTCTGTACACCATCAATACTGATGCAGCAAAAGATCATTTAAAAAGAAAAAACAAAACCCAAACAGCTCCTACTGTCCCACTGGTTAATGAAGGGTGTTAGAATAAAAGACTCCCTTTTCCTAGGTTTTGGGAGTGCTGCTTGGGGCCTGTTCAGGTGCCAGCCCTAAAGTGATCAGAACTGCAGCAGGTAATTCCTGATCTGTTTAAGGAACACAACCCTTTCTCCTGGGAAGAGACAGTGCAGGGCAATTTGTTATTATAGGTCTGCAAACTGAATCATATTGCGAGTGTTCTGTAGTTCAAACCGAAAGTCAGCAAAAAAAGGCCAAGCTAGGCAAGGGCCACCAGGGAGTTCGTACAAAGGTCAGGGTTAAAAGAAAAAATAAAATTAAAGAAAAAAACAAACCCAAAATGACAACAAAGTAAGACAAAACCAAACCCACACTCTAGCACAGATCCATGAGGCCACTGAGTCACACTGCCTTCAACGTTTTTACTAATTCAGTGCTCTTCAGCAGGAATAAAGGTGCCAAGCGCTGGTCCCATGCCAGAGAGTGGCCCTGACGGTGTTGCAGAACCCTTCTTTCCCCAGTCAGGTCCACAATGAACATGCTGAGAACTGCAACCAGTGAAAATCCTTCTGTTAACTGCCTGAACCCAGCTCTCACCATTTTACGTACATTCTTAGGCATAAAGGAAAAGTGGGCATCACCCCTGCTTTCACATATTTCCACAAATACGCATACATACACATCTCTGTATGTCTGCATACTCACATACAGAAATTATACCCAAAGACATGTAAACATAGATATATAGCAGCATCACATAATACTCTGCTCACACTGCACTCGCCTCACAGGCATTCCTGTAGACATGTACATATAGCCTCTCTTCCCATTCAAACTAGCATTAGTTCTAGCTTTCTCCATGGAGAAGCTGGGAAGGAAAACACTCCCTACTAATATCATGTTAGGATAGCAAGTCTCAGGATTTGCACAGTCCTCAGGTATTCTCCTCTTCCCAAGCAGAAGAAATACACTTTGCTATTCCCTCCTCTTTCTTTCCTTAACCCTCACCCCTTTCCACCTTCTCCTCTCTTCCCTCTCCAGTAGCATAAGAAAAAAATTACAGCACATTTCAGGACAAAAATGTGCTAAAACGAAGTGAATGCTTTGACATTTTAAGGTGGGATCAGCTGCAAACTAAACTGCAGCAGAGCACCAGTACCTCCGGATGGCCCACATGGCTTTGCTGGGCACAGAAAGACCGCTGCTCCGCTGACCCTCGGGTGACGCCGGGTGGCAGGAGCTCCAGGTGCCCCGGTGAGAAAAGCGATGCTTCCCGTTCTCCCGGTGCAGCGAGGCAGAGGGAGAAGGCACAGGCTGCTGGGCAGGTCTCTGGTGGATCCCCCCATTTCTCCTGATTACAAGTGCAGAGAAAAGCAAAGGGGGAAAAAAAAAAAAAAAAAAAAGAGGAGAAAGGGGTAAGAAAAGGATTTAAGTAAGAAAAGGATTTAAGGGTTTTTATTTTTCATGTTTGCTTATCACAAGGTTGAACACTATGAAAACAGCACAACATGGTATCTAACTACAACAGACGACATTTTATTTAATCCAAAATACAAAGCCTTTGCGTGCTGGGAAGACAGGATTTATTAGTTCCTAAATGGATCTAGAGCAAGAGAGATGACAGTGACAGAAGATGAGCACTCAAGCTGTTCTCTGGACCTTTAGTAAGATGGGAAGCACTGTGAGGACACTGTGCCACTCCTAATATTTTGCTGCAGAAAATAATTGGTATTCTGCCTCATTTAGATAAAAAAATAAATCTGTACAGGTTGGAGGAAGAAGCAGAAGGAGATGAGTTTCAGCAGCATGTAGAAGACTGCTGGCTTTCTGCTGCCCTCCAAAAAAACGTCAAATACAGTCATAAAATCCTGAGCACCAAAAACAGGCAGGAAAGTGCACAACTCATGCAACCAGAGCAACTGTGAAAGTGCAGCACATCTGGACTACACATCTTCATTCCTGCAAGCTAAACAACTGCCACATCTGGACAACTGAATGCCAATGAAGCAAAGAAATAACCTGAGGAGGCCACTGGAATGTGAACCTACAGCAAGGGGAAGACTGAAGGCACAGATTTTCCCCCAATTAATTAAAATTTGTATTACCTTTAGCCAGGCATCTCCTGGAACACGCCAGGCAGACTTTAAACACAAGTGTGCCAGCTGTCAGTCCCCAGAAAACTCTTTACTGGCTCCTTCCCAACAGCTACAACATTAGGAATGACTTACTGGGTCAAAATAGGATAAATCCTCTGCCGTCCCATTGTACCTGCCCTCCGATTGCTATTGCTGCTGGAGGGGCCAGAGGGAGGCAGGTGGGCCTGAAAAGCAGTTCACTCTCCATGATGTCCTAGAGAAAGGGCTGAAATGGGAGGGAAGCCAGGATGCTCCTGAAAGAGGAGGGTCCCTCTTCTCTCCCATGCATTTCCTGTCTTGCATTGCGCCACCTCTGGCGCTCCCCAAACCATTCTGGGAGCTGATTTAATTCACTACTGCAGAAAGATGAATTCAGTGTCCTTTTTGTATAGCACAGATACACTAGCTCACGTGGGGGTGTGACAGTGTCTGTGGTGCAGCACCGATGGGAGCAGGAGAAACACTGGCAGGAGGGAGACCTCCCATTCTCAGTGCCAGTAGGCTCTTACGTTCACTCGTTGATACCTACACCAGGTATGGTTTGGGAGCCAAACAGGCGAAAATCAGCCTATATCAAACCAAAGACTTCAGACTCTTAATGGAGATACAGAATAGTTATTTGTGACACTAAGTGGGTGAGATACACACACTTCAAAATATTTGATTTTTCTCCAGTGACTGCTGAGAGCTGCTAATTATCCCAGTCATTCCAGAACCGGCTGGATATTTTCCCTCTTTTTCCATTCTGTAAGGACAGAAAGGATCAAACCTGATTTTACTACTCAAAATCATATGATATTTCTACAACCGTGACATTGTGGCTGAATAATCAAGCAGATGTTGCAAATGGGATGTTGATACTTTGGTCAGAACTCCTACAGAAAAAAAAATAAATGTTAGTCTTGCCAGAGTGAACTGAGCATTTTAGAGAGCAGCTCTTCACATCTGGTGTTCTACCCAGCAAAAGCTATCAAGCAGCAATAGAGCAATAAATAAATAAATATGGAATGAAACCTCAGTGCCCTGTGCCATCTAATTCAGTGGGGCAAGTACATCTCCTACAGTGCTGTCTATAATAATATGCATTCTGCACACACACAGGTGGCAACACTTGAAAAGCACAGTGAGTGTAACAAGTTACTTACAGTTTGAGTCCATCGCAGGAGAGGGAAAAGAAGTCATAAACCAAGCACACACCAAACACAGTGATTCCAGTTTCTTTCACCAGCATTGCACACGTCCCAAGGAACAAACTAAGCAGCAAAAAGAATGGGGAGGCAGTGGGAGGGAAATGTTCCCCAACATAAAGCTGATCCACACTCCTGAAAAACAGATTTGACATAAGTATTTTAACTTCTCTGTTATTTTCATGTTTACTACATTCACACAAATACCAAGACTCTTTCCCTTCATGTCTTAAGATGCCAATAATAAGCGATATGAACAATCTACACTATTTGCTGATAAATGGAGAAAGGTTTAGACACAGGCCAGGAAGAGAAAACACAAGTATCAAGAGGCACACCAAGAATTTGAGCAGAGGAGGAAAAAAGACAAGCAGAAAGGTAAAGTAAAAGGTTGAGTAATTATAAAGACAGAGAGGTCAGAAAAACACCTGCTTTCTGTCATCTAGAACACACATTCTTAATTCTCCTTATGTGACAAAATGCACTGTGCAAGCAAAAATTCCTCCATCCCACCCACACTTCCCTGAGTCAAAGATGTGTCCTCATCATTACTAGACTGGGCAGCAAGCCTGTATCAGAGGGAAGAAGGTAAGAAAGAACCAAAATCAAACAAGCTGATTCCTGCAGGGTCACTACCAGTTTTATGCCTTTGAAACCTTCTGATGAAAACAGCCTTGGGGATTTGTAGTAAACAGCCCAAGAGGGATATAAGCAGTTTTTCCACGCAGCCATGGTGCTATTCCTAAATGAAATAACATTGCAAAAGGGGCAGAAACCCCATTTGAGTAAAGCTATTTCTTTATCTATACTTGTTGGGTCACAGTTTTAGGACACAGACCAGCAAGCAGTGACAAGTTATCATCTGAAAAGGATGACTAACTGTCTAGACACAATCCTTAACTCTCTCAGACCTGGTATTTTACAAGTCCCACAGTCACAGGATGTTTTTCAAAGGCAGGCATGTGTCTGTCCGTTCTTCACTCTACACGCAGACAATTTACCTTCAATTGAAAACATATCTTCATGAATTTTAGCTCTACAAGCCCTCCTCTAGTGTATGGTAAACTGTAATGTCAACGGAAGAGGGGACCGTAAATGTTGACTTATACGTTTATTTGTTCCCATAAGCATCACTTATACAGCACCACAGCTGAAAGCAGGGGCTAGGGCACTTCCATGCAGCACTGCTGGGAAAAGCACCTCTGCCAACAACCAAAACCCAATCAACGGGTTTCTCCTTTCTCTCCTCCCCAGACTAGAGCATCTCATGCTATTATCACAACCAAGAGGAAGGATCCATACCTATTATAGGAGAGAAAAGCCAACAGAAAGAGTAGACAGGCTAGGACATCCGCTCTGCCTACTATACCTGTTACCTAAAAGGAAAACAAGACACATAGGTGTAAAAGCATGTATATAAAAAAGTCACGTGCATTCGGTGACTGTTTGAACAATCCATGCTATGCTTTTCATCCTTCAGTGTTACCCTCCCTCGACATTGTGAAATGTTACTTGGTTAATGCAGCCTGCGCTCAGTTTTGTCTGCTGCATTTCTCACTTGGCAAAACAAATGAGAAGGCCAAAAGCTAAGTCACTCTTCACTTTCTTATTAAAATATTAATGAAGTTGCATAGAAAAATGCCAATTTTGGCAATTTTTCTTGATTTTGTATAATAAGGCTCAAATGTCAAATGAGAAACACATTCAGCTCCCAGAACTGAGATTTGTTAAAAAAACAAAAACAAAAACAAACCACTATTGAAAAAGCAACTCTTTGGAGAGGACTTAGTATATAGGAATAAGTTAATTATTAATATTTGAATGAACTTTATCACCAAAAAGTGATAGGGTCATATTCTCTTTCTGTATACACTGAGTTTATGAGAGTTTGTTTCTACATATTAATTAACCGAATCTTTGTATAAGATAAAGACTACTGAAGAAGAATGTATAAATACTCTTTTTACAAATTATTTCAATATTGCATTTCATAAAGATCTAAAAATTGCCCATACAGCAAATGAAAGGCCCTTTGAAATTTTGCCTCTTGAGATTACATAATTAAGCTATATTCAGCGCTCCGGCATTTATTTTAACCTTTTTAAATTCTGACCCAGATGAAAATAAATTCAAAGAGTGCCTCTTCTAAAACCTCCCTTATAATATAAAGCTGTATTATCAAAAGGGGCCCAGCTGATTAGTTCACATGAGACAGCACAGGGAGTAACTGTAAAGCTCGTGTTTTTTTGTTATTAAAAGTAATCTCTCCTCAAAAGTCCTCAACCGCCGCCACAGCCCTTTCCCTCCGTAAGGAGAGTGCATGATGTCAGTGGCATCTCAGCTAACGAGTGCATTCCTTTTCTTAAGTAGGGATAGACAAAACATTACATTTCCTTCTCAGAGGCAGCAAGACTCATTTTATCTACAGAAGTACCTCCCAATGCTAATGGACTGCAATTTTTGCGTGACTATGTCTTTAAATATTTCCTTACAACGAACAGAAAAACGTCCAACAGACGCTGTTGATCTGTAAACTTACCAAGACATTTATTAAGCTAACAATTTTTTTTTCTGAAGATGATACTCCTGGCTTTTAATTGAAATCAATATAAATTAAGCCATGGGTCATATCACCTCTATCTTAGCCATCTCCTCCAGAATACACACTAATCCTCCCGTCGCTTTTTCTCCCTTGAATTGATGACTATAGGAGATGACTGAAGGCATGCAACAATATCCCAGCAGGAGGGTGCAGCCTCACGGAGGTCTTTGGTTTCAGAAGACTCAACACTTTCACCAGCTGAATGACTGTCCATTTATTCCCAGCATCACTGATTAGAACCATCAATTAGATTTAGCACCGGAGCAGAAAGATGGCAAGTATGAATACACTTTTTTCTTAATGATTCCTGCAAATTATTTTAAATATAGTATATTCTCACCTTTTAAAAAAAAAAAAAAAAAAATCACAAGTACTACATTTTGTATGACTGAGTTTCTTTAAAAAATAAATAAATAAAAAGATATAAAGTGTGCATTTATTTTTAGCTTTTGTGTCACCGTTCTTTTTTGTGTCGCATACTTACAGCCTCGGTGTGAATGGGATGCACAGCAAAGAACAGCGCCGTGACAAAAGCAAGTCGACAGTCCTTGAACACAGCTTTGTCACAAGTGTACATCAGCACAAGAGTCACTAGACAGTGTAAAATTACATTCACTGCGTGGAAATAGAAGGGGTTCATACCAGCCAGCAATATGTTTAACCTGTAAGAATATAAAAAGGCACTGTTATCAGGCTGGAGAGGTCTTGTAGTAGCAGGACATCTTTCAAATACTCTAAATGATGCTTTTTGCCTGATTGGCAGTCTTCTAATGTAACTGCTATTAAACTAATTAGCGAAAAACCACTCTGAACTTCTGGTTTATCTGAAGAAAGAGAAAACAGTTCCCCAATTTTTAAAATATGCAGTTGCACTCGGCAAGCTTCTTCACACCGAGAAGGGAGAGCCTGTACTGCCCACCCAGTACAGTCGACTGCAGTGAGACAACGTCTGTGCTCCCTTGGCAGCAAGTAACACCGGCCAACATCACAAGTACAGCACTCGCCCTATTTCCCTCTTGGCACCTTCTGCAGTTGTCTCAGCCACGTGGCAGCTTTACAACACCGGTAGTTATCTTCTACTATGGAGTAGATGTTTTTGCTTGGGAACAGCCAAGACAAGGACCTGGTATGCGGCTGGAGCATCTGCTTGCTTTTCAGGTACATTTATTCCCATTTAATTTTCAAAATGCTTTCATGCACAGAAGGTTAAGCCTTTATTTAAATGCTTTACTGACATCAGGACTACACTAAGAAGTCAGTCTAAAAGCTAGCATCATTTTTAGAAAGACACCACTGATGGTGAAGACAAGTTAGCTAATGTCCCCCTAGACTCAATGAGACAATTAGAGTTCATTATTTGTGTTGATCATGAAAGAAATAAAATATAACAAGCTGTTATGACATTTGTTTGACAGTGCGTATTAACACATTTTTCTGGTCACTGTTTTTTACAGCCAGCTTGCTTAACAGCTGCTGACAGGCTTTGCTTTACATGCAGTTGAAGGCAACTCAATTTTTTCAGAATTAACTGCATCTGTACATTTGGACAAATATATATACACATACACATGGTGTCTCTATTTAGGGAAAACTCCATATATGAACAAGGAATTTTGGGAGCACTAACGTTAAAGGCTATTTTTTAAATAAAAGTACAACCACCATACAAGACACCCAGTGAAAAGAAGGCTCAATCTAAATATTTTGCATGTAGCTGTAAACATGCTAAAGGGTCAATAATCCTTCCCGTTGCTACTAACAGACTCCAGGTCTCCCATGACTGATATGATGCAACAGCAATGCCACCGAGTCATTGCTACTATGCAAACACCTTCAATTTTTTTGTAAGACAGGAGGTGAGGTGTGTCTGCGAGGACCAGACAACACACGCTTTTTATAAATGCTCTCTACATTCCTTACGCATAAGCAACAGAGTGCTATCTGTCCTGGGCTGCATTTTCCAGGCCAGTCTAACTTCACCAGAACCAGGAGTCTTGTGAATTCCTACTCTGCTCCCACTGGAGTATTTGTGGAAACAATAGCTGAAACACAGAGACTTTGAGAAAAGTGAGATTTTATTATGACTTGACCTTTCCCTTTGAAGTATGGGTTGATGCAGCTACACTTTGACAAGACATCATTCTACGTGATTCAAGAATACATGAAAAGTTGGGGCTTTTTCTCCCCCCCTCCCCCTCAATTTCTCCTGCAAGCCACTTCAGGGCAGCAGCATACATCACTTTCCCTCATTTCTACCAGCACAAACCACAGCAAATGGCAGTAACAGACACCCAGCCAGGGTTTCAGCTGCAAATCTGCTGCAGCAGCAAGAACCCCCAGGCCTAAATCTTGCTTTCAGCGTGCTGCAAGGAACAAGGGGAAGCACTGGGCCACCCTGCCCCAAAAGAGCCAAAGGTCCCACTCGGAGGCACCTGCAGATGTGTGCCATGGCAGAGACCACCCGCGGGACCCATTTTTTATACAAATTTATTATGTCTGGCTGTAGAACAGCTGGGTGGAGCAAAGTCATCACCATCATTTCCCTTTGAATATCAAAGTGGGCTCTGGCAACCTGATTTCTGAAGAAAGCAGATGTGGGCAGATAAGGACAAAAAGTGCCCAGGTTATCAGGTGATATGAATCCATGCACCAAAAGGTGAGAGATTATAATTTCTTTGGCAAGTTGTGAGGACCAATCACCGAAAACATAACACTTGACAACGTCCTTGAAAAAAGTCTCTCATTAGTCTTAGAATCATAGAATCCTCCAGGCTGGAAGGGACCTCCAAAGGTCATCTAGTCCAGCCTCCCCGCAATCGCAGGGACACCCTCAACTAGACCACGTTGGCCAGGGCTTCATCAAGCCTTGCCTTGAATATCTCCAAGGAAGGGGCCTCAACCACCTCCCTGGGCAACCTGGTCCAGTGCTCAACCACCCTCAGTGTAAAGAAATTTTTTCTAATATTCAACTTAAATCTACCTTTCTCCACCTTAAGTCCATTACCCCTCACCCTATCACAGCAGATCAAGGCTGATCACTTTGCAAAACAGATCTACTGGCAAGAGAGGCAGAACCCTGTAGGGGAGGGATCTTCCTGCCATCAGGTTACCTATCCCAAAGGCAGGGTGTGCTCTTCACACCCTTTCTTGGGGTGAACATCAAGTCAACCAGGCTTGTAAACTGTGAGCTAGCTGATGTAAGTTACTGAGAATCACTAGGTAAAAGCATCAGCCTCGCAGCTTGGCTCTTCCCCCAAGTAAGAAAAAGGCAGAATAAAACACAAACATGACATCATGGTATTTAGATAAGCCTTCCCTTGAACAGCAAAACCTGACTGCAAGCCTGCCTCTGCATATGTTTTAAATACCATCTTTGGTGGTCCATAAACACTAAAAGTGAATATGTGCAGGTGCTATATTCGCACCAACATTTTTTGCTGCTAAAGCCCTTTGTCATAAGAAATTAGGCCACATGGCAATGAAGGCAACATTCTTTTGTCCTGAAACGATCCCAGCAGAATTATTTTGAAACGTTAGCAGTGGTTGAATTTATTGTATGTCAAACGGGTAAGTAAATGTGGGGCTCCAAACAACTCTAATCCAAGTCACGAGACCTTTTCAAAGCTCCCCAGCATGCTCAAATACCCATGGGGAAACAAGGCAGCCTACTATGGAAAGCCAAATTTGCTCCACTGCAGAGCAACTATGGAACAACTTCTGGGTTAGAGAAGAGGAGGGGATGAGTAAATCAAAAATGACTTCTCCCTTCTTAAACTTTAATACCCTTACAGAGATTCAGCCCCATCTGTTTACTGGCAGGAGCATTATCACAAAGTCATGTAGCAATTATACACGGTGTATGGCTCGGCAAACAAAGGAAGCAAACCAGAGACAGGAACCTCAAAATTAAGTAAAAAGTGGTGTTTCTCCAACATAATGTGCATGAACAGAAGCTCTAGCAGTGAACTGTACTCCAGTCGAGAGTGTGGTGCATACATATATTTCCGTATCTACACTAGCCCACAAATGGGTGAAATATTTAATTTTTCAAGTTACAAGCCCCAAAGACACCAATGCTACCATCGTTTCTATTTGCAGCATCAAGCGGGCTGGAAGACCTTAGCCTCTTCTGTATGAAGATGGTAACACCTCTCTAAGCTAAAGCACAACTTGTAAAATACTAGGATCTTGGTAGAGCACACAGACAGGAGGGCAGATGCTTTGGGCTGACCAGGCTTTTTGAACTGACTGCTCCTCTAACCAGAGAAGTATTTGCAAACAGCATTCTAAAGATTTGGGGCTGCATAAAGCAAGCAACCACATTCCTAGGAATGGAGACACTTGAAAGAGGAGACACCACCATCTTGGATAAAGAGGTCTTTTCTCAGGGGAGCCACCCATGAAACAATCAGAGAAGAAAAGTTTTGCATTGCTTCAACACCTCTGCTGGAAGAGTCCCTGGAGGCAACTAGTGTGCTGGGTCTCCTAAGAAGCAGTGAATGGCAGTTCAAATGCAAAGGGCCTTAAATGGCCCAGGGGAAAAGGGGGG
>VZRU01004136.1:691914-703925 GCA_013398155.1 Pedionomus torquatus | reverse complement strand
CCGGGTGCGGTTGCATCATTGTGGGGCCGGCGGCGCTGAGGTGAGCGGTGGCGGGGCTCAGGCAGGTCCTCGGGGTTGCTCCACTGAGTCCTCCTCGTGTTCCCGCCGGCCGAGGTTCGGGGGGCGGCCTCTTTTGGGGTCGCTTGTGCGGGCGGTAGGGCCGGGAGGCGGCTTTTTGAGGTGTGAGGGAAAATCGCTGGCTCCAAGGCCGGGCATCGATCCCGCTCCGTCCTCCGGTGGACCCGGCTGGTAGTTCTGCTGTCACCGCCTGGAGCACCTTAACGTGGAAGCGGCTGGGCCGGCTCATCCACTGCTGGGTTTTGGCGTTATTAGTGCCTTTTTCAGGTGCCGGAGCTAACGTGTTCCGTATTCGTAACGGTATACTTACGTATAAGGTATTTTACTTCACTAGATGCAGATTATTTGTTGTTTGGGTAGTGGCTTTTGTTGGTGTTTTGTTTTGTTTTGTGTTTTTTTTTTTTTTTTTTTTTTCTTTCCTGGAGTTTAGTGCTTATTTCCAATAGGTGCTTAATAAAGGCTAACCAGTTTCCGTATTGCAGAGTTTAATGCCCATCAGGGTTTAATTTCATTAATTAGTTGGACGCAGAACCTAAGGTGCCTTGCGATACACAGTACCTCTTAAGCATTCTGTTTTAACATCCTTTCAATAAAGGGGACATTTTTGAGGAAGGCACACTTTTGATTACTGTAGCTGTGATGGATTTGATATTTCTGTCTTCAGCAAATGTTGGCTCCCCCACCTCCCAGGAGCTTTCTGACAGCTGAAGAAAGTGTATTTTTTTTTCAGTTTGTTTGTGACATGCTTAGGAAGTGACTATTGGATAATAGCAGAATTCAGTTGGCACACAACAGCAACACTTGCTAACTCAACTGATGCTAATTTCCAGGTCTTTTAAATTATATAGTTCAAAGTTCAAAACAACCTAGGTTCTTTTTGCACAATGACAATTTTTACATATTTAATCAAGGTAGTATGGGGACAACAGAAGAAATTGGTTAAGACATCACAAGATATAGAGTAAAACTGAGTTCTTGTGTAGCATGAATATATTCGTGTCCAAACATAGTACTGATGTGTGAGTCTGCGTGCTGTTTTAGAAATCTTTTAATTGGCTTTTCAGCTAAAAAACCCTCACTCCTTGCTTGGTGACAGGTGGGCCATCCCTGGTCTGTCTCTGGTAGTGTTTTGTCTAGAGTGGTTCAGGTGAAGTAATACACTTTCCCTAACCCAGCCTCAAGCGTTGGGCTTGGCTTGAGTAGATTTCATGTACTTGTCTATAAATTAGAAGCTGTCACTTCCTAGTTTCCCAGTTTAGTTTTTTCGTCTACTCACTTTGGGGCTTATTTTTCAGCAAGAAAGGCATTAGCACAAGATTTTCAGAAGCCGCACTTGTTCTTTAGCTTACTTTTCCCATCTGTACTTCCTTCTACTTAGTGGTTTCCATTTTCTAGAAATGGATGCTTTTGATGATCAGATGAACAGTTTAGAATTTTGCTAACCCCAGTATTGCCCTGCTTCAAGGGTCAATACCTAAAAAGGCAGAAATGGGGAGCCTAATTCTGTGTGTATGAAAAATGTCGTGTTGTTTAACTTATGGGAAAACAACTGTAAGTGGATGAAGGAGGCTCTTATGTCTCTGGGAGAAGTTTGTGCATTGGTGTCGTAAAGAATGGTTTGTGGGAGAAGATGACTGGAATAAGGATAAAAGACTGAGCATAAATCCCTTAAAATTAGGAGATGTATTGTGTGAGATGCATTGTGTGCTTTTAGTTGTTACTGGTTCTTTATCTTTTCAGTTTCTCAGTCAATAAAATCAGTAATATTGTGAAAATCACTTTGTTTTAATCATCTGTCTGTATGGGATGTATGTTAAGTCCAACTAATTTCTGAAACGTGGTTTCACTTGTTCACAGTGGCATTTTTATTGAAAAATTCAGTATCGATTATGTAACAAAAATCTTAATATTGAAAGAACAGACATTCTGATGTGCTTTTGTAATTTAATGTTTGCTTGTTTTTTCTTTTAGATAAGAAGCCCAGCGTAAATTTGAGACTGCTGTACCACAATCTGCAAACTTTGACACCTTTCCTATTGAATGCTATTATCTTCTAGAAAAAGTGAGTGTACTGTAAAAAAAAAAAGTTTCCCAGTGGTTCATTTCTTAAATGCTTTTTGTCAGCAGAAAATGAATAGAAGAAATAAGAAAACAAAACCCCCCTTGCGATTACTAATCTGTGTGTAAATTTGGGTTATTGTCCAAAAGTGTTGTTTTGTCGGATGTATTTGCATAATAATATCTATAATGTGATTTGCAATGTTTTCACTCAGTCTGTGTTCAGAGCAATGAATTGTCCCTGATTATTTATTTTTCTCATGTTAAATACCTAGATTGCTTACAGCAATGAACTTTTTTTTTTTTTTTCCTGTTGGTATATGTAATTATTCATATCTCTGTCTATAAACTGATTATGCTTTTCCTGAACACAGAAGCCTTTGATTTTTTTTGGTCAGATGAGGTTGAGCCATAGAAAGATTTTTAAGTATGATTTGTATTTTAAGTCAATCTGTTTAAAATCCTGTTTTGTAATTTAAAAAGCTGACCTGTAGTGATTCTTACACATTAATTCTAATCAGTAATTTTTCTTTCCTAACTGTGACATAATAAGCTTCTCTTGTAATAGTGATAAGGGTGTGTATGAATTTGTGCCCTGTGGTTACTGGACGCTGGTTTGTACATTCAGTGGTTCAGGTGGTAGAAATGGGCCAAAAGTGATACTGTGATTTATGCGTGGAGTCTGTGATTTCTGAGCAGTTTCCATAGCCTGGTCACAGTTACAGACCAAACCTTAAACCTGTGTTTAATTTATTAGATTATAGAGACTTGGCAGCTAGGCCATTTGCCAAAATCTTTGCAGTTACTGCAAGTGCTGAGATTGATCAAAGTGAAATGCGCAGTTGACTGTTCTCAAGTCAACTGACTTGTAGGAAATAAGCTTTAAGGCTGAATTCTTTTATGGTCTTCATTGTCTCTGGCAGTGTGATCTTGGGGCTGTGATCAAATCGCTGACAAATGACATGGCCTAGTTAGTGCTTTGTTGAGTGTTTTGAGATTATGGTGATGAAAATTCAGGTACAAGTTGCATGTACTGTAACTCACTGTGCTAAGACTGGTAGTTTTTTTTCTTATTGTTTTCTTTTCTTTTCTGTTGTGGAACTGCTCTCTTAAATATCCTTATTCCACAGAGCTTTTCTTGGTCCTTGCTATAGCATTTTGTTAATATTTGACCTTTTAGAATCTTGTAGCAGGTCTGTAACAGCAGGTAGCTCTATTGTGTGTTTCTAATGATGCTGAGAATTCTCTTTCCTGTATTGCGAAGAAAACTCTTATTTTTGCCTGTGATTTTTGTTGACTTATTTAGAATTAAAGAATGGCTTTACACTATGGTAGCCAAACGCCACCAAATAAAAAAAAGACCTTCAGGAAGTGGCAAGAAGTAGCTCCTTGTAACCAAAAAATAATTTGCCCTTTGAGTGCTTTCTCTAGGAAGCAAAAAGAAAAGCATAATGAGAAATGAATCACCGTAGTTGAATGAATGGAGAAAGAGTGTTTTTTTTTTTTTTTTTTTTGTTACAAAGCTTGGGTACTCGTATGTCAAAATTTTTTTTTTTTTTTTAGAACATAAGTGTTTACTTCCATGTCTACACTGAATCAAGTGCTTTGGAAAACTGAGATGGGGTTTGGTGATACGGATTTTTTTTGGGAAAATAAATTGTATTTGTGAAGTTATTTTTTTCTCACTTCTGTTCAAAATGCCTTTTCTTTTTGCTGCTTGGTCGTTGCTGGGAAGAATGGTTCAACAAGTTCCGGAAAACATATCTTTTCCAAAAGAGGAAGAGAAGATATTAGAGCTCTGGAAAAATCTCAGTTGTTTCCAGGAATGCCTAAAGCAGTCAAAGAATAGACCTAGGTAAGAATATGCTAAAAGCTGTAGTAACTGTGTGTGACAATGCAAGGCTGGCTTAGCTGTTATTACTTCTTTCNTTTTTTTTTTTTTTTTTTTTTTTTTTTTTTTTTTTTTTTAATTTTTGTTTGTTCCTTAGTTCTATTAATGACAGCTGCTGCCTTTGCAGATAGCAGTCTTGACTAACATTGCTGCGTTGTCAGTTACCATTTATATTTCACTTTGTGAAGAATCAACAGTATACAAATAGTAGTTATAAATCTGTAATTTCCTGCTTGGTGGATTTATAAAAGGAATCTATAGGTAGGCAAGGACAGCTCTTTCCTCTGTCTGCCAGCTGTGATACGGCATACTGGCATTTTCAGTAGTAATCGTGGTAGAACTGGCTTTTAGTTGGAACTGAATGACTTGAAATGTTCCCTCTTCCCATGTGATACTTGTGCTGGCTCACAATAGAAGACGAAGAAATTGATGCTGTCCTAATAAGACATAAGAAGCATAAGTATGCAGATATACTTACCCTGTTTGAAGATGCGATGCTCAGTTTTTGATTTAATTATGAAAGTTTTTGTGTGTTGTAGGTTTAACTTCTACGATGGACCGCCATTTGCTACTGGGCTTCCACACTATGGCCATATTCTGGCAGGAACCATTAAAGACGTAGTAACCAGATTTGCTCATCAGAGTGGTTTTCATGTTGATAGAAGATTTGGCTGGGATTGCCATGGCTTACCCGTGGTATGTGTAATAAATCTGCTACAGATCTATCTGCTGGTTCTTGTTCTCTGTGGTGTTACCTGCTTGTCATTTGTGTTTTTGTTGCTCCTACGCCTGGCTTTGTTGCTAAAAGAAATAGAAGCATTTTTTCTGATGCATTGCTCTGGTTTCTGTGTGTGTGGTTATTTCAGGTGCTTCCTATTGGTTGCCTACCCTGCTGTGGGAACTCTGATCATTACTATAAACATATATTTGTTCAGTATGTATTTCAGATATTTTTTCTGAAAATCAAACCAGCATTATATTTGGAAATACCTATTTAGTTTGGGTGCAATACTCATATCAAAAGGATAAGGAGGCCCTTTATCCTCACTAGAATGCATAGAACATAAATAAACTATCTAGAGAAATCCTGAAAGCTTTTGATGACAGCGTGTGTTTTTTGTCTGGATTTTTTTCAATGCTCCCAGGAATATGAGATTGACAAGACCTTAGGCATTAAAGGGCCAGAGGACGTGGCAAAGATGGGCATTGAAGAATATAACAACCAGTGCAGAGGAATTGTGATGAGATATTCAAAGGAATGGGAGGTAAATAAAGACTTGGTGCATATTCTGCTGTATATTTCCAATAGTATGTGTTCTGTCATGTCATGGTTTTCAGTGAACCTTTATCTTTAACATCAGTTGCCTATTATTTTCCTAGACAGAAAAGTCATAATTCTTTACATTTTCCTCATACAGAAGCTGTTCTACCTCATCACACTTCTCTGTATGTTCTGTAGTCCTGCCATGTTTCTTTTGATTGAAGTAGCAATTTGTTATTTGAACGTCACTTGCCTCTTGCCCTTGGGAGTGTTGTGAAGTTACAGTCAGTATCCAAAGAAACTCCAGCTGCCTTTGTTAGAATAGCTGTGGCCCAAATCTGAGTGAGTGGGTGGATGAAAAGCACAGGGGCTTTTTTTCAAATATATTTTTGGTTTTTTACATTCATTTTATATACATTTTTACCTGTATCCTCTGAAATCTTGTACTTCAGCATCATTATCAATGATTCTTTGTTGCTTTTAGAAGTAAACCCAAAAAGATTCATTCTGGTTCATGTTTTGTTTTCCACAGTTGTTACTTTTATCTTGCTCTGTCTTCAGCAACTGGTATTTTTGTGGTGCTGATTAGTCTACCTACTTAATATTTTAGATTTCTTATTTTTTTTTGTGCATAAACTCGTGCGTGTTATTTGTGTATTTCCACACACAGACATATATTTCAGATTATTAATAAAAGTAGTGAAACTTAACTCAAATGTCTTTTTTGTGATGGGTTGATAAAAAACTCAGATATTTTGGGATAGTGTTAAGAGAGGAGTTGCCAACATTCCTATTGGAAGTAGTGGGTTTTTTCTAACTGGAGTGGCTGGCAAATGTTTGAACCTTATGGAAAAAATATGAAAGGTTCCTTCAATGTGTAAGATCTTTAAGTGCTAAGACTGAACTTTGTGGATCCTTGTACTAATCAGTCGCAGGCTTTGGATCTTGATAGTGGGGTGAGTGATGATATATCGTTTCAGGAGCTCAGGTGTTACATGAGAATACAGAGGTGGGACAATTTATTTGCTTTGTTTTCACTTCACTAGTTCAATATTGTCTGTCTGACAGTATCAGGATGGGTGTCTCTGGCTGGGTTATAAGGGGTCAGATAGCTGTGAAGTTAGCAAGAGAGAACCACTGGTCCAAGTGGATCCCAGAGCTGGCTTATTACTCATTAATTTTGATATTTTGTGCCAATGGATGTGACCAGAATCTGTCCTGAGACAGGGACTAACACCTGTCAGTCTTGTGGCCCTTGGCAGCCCCATCATAGCTTTGGGAAGTCAAAAAAGGCAGTTGACCCTGAAATAGTTTTGGTAACTTCTTCTGGCATCAGTTTCTCTCAGCATTTCTTTGTCTTCATGTTTTCATGTACTGAAAGCTGATAGACTATGTGTACTGGGTTTTGACTGTCTCTGCAATAAGTAGTTTTAAAAATAGAAACAAGACCACTGTACTCAAAAGCAATTTTCAGGCATTTGAACATTGACTGAACCTTGAGTGATCCACCATTTCTGCTTGATGAGTGATTCACAGTTTCTGTTTAGTAGAGTTGAATGTGTTTTCCTGTGGTGTCACCTTGGTTCTAGGCAGTTATGTTCACGGTTTTGTTCTTTGCTTATTTTTGTCTATTTAAATACACTGTTTTAAATTATTTTCAGGTGAAATAAATCATAAATGTTTTTCATTGATGCAGGACAGAACCACCACACTTAAAAATTAGGCTGTTTTACATAATAGATATTGGAAATGTATCATGGTATTTAATATTAGATGTCTTTCAATCTGTGAATTTGTTTCTTAACAGTTCAGTGTTACCAGATTAGGACGCTGGATTGATTTTGAAAATGACTATAAAACTCTTTATCCCGAATTCATGGAGACTGTGTGGTAAGTTAACTTTGCATATATGCATTAGGCGTTTTAGAAGGCTTCAATTGTTAATGACTCACAGGTCACTAGAACTGTTTTGAAATATGCCAGATTCAGTCAAACAATAGGCAAAGTAATTAATATGTGAGATCTCTTGATGTCTGAGTGAAGGAATTAGTTGGCCTACTGTTTTCTTTCTTGGTATAGTAGGGCTTTTTAAAATAAGGTACCAGAGAACTGCTTTTATGAAGTTCTGAAACTTTGCTGCTTCCTATCAACTTAAAAGCAGTTCTGAAGACTTTCTACTGTGTTCTTTGCTTGGTTTAGGAGATTATATTATATCTCTACATTCTTGATGTTCTTCACACTGTCAACTGCAAATAGGCAAATAGCCCAAACTCTGTTTAGCTCTAAATCTCTTCAAGCCTGAATTTAGAGTCTGGTCATCTGCTGTTACCTTTTCTTGGCAGCATGGTTTGACAGCTGTCTTGGACTTCTAGTGCGTAGCTAAGTAAAAATGGGGTATTTTGGTAATGTGTTCAGGATTACTGTTGGAATTCCAAAAAACAAGATGACCTTATGTATTAAGGGTAATCAAATTGAAGAAAGGGCAACATTGAGTCCTTCAGGTGATAGAACTACAAGCTGAATTGCTGAGAGAGGTTTAGCGGAGTATACGCTGACAGAAAGTCCTTGAAAAAGCAAATTGTATGCATATAAAAGTGATTAAATGATGTTCTTTCAATTAGTTTCACTAATAACCTTGAATTGTATACTTACAATAAAGGACTGACAGAACTTCTAGACATCTCTAAAGCTGTTGCAGAGGGCTGAAGTTCCAGTGAGTTTTCAACAAACATTGAAAAGGTGGTGGGAAGGGAGCAGATGTTCGAATAACTTAGCTGAAGAAACTCTGCATAGTGATAAACCTGAGACAGATGAGAAACCTTCCTTTTGTAAGTTAGGAAAATACTTAGTGGCACCTTAAATCTAGTTTAACCACCATCTTTCAAGGACCATTTGAAAAATAAGCTTGATTTGAACTAGCTCCAGGATCTTTCTCAACAGCCCAAGCCTTTCTGTGGGTTGTTTTTTGCTTGGTTCCCATTCTCCTCACCCTCCCGCCCGACCTTGAAAAAAAACTTCCTAGTCTTTCACCCAGCTTAGAGAGGTTACCTCCTCTATTGCTTGCTTTGGGTACAGGCTCTAAAATATAAACTTTGGTTCCAAAATATCTGTTAGAAGACTTCAGGAAGTATGTAGGCAAGCAGCATCTTAATTTTGTGCTTTTTTTTTTCTTCCTGATGTAATTTGTTTTCTCTGTAATCATATAATGAAATACACTTTTAAATGTCTATTTTAAAAATAGTGGATGGAAGCGGGGAATGGAAAAGGAATGCGGGATGCCTGTTTCAAGGCTGAGGGAGATAACGCTTAATGAGAGCTCTAGCTTTAGGTATAGTACTGCTTTTGACAGGATAAAGTACAGTTTTGTAAAAAAAATCAGTTTGTTACCTAGGCAATCATCAAACTGGAAAATCTTTGTTACTGGAGTTACATTTTATGTCAAGTTAAGAGTGTTCATTTGAACAGTAGATTTTCATGTGCTTCTCTTAGAATTGATTTTATTATCTCTTTTTAATGTGAATGAGTTCCTTTTTAAACAATAATAAAGTTCTAAAGCTGTAGTGTCCAGCTAAGCATGAAAGAGAAACTGCAGATTAATTTCTGCATTGATTGTAACCTGGTGACCATATTGGTTTGCTCAGTGTTCTGCCTGTGGGAATAGAACACTGCTCTTAGGCCCGGGGCAAAAAAAAAGTTGACAATAATGGTAGTGAGCATGGCAACTATGGATTTTGTGATAAGGATTTTGTCTTTAGTCTTTTAATCAACTAAACCTATCTGTGTAGGCTGTTTTTTTTTGGTTGGTTGGTTGTTTTTTTTGTGGTCTCAAGCTTTTCCTGAGGCTTGTAGTTCTGGAGTGGTCTCAGCTGTAATTTCTCGCTTTCTTTAAAATGTTATGTTTTCATCCATGGTGTTTATTTTACTTCAGTGAGCTAACATAATACTTGTGATAAATGTTGTTTCCAGTGGTGGCTGATTTTTATCCAAATTATTTAGACTTGAAATAGTTCAGAGCTCAGACACCAGATATATCTTTTGTTGATATTATCTTGTTTTCTAGAGACATAGTACAAGCTCAGGATGCGAGAGAACCTTCTTTTTAATATTTTATAATGGGTTTGCTGGAAGTGACTGCTTTGTAAGCATCTTGGTGATGTGCGATGTGGTGGCTGAGAGAGCAGAATGAATTTTCAGCTTGCTAAATTTTGACTTAGAGCAAATCTTCATGCAATGATAACATTTTGGCATCCTGGCAGAATTTTTCAGGGGAATAATGAATGTTGTCTCTACTAAGCAGTGATACTGCAGTGATTTCTTGTGGAAGGTATAGTCAGCTCTTCATTTCTTAAATAAGAGTGTCCTTCGCTGTAAACAGTATAATGATAATGATGTTCTCGAGCTAGCATGGAACAAACATGGAATAGGTTCTTGCTTTTTTTTTTTTTTTCTTTCCTGTAGGACTCATGAGATGGATACAGTGAAATTGAGAGCAGTTTGATGGGATCATAAACTTTTTAGTGAGCTACAGTTGCTCTGAAAGAAGTATGTGAGCTTTGGGAAAATAACAAGTAAATTGTCTCCACTACTGGCTAATGACATAGTTCTTGGACTGGCAGTGAGTTTGCACCTCGAGAACAGCTCTCCCTGGCCACTGAGGAAACAGCCTGTGCAGTGCCAGGGAGAGGAGGGGAATAACTCTGTAGTCAGAGCTGTGGCATGCTTCTGGGTCTGATGACTAGTGGTTTTAATTTCAGCATCATCAGGGTTAGTGAAACAGTTTTCTATCACCACCTTGTGGCTAAATTTAGCAATTGCAGTCTCAGCATAATTCAGTTTTAAAAACAGTTGAAAGCTTTGTGTATGTATGGTGTGAAACCACAGGTGGCAGAAACACTTCTTAAGTACTTCTGTACCATAAAAAGACACTCTTGAGTTCATTTGTGATAACACTAGACAGTGGCTGGGGCAGAAGTTAAAACATTTCTAATTAGAGTAGGAAATTGGTACTCTACATGTGTGAGATCAAGGCTGGACACTGAAAACCCTGTTTATTGTGAAGACAGTCTGGGCTCCCTTTGGTGATGGGGCTTTTTGTCCACTTCTGTATTCCCTCCACTAGACCTATCTCAGTTGCTCCAGCTTCAGGTTTCCTTTTAGGGTTGTTATTAAGAGGGGATTGCTCTGTCCTTCCTTCTCAGGAGCAACCTTTGGCCTCACAGTCCTGTCCTTCAATGTTATGTAGTAGCATCTGGCTTGGGGTGCCACTGCACAACTTCTGAACTGCAGCTGAAGAGATTGTAGGTAGTTCCTGGAACTGGAATGTTTGCCTTGGGCTGCCCAAGAACCTATGCATAGCCTTGCTTCTGTTTGGTTGTGATTTTTTTTCATATTCTGTATTTTCATCATAAGCTCTGTCACTAATGTCAGTGTCCAGCTGCCTTAGCCCCTGTCAGTGAGTAAGTGAGTGGGAACTCCTTATTAAGAGGACTGCTTTGTTCTAAAGGTCAAAACAACTGGATTGTTTTTTTTTTTTCCTTTTTTGTGTAAGCAGTAAAAGTTGTTTTCTGACTACTTTTTTCTTTTGCACGTGTGGAGTTTATCCATCACTAAACCAGAATGATTTCAAAACAACAGACTTCAGGGTCCTAATAGGAGTCAGTATTACATTTTATTTATTCCATGATTTTTTAATGGAATCTTCTTTAATGACTCTCTAGAGAGATAGCATTCAGAAGAAATCTGTTTTGTCCATTTGTCTATTTGCTGTCTGCATTTTTTTTATATGTATTTTGTATATATGCATTTCTTTTGTGCATTTAGTGCTCTAGTCCTCCCATTGTTACCTTCTTGCCATTCCAGTCCTTGTTGTTTTATCTCTTTACCTGTATTTTGAAGGAGAAATACAATGATCTCCTCCTTAGTTGGATGATCTTTGGGGTAAGTTTAGCATCAGTTTTAAATATCTATGTTTTCTGCTGTAGAGGTATTTTGCACTTCTGTCTTCATCCAGAATCATTCAAGACACTGATCCAAAGATTACAGCTTGGAGGGTACGCCTGGAGGAGAATGATCTCTGTATGCTGGGATTTTAAAGCTTTCACTGGTAGTTGAACATAAGACTTGACAGCTTCTGTACTTAATATTCTTAGGCCCCAGAACAAAAGCTTTTTCTGTCTTTCTTGAGAAGGTGTTTTTCAAAGATGGTATTCAGAAAACAGGTTGGCTGTGTTTGGTTTTGGATGTAATGTTCCTCTTAAATTTATGGTTTTTTAACTCCCGTCCAGTGTCATTTGAGTACTTTTTTTCCCCTGTTTTTTTGTCTCCATACATCTGTTTTTGATCATTGCTTTCTTTTAGACTTCATCTTGTGTTTCAAGTATTGCTCATGAGTCACAGGAGAATTTTTTCCTCAGAATCTCAACTGCTTCTGGGGCTGTTTGGATGCAGTCTGCTTTGCTGAACTCTGTGGATGACAAGACTTCTTACACAGTGTAGTGTAGTGCTTACAGTTTTGTTGTTTTTCCCCTAAGTCTACAGAGGCTATTAAATCCTCATTTTATCTTGCTATGAACTGATGCTAGGTAACACACCAGTAGTTTTGTTCATTTATCTCCACTGCTATGGGTAGGTTGAAATCATATACTTCTAGATCCTGCTGTCATAATGTTTTGTCCACTACTGAGTTTACAGTTCCTGGCTTTTCTTCTTTAAAAAAAAAAAAAA
>VZRU01004136.1:565281-691900 GCA_013398155.1 Pedionomus torquatus | reverse complement strand
AAAAAAAAAAAAAAAAAAAAAAAGGGTGGGAGCACTTTGTGTGAGTTTAAAATAATTTCTCAATGTTAGTAATGAGTACTTTCATTTTCTGGAAAATGAGGTGTTTTCAAACCCTTAGAAAACCGTGAAGTACTGAGTCATTGCAAACAGAACCACTTGATCACTTGAAATTGCTTGATACTCCGAAGGAATGGCATTAGGAACTTGAGAAGCTCTAAAATCAAATCCTTCTCTTTGATGGGAAGTGAATGTACATGTTTGAAGAGGGCCACTTGCTTTTGCATCTGCTAGAGGATACTGTGGGCTGGATTTTGTGTGGAATGCTGAGGGTGTTTTGAGTACTGCATTGACTGATTCAATAGCTTTTGGAAGCAAACTCTTCTTTTGTAGGAGTTTTATTATATCCATGCGGTGTTTGCATAGTGTGTATGTGTGGGTTTTGCATGGTGTGTGCTTGGATCAATGAATATTGTAGCAAAGTTCTAATTTCGTGGGAGTTACGCCTATGGAGAGAGTAGCTCACAGTCTTGGTTACTGACTGGGCTTTAACCAGTTGTATCATCCCTTCATGACACTTGAGGAACAAGAAACTATTTTCAGTTTATGTCATGTTTTTTAGAAGTTAAAACTATTTTGCATCTTTAGGAGCCAGATTCTCTGTTAACAAGTGGCTGAAATACACATTTTGAGTTCACCGTTTCCTGAAATTAATTTTCCTTCACTAAAGGATAGAGGGCGCAACTAAATCTCTTCACATTTGAGGAGAAACAGAGCAGAATTTAGGGGACTGAGGTTTAATTTCTAACTTCTGTGAATAACCTTTTTCTGTTTGTCAGTAAAAAGGAGCTCTGTGGTTTTTTTTTATCAGCTTGCATCTTTCAGAAAGGACTGCCATTTCAATTTTGGCTGACAAACCCAGAGCAAATGGACATTTTGCAAATACAAGGGCTAAACCACTCTTTGATAGGTTGTCTAAAATACTGTGTGTTGAATTTTTAAGCAAAACTTGATATCCACCTATATGTGACTGTTACTGGGAGAGGTAAGTTCATCTTCAGCAGCTGCTTTGTTTCAGTTGGGCAGCGCTGTGAGGAGGAGGCTCTTTGGGAGTCTTCCTGTGCATTTCTGGTGGTCACACAAGCACTGTTTTTAGCAGCTTTTTTTTCTAAGGAAACCAATTAAGTGTTTTTCAAGGTAACAGAACAGCTTTCTGTATTGTATGAAGAGCTTATTGCATTAAGCAGCAGTCTTGGTTCAATCACAGTTCTACTTACTGTATTGGCATGGTTGTCTTAGAGGAGTAGTTGTGATAAACTACAAATGAGTAGCGGTTATGAACTGTTTGGAAAATGCTGCGGTTTTACAGCCCGTCTTTTTGGGGAGCACTTGGTTTGCAATAGAGCAGCATTACCACAAGAGGGAGATGCTGGCTCGGATTTTTAACTTGGCAGCTCTATCTAGCGTTCACCTTTCCTGACGTTTACAGTTATATTTACAGCTGAATTAAATATGCAGTGTTTCTATGAGTAGTTTTCTTTGCTGTTAGTAGGCAGTGTTCTTTAGCAAGTAGAGATAAAGTAGAGCTTTTTTTTTCTATAGATATTTTAGTTAAGTGTTTTTGAAAGGCACGTAGAACACCTTCAGTATAACTGCTGTCACTTGTCACAGGCTGCATTAATTATGCTCTGAGATGGTAAGCATACATTTAAGATGTTATAACTCGCACAAAAACTTCTGCAGTTAGCCAGCCCAAATTTATATGCTGAAAGCTGATGAAACTATATATGTAAATCAGTTTTATAAAAGAGTGGTTTATATTTATGCAAGTTGATACAGTTTCTGTTGTAAAACAGATATGCTCACTGTTATGTTTTGAATTTGGATTAGGGGTCAGGCAGACAAAACTTGCCTGTGGGTGACACTTGTTACTTCTGAAATGTGTACATAAGGCACCTTTGTTGGAGTGCACAGATTTGAGGAACTTCTCAGTTTGGCTCCTCTCTGTCAGAAATTGATGCTGCTGAGGGTCTCTTAGTGTTTATCCCTCTTAGAGGTCAGATTATTTAATTTTTCTCATGCTAGTGGCCACCCATAGGACATTTTTGACTTCTACTGGAGGCCCATGGATGAATCTGAGTGAACTGCATGTCTTTTCCGTATGACAGCTCATATTTTCTCCAGCTGTCTGATCTGCAGGATAATAATTATTTTGATTAAGATACTGTATGACTTTCGTGATAAACCAGTGCATATCTTTTGATATTCTTGTTTCAGGCTGCAGATAGAAATCAGTGCTATAAGCTACTTGCCCTCTACGCCTGAAATCCTAATCTTCATGACAAAATGCAAGGCACTGGTTTCAGTACAGGTCCAGATTCTGAAGCACAAAATGACAGCCTGCAGAAAAAAGTGCTGCTTGCCAGGATGGGGTTGGTTACTTAGCAATGAGCTATTTATCTGGAAAGGGACTCAGGAAAGTGATCAGCATGGTTAGAAAATATAGTTTGAGTAAAGGAGTTTTTCAAGTCAGCATCGTTTAACAGTTCAGATGTGGAATTTGAAATGACCAGACTCTACAACTCTGATATTCGAGTTGAATTTGGCATAATTTTTAAGGCTTACCCTTTCCTGCTTTTTCTTTTAAGCTAACCTGTGGACTATGCTGCCTAGCATGCAAGTCAGTGAGACCTGATAAGCTGATAAATGTTGATGATCCTGTAGCAAACCCTCCATTATTCAGAAAGAAACGTGGAGGATTGCCCATCATGTGGGCACTTAATGAGTTATGTGAAGCGTATTTCTTTTTCAACTTCTGTTCATCTTAAGCATTGACTCAATTTGTCATATTGTAATATTGTGTGCTGTCTTGATTATTCAAGAAGACGTAAGGATCTAAATATGCTAGAGGCCGTACTGAAGGTTTCATAAGCAGAGTTAAAGCTTGGTGTGAGACTCTGATCTTGGACAGGAACTGAGTCCAGAGTGAGATAAGCTAATAAAGGAGAACATTTAATGTAAATTGTGGGACCGTAAAGCTGAGTTCAGTACTTCACAAGGTTAGCTGTGCCCTTTTGTGAAAAACTACTCTTCAGATTGTCAGGATTTACTTGGGGTGGGTTGCAGTTATCTGTAACATGTACCTGTCTCTCTTACGTAGCACTGGTTTCTGTAGAAAGTGTTTAAGATCCTGTGATAAGGAAGCAGCTGTGTCACTTCATGTCTTCTCTCTAAATTAGGACTGATTTCAGCCTTGCTAATAGTTCAGATTTCAGGTGGTCTTTGTTTTCAAGAAGTTTGAGAAAGTATCTGGATGAAACACAAATTTGTGTTGCTGATTAATCTCTATATGCAGTCCAGTCAGCACATGGAAGACCAATCTGGTAGAATCAGCTAAAGCTAAAAATCAGCCAGAAATACAGTTGCAATCAATTTATCTCTTTCCTTTTGACTTGCAAATACCGTTTTTAGTTGATCATTGATGGTTTAAAGAAAGATATCATTCAGAATGATACTCCCAACTAGAGCCAAATCCCATTTTGCAGTTGAATTTGAAGCATCAAGTGCTATTCCATGTCCCTTGTTTATTTCCAGGTGGGTTTTCAAGCAACTGTATGACAAAGGACTGGTGTACAGAGGTGTTAAGGTCATGCCTTTTTCAACTGCATGCAACACCCCACTGTCGAACTTTGAGTCCCATCAGAATTACAAGGTGAGTCACTATATGTGTACCTTATGTGCTGCAATCAGATTTCTCTATTGTCTTCAATTTGGATTTGGAAAGCTTCAGTATTTTTTGCATGGTGGTACATAAGCATATTGTAACACTCCAAATTGATAGTAAAAAAGTGGGTAAATACTGTATGCTGTACTTGTTTGCTGTACTTGATCTCAGCCTTCTTCCACATTCTTCTTCTTCTCTTGTTCTTAGTATTTGAAGGTACATGAAGTACATAACTTTGTTTTATAAACTTTGTTTTATGGTAAATTACTCCCACTGTTTGGGCTCCCGTGGTGAATATTTCACTGTGTTTGGTTTTTATGGTAAATACAATACTCTATGGACAGCTGCAGCTCTTCCTTCTCTGTGCAGATCTGAAAAGAGGAAGGTTCTTGGCAGAGTTGAAATCTTCCATGAGGGGTTTAATAAGAATTGTCAAAGACCATGTTTGATTGTAGAGCAGCAGGATAATAGCTCTTCTAAGAATCATTAATTTAGATTGAGACATTCCAAGAAATGTTTTACCTAATACAATGCATAGTATGCTATATTTTATAAGATATTTCTTTAAAAATGAATGACTAAGTATAGTAGGTGCAGTTTCTCATTTGCAATGAACTTGGGGTCACATACATGAAGGCAGAACTCATGTCCCAATTTTCCAAACTTCAAGTTAGTTTGTGGAAAGAGGTTTTGTGTCCTTTCCAAATCCCACCCTGGCCTCTGTATCCTAGTATTGTAAATCTTGTGCTTGTGTTGTTATAGTAGAGAGCTAACACAAATTGTTCATCTGCTCCTTTTTTTACATCTTGCCTAAAAAAGGTCAAATCACTGACCAAAAATAGTGTTTTTAAAACAAATGTGCAAATAGGCTGGTAGTAAAATGCAGTCCACAGATACTAGAACTTTCAGTATGGCTGAGAGATATTTGACTGTACTGAAGAATAAAGGTTTTTTGATTTAAGAAAGTGAGACCTGCAAAGTATCTTAGTATCTGTCTGACAACTGAAACAATTACTTGGCTCTTACTTATTAATGGACACTTCATATAGACTCAGGTTAATGAGCTTTGTTTAGAACAAAGACTATTTTCTGTCTGGGTATTTTTGTGTATGTGCCCCTCTTCCATAAAGCAAAGCTCTTTTCTCTTCTTGAATCTTAATGAAATATTCAGATACAGTTTATTGCTCTAGAGCTAGTAGAGTATGTGTGTGTGGTTTGTGCTGTTCTGCTACTTCATCCAAAAGTTCTCTCTTTTGTGTGCTAGAGGTGGTACTTTGAAGACTGAAATGTGAGTCTGTAAGGTGATACAGTTTATTCTTGGTGAGCTTGGTAATTCTGGGTGTAAGGCAGCTGTTGTCTTTCTCACTGTGGAAAGAGGCTTTGGCTTCTGTTTATTGATCCTGTGAGAATAAGGACACAAATCATGAGAAATAAGACATAAGAAGCATGTTTAGAAACTGATTTAGGTGTCTAATGCACACCCGAGTGAACTATGTCAGCAGCTTGTATTACATCTAACTGAAGAAGTGTTGTCTTCAGATGGAAGTAGGCATAATTTTGTGAACAGATAAAACATTATATGATGCCATTGCTTGGCAGCCTGGATGCTGTTTTTTTATGGCTTGCCAGTTGCTTTTTTATCTACCTGGTCAACTTTTAGTGTTTCAGAAAACTAAGTGAATAGCCTGCAGGGTTGTTTCATAATTGGTAGAGACAAAACGGTAGTGATGGCTCGATCTTTGCTTGGCATTGAGCGTGGCTCCCGAGTTATGTAATATTTATATTTTCCTGTTGACTGCACCAGATGTTCACAGAAAATTCCCTCTGGAGCAGCCCTCAGCTCAGCCACAAATAGCTGCCTGTCCTGTGATGCCCTGAACTGTTCCATGATGCTGGATGGAAACCAGAGTGTCTTGTTTAGGGTCTGTGTGTGGCCCCCATACTTATTTGGCATTTAAAATTAATGGTGAAAATGTCACATTTGCAGGATTAGATTTGCTTTTTTTAATTTTTTTTTTCCAATCTGCTTTTCAAAGTATGTGAAATGTGAAGTGACTGAGTAGGATTGCACTTGTCTGAAGGAAAATCTTGTTTTCAGGGGGATTCTTTCAATTCATTTGGAGGTGAAGTTTTATATAGAGTAGCTGACAAAAATCATTTGTCAGCCACCCTGAGATTCTTTTACTATTGGATATTGACATACTCTTGTTTTTGAGTGCCCCAGACTTTTTTCCCTTGTTAACAACAGCCTCTTAATAAGAGATTGCATCTTCTTAAGTGATGGCTTTTTTTCCTACTCCTGACTCTAGAGGAAAAGGTGGAAAAAAGCTGTGTAGCAGTATGGCAGAAATTGCTGACTTTGTTGACAGTTGAGATTGATTATAAACTTTTAAAATGGAATTATAAGAGGTACATGAGGGAACGAGCCCTTGGCTCTGGTGTTTTGGCAGATAATTCCATAAATCTCAGAGCTAATATTAATTTTTAACCTTGTGGCCTTGTTGGACTGACAGTTTACACCAGTAAAATGGAGGAACATTGTGATTGGTATTCTCTTCAAACTTTCTTATGCTGCCACTTCACCTTCTACCACTACAGTGATGAACTAGGCAAGTTGTGAGATAGGTTTTTGTTGGATGGCCGTAATAGTTACTACTTCCTAGATGAGTATTTTCTCACTAATACCTGCAGTAAAACTTCCACTCCTCTATTTATCTTGTTTTTAAGGATGTTCAAGATCCTTCAGTGATTGTGAGCTTCCCACTGGATGAAGATACAAGTATTTCTCTTGTTGCTTGGACCACTACTCCTTGGACCTTGCCTAGTAATTTGGCCCTTTGCGTTAATCCAGAATTGCAATATGTGAAATTGAGAGGCAAGTGTTAACTGAAGGTGACACTTATTTCTTCAGTGCCTGTGAATATGTACTTATATTTTGAATGATAGACTGTTATACGCTAAATGTGTAGCATTTCTCTGTGCTGGATCAGCGTTTTGAAGGATGAGATTTACTTCCTATGTGGCTGATGATTTCCAACTGCTGTTCTCTTTTGATTTTTACATGCATTGCAAGGACTATTCCCTAAAAAATACTTATAGCTAAATGCAGAGTAAGAGCAAATATTTAAACTGTTTTCTTAAAGTAACACCATATTTGAGAGACAGGGAAATGTGACTGGGTGTCCTAAGGTGTGTGATGTGTTGTGTGTGGTTGTTTTTTTTTTTTTTTTTTTTTTAATTCTCCCTTTTCTTGGGGCTCAGACTCTTAAGCAAGTTACTGCTATATGACAGCTCAGTTGCAGTAACTGAACACTTTTGTACTCTCAACCCTTAACAGACCCAGGATGTCACATGTTAGTCTCAACCTGACTGAAGTGTGGAGTTCTTAGTGCACAAAAGAAAAACAGAGGCGGGGGGAGCAGGGATGGAAAGGTGGTCAAGTACATGATGGCATTTAATCTGGAATAAAAAAACGCCAAAGATATAATTTCCATTTCCAACATAACCTCATGAATCTAATGCATGCCTAAGGTGGTGTTAAATGTGAAAAGTTGCAGAGGCCTTGCAGTGAACACCAGATGCCTGGGTTTTCTTTGTTTTGAGAGAGAACTAAGTATGTTTCAGTCTTCAAAAGTTTTAACATAGATTTGGTCGTGTCAAAAAGAGTTACTGAATACTTCCAGAAAAAAACACCCACACCTGCCTGACATGCTGACTTGTTGGGTTTGTGTTTGTTGTACACAGAAAACCTGTGTACCAGCAGGTTTTCTGGCTGCTGGTAGGTTAGTGACCCTAATTAATAAGTTCATAGCGTAGTAGCCTGCATAAAACTTGGCATTGAAAATAAGGGATCACAGTTATCTGGGGATACGAAAAGCATTTTCTTCATAAAGTTTCACTTTTTATTTGTATTTACTTACTTGAAAAATAAATCCAAGCATAGAATTGATTGGAGGAGTAAATCTGAGAAAGGCAGCATCAAATGTAATCGTTACCCCTAATGTCAACTTAATACTGATTTTATGCAGTAATAGTCCATAGTTGTGTTACTCTGCTTCAGTTACATACACTGAAACTTTTCAGTTGCTTTTCTTTGGCACAATGATAATAGACAAGGTAGGAGATTTCTGCCTCTTGAACAAAAAAACCCACTGAAAATCAGCAGACTGGGTTCCATCCTGTGGTTTCTGATAAATACAACTTCTGAAAAGTGTTCATTAAGAGGCTGTGGGGAGAAAAGTAACAGGCAACTAGTGGTCAATCAGCAGGATTATTCTGGGCAGTTTTACAGCTAATTTGATACCACCCTGCATATATTAAAAGGTTTCATAATGGTGTGAATGAGGGTTATTAAACTGAGATTTATGTAACTTTTTGTTTTATTTTATATACTCTAGATAATGCCACAGGAAAGATTTACATTTTGATGGAATCCAGGCTGATAGCACTGTACAAATCTGACAGTGAATATGAGATACTTGACAGGCAAGTAACATAAATTATTACATTTTTGTTAACTTCCAGTATTTTTATAGATCAGAAGTTAAATGTTTCAAGAGGTTGGATTTTGCAGCTACCTAAAGATGGTTTCTCTGCATGATGATACTTTTTGTGTGTATCTTGCAAATATGTATCCAAAAAATTGAAATTTGCTAGAATAAATTGGTCTTATACAAGAAGCCCCAAATAGAAGAAAAGTTCCTTCGTATCATTGTATTGTGGTGGTTGGAAAATAGTTTCCTTAGTTTTTTCTCTTTCCTGTGTACTTTCTTAGAAGGACATTAATTTAAAAGTCTCATAAAACCCTGGAGATTGTCCAAATGCTGAACACTCTCTAAACATTATGTGAATATTTAAAGGCAAGTGGGCAAAAGCAAAACCATTGTCTTTGGCAACTTAAATGCTGCTTCCTTACAATGGTCTGCCTAAATTACATAGTTAATGGCAATTAATGTTTTCTGAAGACTGTTTCTTCATCTCAGTTTAGTGGAAAAATATGAATTATTTAGTAAGTTAGAGCAGACAGGGGATGCAGGTATTAAATTCTGTAGCTCTTAGACAAAATAAGTAGCTTGGCTTCTCTTAAATCTTTTGTTTAAAATATCAACCCATTAAAGAGGTAAAACACAACAAATATTTATTTGTTCACTTTATTCAGTCCTGTGCAGTGGGTAAAAAACCAACCAAACCAACCCAGTGCACAAATAAACCAACCAACCCAATAAAACCCCACAGAACACAAAACCATGATGAAACAAAAGAAAAGCAAAAGCTAGAAAATCTTTTGAGAATGACAACCCTTCTTCACTGGCATCAGGTTTTTTTTTTGGTGTTGGTTGTTTTTTTTTTTTTTTTGTGAAGCAATTTAAAAGATTTACATGTAAAAAACATTTTAAAAAAGGAGGATATGTCTTTTTTCAGCCAAGCAATTGCATGTAGTCATTGCATTAGGGGAATATAGAGATGGAGTGTTTGCTTAAGATGTCTGCTCTGATGCCTCATACTGTGACAGTTGAGTAATTCATATTTTGTATTTCTATATTGATTCCATCCTTCCCTCGACCTCCTAACTGAATTCTCTTTATTGATCACTTTGTAGCAATTTAAACTGGTACTCAATTTATAAAGATCATTCTCAGTGCTCTCATTCTTCAAGGCTGACAGAACTTCTGATTTCCAGATTTTTTTCCTCCTTTCAGTGTCATCAGTAAAACCATGGAGTGTTGGCATTGTGGTAGTCTCTGCCAGGATACCTCTAGAAATTTTCTTCCAGTCTGATACCAAATTAATAGTAACATTTTTCCTCAAGTGGTTGTTGCATCCATGTAAACACGGAGTCTCCCAGTTAAAACTTTTGTGTCTAACAGAATGACATGTCCAAGTGTGAAAAGTGTTGCTACCAGTAAGACTTAAATCTCTCTGCTTGCTGTCTAAGCTCAGTAGTCTGCCTAAAATGAAGTTATTTGGCTTGGTGTGACTTGTTCTTGCCAAACTCATATTGTATGTTCTTCAGTGCTTCACTTCTTAAAAATTATTCAGTCACGTAAGGTTGAATCGGTTGTTATGGTAGTCTGACTGCTTTTCAGATCTATTGGTACTACATTCCTCTCATGAACTATGGGGGCTGTGCTAGTTTCCAGTCTTTTGAAACTTTATCAGTGTCTAAAATCTAAGCCTTCTACCAAACCCCCTCAACTTTCTTAAATGATTCTGAATGCATTTCATTTAGACTTAAAAAAACATAAGCAAGGTAGCTGTATTAATACTTGTAATCTATTGTCTTTTGGTTCCAAATTCTTCTTCTAATGGAATACTACAAATGTAATTTCAGTCTGGTTGCTGTCATTCTGTATTCAGGAATGCACTGAACGTTTTGGCCTTTTTTGGTTTGGTGTTTTTATTAGAACTGTGAAGTACCTGCTCTTTAGGACAATCATACCCAGGTTCCAGTTTTGTTGTTGCTTGTGTCCCTGGCTAGTTGTATTTCTATTTTCCCCCCCACCCCTCTAAGCTTTAATTTTTTATTTTTTATTTTTTTGCTTCTCTGTGCCTATATATAATGCTGCTAGCAATCAATTTCTATTCTCCTTGTGGAGCGGTATATCTTTCTTCTTTCTTTATTAATGCTACAGTCTTCTGAAGCTGACTTTTTTTTTTTTTTTCCTTTGGTCATGCTCCAGTTTTTATGTTCTGTAATAAATTAGTTCTCTCAAATGTGAAATGTGGGACAATTAAGAAGTAACTGGTAGTTGAATGATCTTTTAAAGATTTAGATTTGTGAGTATATAAGTTCATGGAAATGGAAATTAACTTTCTCATTTCTATTCAACTTGTTTTTTCTTTTCTTCAGCTCACTTTTAATTCTCAGGCAATTTAGGCCCTCAAGGGAGAGAATTGTGACACTTGTTGTGTACCAGGTGGCAGGCTGAACTCAAGGAATGAGCTTATTGAACATTTTCTGTATCTGAAGTTATAAGAATTTCCTGATTACTTTCAGCCTTCTCCTCCTCCTGAAACCTGACTTTTTCCTCTCCCTTTTCTCCCCAGATACAGATGTTAGGTTTCTTTGTGAGGGCAAAACTACTTTGTTTCACCAAGGAGATGGCTGCCATCTTTATCAGAATACTTGCTGCAGCATTGCGTAAATATCTTGGTATATTATACCACTTTTGTCCATTGAGTGGCTTGTTATTTTATTTAGCAGTAGTAGATATGAAATTACTGATGAGGATTTTCTTCCCCTTGTGTTACATCGTAGTCTATTTGCACATTAAATGCTTTGTTTCTTTACATGATTTTCCAGTGTTGTCTCTTTGGATTCTAGAGAATCCAACAAAGATCTCTGGTTTCTTGAGAGTGAAGGTTTATTGTAGTGATTTTAAATTAGTTTCTTTTACTATAATTTAGATCATAAGAAGGCAGCACTATATAAATTTTCACATTGAAGTTCAGGACTTTGATAAACAAAAAAGAGACTATTAGGAGTGTGACCCATACCCCTCACCTTTTGCTTACTTGTGTTAAATAAGAATTTAACTTTTTTTTTAAAGCCAGTTCTAGTGCTTCACATTCCATGTCTGAGCATTCCCACATCTGTGTGGCTGGGATACTCTTCTGTCATCTGATCCTGATTAAGCACCTCAAACATTCCTAAGGCTGTTTGTAATATAAAATACATAAACCATTCATGAAGCTGTGGCTTAAAATAGAAATCTCCCCTTTTCCTCATGGATATTTTGTATGCCGAGCTGAGGAGTCACGCTCTTTAACTTGGCATTAAATATTGCTTGAGTTCCTCTTTGTACAATGAAAGAGCTTTGTAGAGTTTCCCACTTTGAAGTAGTCCAGTGTTTTATGGTTTGACCATTGTTTTGGGTGATGTGGATCAAGAAGAATATAGGGAAAGACCGCAGCTGTGACACATTCAGAGAACTATCCCATCTATTAAATTAAGTTGTGTTTTAACTAAACTTTTTGCTTCAAAGGAAGATTTAAGCGTTTTCAGGAGAGTTCAGAGTAGTGAATTCTAACCTAATGACCATCTGTGTCAGCTGTCGTCAGAAGCCTGGAGACAGCCAGATCTGCAGGCCCTGTCTCTGTCTTGTATGTCTTGTCTGGCTCAGTTGGTTCCTCCATCAGTCCTGGCTCTGGTTGGATCTCTCTCAGAAGTGCCCGTGGAGAGCTTGGATGCCTGGTATTAGGGAAAAAAAAAAAAGACATCTGAGCTTTAAATGATGCAGTACCCTGTATGGCAAACTTTTGTGCATGTAACTTTCAGGTGGTTTGGATCTGTGCTTATTTGGTTCCACTGAACATGCTGAGTCATAGGGCTTTGTTGTTATGAATATTAGATTGAAATTGTGTTTTATCCAGAAGCTCCTTGCACAGCTTTACCAGAAACAGACTGTTATTAATGCTTAATACCTACATTAGTAAACTATGGAGAAAATACTTTTTTCTGTACCTTATGAAGTCAAATTCTGTTAGGCAAAAAGGAAATGGGAAAAAAGTAGCATTTATAAGTTCTTAATATGTATTCATGTAAATCTTTCTCCTCAGGTTTCCTGGTGTTGCTCTTAAAGGCAAGAAATATAAGCCACTCTTTGAATATTTTATTCAGGTAAGATGAATGAGTTTGGTGTTTGATACAGGATATAAAGACAAATATAAGAAGGATTCTTGGTATTCCTTGTTCATATTATGAAAATCTTGTGTCTTAATAAGAAACCCCATGTTGTATTAAAGGAGTTTTAAATCCTAGTGAAAGGTTGAAAACTGGAACATTGACTTTTTTTCTGTATTTTTTTTCCCCCTTAAGTTTTAAATACGCCCAGAGTAAGAGCTCAGTGATAACTAGTAGTTTGACTTCAGATTGTGGAGAAACCTCCAATTCACATTAATAAATAGGCAGTATTCTCTCAGCTTTTCATCTGGTGAGCTTCTGTTGTCTGCCTTGTAAGTCCTCAGATGAATGACTCATGAGAATGACTTTATGGATAACAGTCCCAGACGTGTAGTGTTTTCCATTGAAGAGTTAAAAGCCTTTGCTAAAATAACTACAGATATATCTGTTTTTATGGGTGTCCTCCTGTGCAGCTTTTAAGCACCGCATAAGTCTTGCGCGGTTCATAGCACCACAGGTGGCAATAGAATATATGGCAATAAGAGAGAGAGTAGAGAATTCATATGTTGAAAAAATATAATTCTGATTAAAAATGGATTAAATTTTTCAAAGAGTTGAAGTGGATTATGGTACTGCTGGACAAGCAGCTGTTAACTTGTCTAAGTGATTTGGTCATTTGGGGCTGCCATCTGTTCTGAACTACGTGCTGAAGTCGGCAAAGGTGAGAGAACCTCTGCAGAGAGGGCAGGACCTGTTCTTCCTAGAGAAAGGTCATGGCTGAATCTGAAAAACGGGACCGCAGGTGTAAGGGTTTGGAATGGATACATTTTTTGAGTCCTGCTGTACTTCTAAGGAGCAGATGGGCATCTACCAGTTTGAGGTTTTTTTTAGAATGGATGTCTTATCTCAAAATATCCCTCTTCAGAACAAGCCAGACCTAATATTTTGTAACGTATTTGGTTCAGCTGTGACTGCAGTAGGTTTTTCCACTGCTTTTGTGTTAAAGAATAGAAAATAGCCCTTTATTTTTCATTATCTACATATTGAACACACTGAAAATTGTCAGATCTTTTCTTGGCAGTTTTTTCTTTTTGATGTTGTGTTTTTACTTGATGCTTAGCACATTCTCACACTCCAGAGGAAATAAAGAAAATATATTACTATAAAAACAGACTTCTTTTTTAAAATTAGAAGGTACAGTGGACACAGAAATGCAAGGTGGCTTCTGCATATAGGATCCCTGGAGCTTTCATAACTGTATTTTCACTTATTGATTTGTTGTCTGTTAAGCGCAGAACTGTGTGAAGAGCTGTGGTTTGAAGAGAATTGACTATGAGGCTTTCTGGAGAGCTCTTAGTTTTAATCACATTTGATACTGTTTAAATGAAGTGTGTGGTCTCGGCCTCTAAGCTACGGGAAACAATTGAATAATATTAGAAATGTCATGTTTTCTTGTGTCACTAGTTTTTGATGCAGTTCTTTACTCTTGCAGGTGGTTGGTAGCTCTTCCATGTTCTTCAGAATTCTGTTTTGCCATATATATATATATATACATATTTATACGAACACTGTATTTTTGTGTTGCAGTGCAAAGATAAAGGTGCCTTTGCTGTGGTAGTAGACAGTTACGTGAAGGAGGAGGAAGGCACAGGGGTTGTACATCAGGCCCCCTATTTTGGTGCTGTGAGTATGAACTGCATATTGGATGTCCATTTTGTTCCAACACGTGCTCCTTGGCTTTCTAGATACTGGGATCTGTCTGTCGGCAACTATGATATTAAACAATCCACATGATATTAACCAGTCCTCCCATTTGCTGCTTACAAATATAAGAATACTGTGTTAGCATTGTATCTAATGAATTCTCGCACTCACCAATGCCCTTTGTGTACTAGACTGGAGATTATAGGTCTCTTGATTTGGTTGTGGCTGTGGTATGTTAAGTGAACTGTATCTTCTGAGTGTCATTGATCTTGGTTTTTCTCAAAGTCTAAATTTGCAGCTTTGAGAAGGAATGATCTGTCGCACAGATAGTTGAAACTGCCTTTGCAAAGTGATAATTTTGGGTAGTAACAACAGTTCTGCTCAGCACACTGCCCCTCTTCAGCATTTCAATTCTATTACTCATTGGGCTTTTAGAGAATGGAAAAAAAAACGCTTGGACTGCTTTTGTATTGAGACTTTATCCTTCGGTGTGAAAGAATTTTGTTGCACTCCATTTTTTTTTCTGTCTTTATTGTCCTTGCCCTCAGTCTATTCTTCTGAAGGTTGAGAGGGATAATTTTTTCATGGATGTAATCATGTCAGTTTTTAGACACATGAATTAAATGCACTAGTTTAGACTCATTGTCTTTTTTTGTATAGTGTCCTGTCCAAAGATGCCCTCAGAAAAAACTTGCACTAAGGCTTCCAATGCCTAGCAATTAGCAATCCCTGGACCATGAGCTCTGTCATCATTTCCAGAAGTTGTTAGCATTAGCAATAGACCTCTTTGTATTCATGCAAAATGTCCCATACTTTTCTGTCTTTTTTTTTTCCCTTTCTTTTTTTTTTTTTTTTTAGTTTTTTTTCTGAAGGGTGAACTCATTGTGGTGGTGTTTCCCTTGTCAGGATGAACACTGATGTGAAAAGATGTCCCATCTTAGTAATGGAGATCAGACTGGGCTGTATGTTATTAATAAAGATTTTTTTGGTGACTGGGAAAGTGTCTTATGACATCTAAAGCCTATTGCAATGTTTGCACCTCCGATATTCCCCTATAGTTAAATCTTGCAAGACCTGGACCAAGGGGTGAGAGAGCAGACTTGGTTTTGAGGCAGGAGGTCTTGCTGTAGGAGATGGAGTAAAGGAAGAGAATAGACTGCAGATAGAGAAGGAGCTCTGGAAGAACCTTCTTGGCTGCTGTATTATTTTGTTGGGTATTTGCACAATGGAGTTTACTTGTTGGAAAACCTGACTGGCCAGCTAGAGCAAGGATTATCTGCCCTCTTCTATTTGATTTTGTTATAAGCCCACAGATTTGTGTAAACACAAAGTGTGTGTGTGAAGTATCTTTTCTCTCTCTCTCCTGGGAAGTCAGCAGTTATCTGTAAAACTAGTTAAAATAAAATGTAAGTGTCAGTTAAAAGCACTGCAAAGGAAAAAAAAAAAGCATAAACTATTTGAGGAAAAAGTACGTAACATCAGAAACTGCGCTCATTAGCTAAAGAGCAACTTGACTTCATAATGCCTGATGTGTAGACTTGACTCAAGGGGATATGCCACCTTTAGAAGGAAATTACATAGTATATGTTGCACTTGATGCTGCTACCTTGTTCTTCTGGGATGCGTGTAGTTCACTTCTGGCAGCTCACTGATTATTTTTGTTCAGAAAGGCTCACAAAAGCTTCTGGGTTAAGTTCAGAAATTCATCATTATACAGTAGGCTCTGTGCAGAATAATGTTACATGTGTTGGTATTAAATGCTTGCCTTTAAGTAGACAGGCTTAGATGAAAGAAGGGAGATAACTTATGACTGTAGGCAGGACTGTCTTCCTAATTAATTTCCTTTTCTGCAAATTCCTTTACTGTTGTGTTGAAGGTGAATAGGAGAGGAGAAAAGGGATAAGTGGAGCAGAATGCAAGGGTGAGAGGAAAAGAGAAAGAGCACAGTCCTTCACAGAAAGTGTATCTTGTCTGTATCTCTTCCCCTTAATATATTCAAGTCCCTTTGATAAATAGGGATAGAAAATACTTTTTAAAAAAAATCTACTTACTGCTACATATTCTGTATTGCTAATGGCTTAGAAATATATTGTTCTCACACAAAATTCAAAGTAAAAATCCATGTTAATTTAGTTCCAGGATTTGTAGTTTCATTGTTTTATGTTATGCTTTTGCCAAATACAAGCTGCCACGCAGTATCAGAGCATTCTGTTAATTCAGTTCAAAAGAAATCAAAATTAAAGCTTACAGAACAAGACAAATCTGTGTTAAAAACTCTGTAAGCTCATTGTACCTCCAGATTAACATGACACTAAAATTCAGCTGTTCAGGTATGTCATCTTATATCTACAGTCAGCTTAAAAAGCTTTAATAATGTTTTAATTTGCATACAAGCCCTGTACTTTTAGTGCCTGCTCAGACTGAGTCACAGGAGTTTCATAGGTATGTTACCGTTGCAGTAACAGTAAATTGCAAAAATATAGTTGACTTTATTTTTTTTTAAGAGGTGCTGAAGGTGGACCTTTGGGCCTCATGTTTTTGATGTCTTTTTATTTATTTTTCATTTCAGCTAGAAAACTTAGAGTTCTCGTTAATGAGCTGTTAAATAGCTGCTTCTTCATTCATTTTATGTGTGTAGTTTTTAACTTTTGTTTGTAATCTTTCAAGAGATCTAATTGTGGCAGGAGTATGAAAGTGAACACTATGACTTTTCTCCTGGAAAGAATTGAAATTTGTCTTAGTTTTCCAGTGGAGCTTAGCATTTGTGGATTTCTGTATGTGCCTGAATATGCTCCTGGGTTGTGGTTATTGAAGCAAATCTTCCATAAATCAAATGGCAGGTCAGTCTGGAGAGCTTTTATGTTCAGCTTCAAGCTCTTCAGAAGAAAGGAACTACCTGTAGAAAACCAAAATAGCAAAGCCCTTTGTATATTGACTGCATCAATGATGCAAATCAAACTGAACCACCTCTTGACCTAGGTCTTGTGAAGTGGAAGGTTTGTTATGATGTTTTAGCCTGGTTGTGAGTGTGCCAAGCTTTGTAGTCTTTGCTGGCTGCTGCTTCAAAGCCGTTTACAATTCGCTGTCAAATCAGGGTTGACATTAGTTCTGTCATCTGGCCTACATTTTAAACACTGCAGTCTGCTTGCTGTATCGTGGCAATAATAGTTGATGAAAGGTCAACTGAGAATGAGCTTATCTCACCTAATCTATTGACTGAAGAAGCTGGTTGACTAAGTGGAGGCTCAGTAATTGTGGTGGCTATCCACACTTGCTGGAGAGTGGGAAGAGACTATGGTCAAGTGTTAATGAGTGCTGTAGCTGAAGTGTTTTCTTGTTTCAATGTGGAATGCCTCACTACACGATGGAGCTAACTTTACTATCACTTTGGATGAGTTTCATCACTGTAAAATACATGGCAACATCTGCCAGATCTGGTAACTATAGGAATGAGTGGGTAGGATTAAAGGTATATGATAAAGGACCACAGAAAGGATCAGGAAACCCTTCTCTGTCACTCCAAAGTTGGCTCACTTGGGCTGGTTATACATAAGAAAGGAGAATTCATCTGGCTCTGGAGCACTTCCTTATTTAGTGCCTATTTACGCACTAGCTTCTAGTGCGGTCTCCTTGATGAAGGTGGATGAATTGCTTTAGAATGTGACTCCTGTAAAATAGCTGCTGCCTTTGAAAGGCAGATGAGCTCAGAGCACAGAGAAGGTTAACCGTTCAACTGCTGCCAGTGTTGGCGGTTAGAGTCACTGCAAGTTGTGTTTTATGCTACACAAAACTTCAGGTTTTGTTCCTGAAGTCTCTGGTTTCATCAGAGCAGCAACACAGGAACCCCCAAGATTCAAAGAAGCAACCTGACTTGATGCAGGCTTAGATGGAGCCTTTTTCTTGGAGGATTCTTCTGTGAATGCACTGATAATGACTGAACCTCAATTGTCCCTTCTCCCTTCCCCTCCCACACCCAGTAATGTTCTGTTGCCTTCCGTCAAGGAAGTGGGTAGTCTGGAGTGATAATTGGTTAAGATATAGACTTAACTTTGATTTCAGACTTGCAATGAATATCCAAACTTTTGTATACCCCAAATAACTTTGTTTTAATCTTTTCTAAGATACCATTGTTGTTTAGTTATGTTCATGAAATTCTGAAGTGGTCCTCTTTTTCTTAATTTTTTTTTCTTGTTTTTTCTTCCTGGTACAGGAAATTAAAGATATAAATGTAGACTGGCCAGGAAAATAAACTGTGATACTGTCCATGTGTGGTTCTTGGTCAGTTGCATTGCCTACAGGCCAACAAAGATTGAGAAATACAGATGTAAAGGCTTTGGATCATTAAGACATTCAGAAAATGGGATTTCTTATGAGGAGTTCTAGAATTTGGTTGATTAAAACAACCTCCCTTCTGGAAAAAATGCCATGCAGGCTTGTGTGTTTAACAGACATGAGTCTGTCTGGTACAAGACATGACAATAGTGTGTGTCAGTTCCTTTATTATACAATAGCAGCCTTAAACTATTAACTGCATGTATGTTTATGTGTACATAAAATGTGCATATGTATATGCACAGAAGCACATGCACGTATCCCCTCTGCTAGGTGAGAGAAAAAACCTATAATCTAAAGGAATCATCATTTCTGTGATAAAATACGTATTTTTCTATGCATGTTTGGGATTAGTGAAGGCTGAGTATTTCGCTATTCTTGTCTAGTCATCAGACTTTCTATTTAAGATTTAATTTCTTTTCCCAGGGATGGCTATTTTAACCAGTATTTTGTGTTTCTATAGCTTGGTACTTGTCTCTTTTGTAGGATGATTACAGAGTCTGCATGGATTTCAATATTATTCAGAAAGATTCTGTGCCTGTTTGTCCTGTTGATGCATCAGGTTGCTTCACAGCAGAAGTGACTGACTTTGCTGGACAATATGTGAAGGTTAGTGGTCTCGGAGAAAGTAAATAGCTATTTTATTCCAGATGAACTGTATATCTGGTGAAAATGTTCTTTTCTGTCCCTAAGTGACTTTTTCTTCAGTGTGTCTTTGGAAACTGGAAAATAAAAACGTATTTTAACAATTGCAACAGTGTTTATTACAGTATCTGAAAAATAAAGAATTTGAAATAATACAGTGTTTCTAGTGCTGAAGGGGAAGAAGAGTATCTCCTGTTTGCATGCTCTGCAGAGTCTCATTTTTCCCTTGTTTCTTACAGAAATGTAGTTTATGCAGTCTCTAGGTGAGGGTGCAGAGGCCTCCCTTACCTCTGGATTACTTGTGAATTCACAGATGTCATCATTAAGTTTATACCAGCCAGTTAGTGTAATGTGACTTGTTAGAGGAGAGAAATCCAGTCATCTTCCACACCCGTGGGATGTGTTGCAATGGGAATTCACTTGCCAAGAGATGGAAGAGAATCCATGTAAAAGGTGCTTGCAGGAGCTCCAGATTGCTGCAGACACAAACCCGTAAAAAGAAGTGCTTCTTTAATTCTACGTGCTAAGAAAACAAATTGGTTTTAGTTGGTTTCCTGCTGGTACAGTTTGATAGCAAAGTGTGTTCCTATAAATGCAATTTACTTGAAACAGACTTAAAAACCTTGTATTGCATGGTTTTGAACTCAAACCAGCTTATTGCTTCCAGATATATATTATAGCAAATACGAGAACACTGGAGGCTACACGTTTATCTTCCTGCTGGTAGCAGTCTGTACTTAAGGCTCTTGGCAAATATGCTTATGATGCTGAATTTTTAAGCTTATGAATATTTCTGTATCATGAATTGTTGCATTTTTTTCTTAATGTCATGTTGATACTTGTTTGTTCAGTAGATTTTTTAAATTATTAATGTAAAACTTTTAACTTCTAGCTTAGTATGTAAATTCTGTTTAGTTGGTAAAGTGATGTCTAAGATAATTCAACTTCTGCAACTGTAGGCACAATTGAGGAACATGTTGCAGTAACATCTAACTATTAGGTAAGAAGCACTATGTGGCTTCCTGCCACAACATCAGAAGACTCATGAAAAGATTTAAGATATTAAATAATATGAATTCTGGCTTGTAATAGTGCTATGGAATTTTTAAATTTTTTTTACATAATTGTTTGTATGTTGAAATAGTTACAGGCAAAAATGACTAATTATACATATATATATTTAATACATACCAGGATATATATATAATTAATATATTATAATTAATATATCAGGATTTGGAGAGCAATTAACTTTCAAAATGTAGTCTTTTATGGTGCCTCCACAATAAATGTGTAAATTGTATGCAAGCTTATTGAACTTTTTTTTATATATGTAAAAATATTGGATTATTTGTAGGGGTTTTCTTAATTTGGGTATTGGAGAAAAATCCTGTAGTAGTGTATGGAAACAGTGAAATTTCTATTCCAAGGAAAATTTTTTGTTCTCTCTTTTTAGGATGCAGATAAGAACATCATTAAATTACTGAAAGAGAAAGGCAGACTGATTCACACCAGTAGTTTTAAGCACAGCTATCCTTTCTGCTGGAGGTAAGGAGAGAAGTGCATATGGCTTTAAGATTGATGGTTCTGATTAGTTCAAGTTTGTCTCATTTTGCCCCTCCCTTGACCTACTTAATTTTTTTAACAAGACTAAAAGTCAAGAACATTGAATTAGGAGAGCTCGAATTTTGGCTTAGTTATCAAGTAAACAAAAAAATTTGGCTGTAAACCTGATGAATTTAAGTATAGTGCGGAATGGTGTGGGTTTTTTTCTGTTACAATTTTGTGAGTATGGTTTTGTAGTCTGAAATTCTCATTCTTCATTGTTGCATGTCGTACTGCTAACTGCCTTTTGAAGATGGCAATAATAAGTCTAAAAAAAGCTTATTTTCTAAACAGCTAAGTACTGAGTGGTGGAAAAGCATATTTTTGGTACCCTTTGAATTGCATCTGAATAAGTATGTCGCAGAACATCTCTAAATGTTTGTGTTCAAACTTTCCATGATTTGAATAAAATGCCTATATTATAGTTGTTCCCATCATTACTTCTTTTTAACCTTGTAAAATTATTTCTTTCTCTGTAGTCTGGTAGAACCCAGTTGCTTATAATGTGGAAATGTCTGTATTGTTGTATTAAAGTCAAAGTTAGCAGTGGGTAGTAATTCTAATACATAAATATGTTTTTCTGCTTAGTCATTTCTGAATAGAGCTCCCAAACAATGGTTATGTCTCTGAGCAGCAACAGCAGTTGACATGTTTGTAATATGTATATAGACTACTTAGAAATACTGGGATTTGTAAACTGGAAAGTCTAGATAAGCTCTGGAATGTCAGGTAGGTGGTTCAGCACAGTGGCTTGGCAAGAATCTTCCTTCTCAGATAGGGGATTTTGCAGAGGTTGCATTCCATGTGCAAGTCTCCATGGGCCTTCAGCGTAGTAAAGTAACATAAGAAGTTTCAGCTATGGAAATACAAGCCAGATAAATTCATCTGGAAGTGAAGTATATTTTTATTAATGTCCTCTTTGGTTTTAAGTGTATACATTTTCTATTGCAAAATTAGGGAGAAAAAAATAAGTCACTGAACAATGTCAAACTTAAAAATAGAAACTTCACTAGCCTTCAGTAAGAATATTGTACTATTTTATTACAAGTGAAGAGACACTTCAATAAATTAAAAAATCCTAATTTCATATCTGAAATGACTTGAACATTTTAAGTCATATCTGATGCATACAGCACCTCTACTGAAATAACTGATAAAAGCTTTTCTCTCTGTCTAGCTATAATGCTTCTAGGTGATGTGTTTAAGCAATGTGCATTTATCTTTGATCTGTAGCAAGAATAACCTTTACTTGCTCTTGAATAGCATGATTGGCTTGTTTCTAACAGCTTCCTAGAGGAAGAAGGGGAATTGTTTTTCAGGTGTTATGTCCTTGATGATTTGGGACAGTTTTTGAAAAGTGGCAGCCCCAAAAAAAGCAATACTTTTGTTTTTCTTATGGGGCAATTCAAATGTGCAGTCGTGGCCTTCTGAGTCAAACCAGTAACGTAGGAATGCTGATTCTGTAGAACATACTTAATCCTGCCACTCTGTTGACATTTTTGTTGATTGATGATAAGTTGCAGGCAGCACCTAGCAGCAAATTATCTGGTGGGAAGAACAGAATAATGGATTCTACTTGAAAAGCTCATTTCACTGCCATCAGAAATCAAACCGTAATTGGAATATGCTAAAAGTAGAAAAGTAGTTCTTGAACTTTGAACATAGTTATAAGTTGTTTTGATTAATGTAAGAAAACTTTGAAATCAGACTCTTCTACTTAATGTACTAGTGTTCTTGCTTTTCCCTGAAACCAGGCAATTGTTGAATCCTCAGTATGTTGAGATATTTTTCTCTCTTAATAGATATTGTCAAATTAGGGCCCTTCTCTACATTTTCTTATTATTGTGATACGTAGTAACTTTCTGTCAATTAAACCTTTAAAATCTGAGAAAGGAAAAAAAAGTAGCACTTGGTAAGTTCACAGCAGATAGTTTTCAGTTAAAATTCCCAGTCTGTAGAATTCAAAACCAGTCCATTTAAGTGTGAGATGTTGAGAGTCTATATGGCTTGTAGGTAGCAATTTAACAACTGTGAAAGATGGCAAAGTGTCCATTGCACCTACTGCATGACAGTCTGTTAGGGAACTCTGCCACTGACAGATACAGAAGCTTTGTCTTTTTCAAGCCAATGAAAGCAAAGCCGAGAAGCATCTTTTCATCATTATCATTTGTTTCCTAAATGACGAGATAATGGAATGGAAATAGAATCTCTGTAACTTTCTTTTAAGCAGCTGTGCAGTACAAAACAGGTATGAGAAAGCTATTGGGAGTGTGTGGTGTCCACTGAGATCAGTCTTTCCAATCTGCATCTTTTCAACTATAAAGACTGTATTTCAGAGAATACTAATTTTACTCCACCCGTGACAGTGGCACTGCTAGGGAACAGGCAATTTCCTCAGATGCTTTTGTTCATGATGCAATTTTAAAGGATGTGTTTTTAAGTTGAGACAGAGGAATGCTTAGGCAGGCATTTTGTAAGCGTCAGTCTGTGACTTACATCTCTTTTTTTCCCTTGTCTTGCGTTGATGGAAAAAACAACACAGTAATGGGTATTTCTCATTTGACTCTACAGCAAATAATTGAATCTGGTTTCTTTGACCCTCTCACCAGTCACGAGGGGCAGAAATGTGTAAGATGTTACTGGTTGGGCATTTTTTTAGTATGTTGTTCTGGCTTTGTCTCCTGCTGAGACACTACTTGGCAGAACAGCTAGAAGAAAGAAAACATTCAGGGGAACTCTGCCATCTCCCGTTTCTTACTAACTTTCACGTTGGTGGAAGAGCGCTGTGGGTGCTTTGGAATGGTTATCGAATATCATAAAGTTACAGTGGTAGGCTGAAAGCCCAGGAAATTATTGTAGCATCGTCTTATTGTCTCTTTTTCATAGATCCTTTGTGTCTGAAGCTACTTTTTCACTAAAGCTTGTCTTCCATCAGCCTCAACTATCAGCTGCTTGGTATTAGTTTATTGTCCCACCATTCTTTTTGCAATATCCGAAGACTGTGTGAGAAACTGTTATTATCAGGTTCTATTCTTGTTTCCAGTAGCTCAAGATCTTTTATGTGATGACAATTCATCATTCTTTAGCACATCTAAACCAAGATGCTGAGTGAAGCTAAAATACTTCTGGAGGACCTTGTAGCTTGCAGAATACTTCCTTTCTTACAGTGATCCTGCTGCTGTGGGAAGAGTTGACTGAACTGTTCCTTTTTTTTAGTCGTTGGGACTCAGATTTGAGCAGCAGGACTTCCTAGCTTAGCGTGCTTGCATTTAGTAGCTGGAATACTATCAGTATTGCTTTGAGCCCTTAGCGTTTCCTATAGGTTATAGATACTGTAACTCTTAAAAGATACAGATTAAAATGCATCACTTGTAGTTAAAAGGAAATACATTCTGAAATACAGTATAAAGAGAAGAGGTATAGTTTTTATTATTGGGCTTTATGCAATGTAGGTGCAGTTTTTCAGGTTTTTTGACCAACAGAAGTTGGTCAGGCAGGTGTACGTCTGGGGAGTGCTTCCACAGCAGCAGTTTTAATTTATAGCATAATCTCCAGGAGTTTGTGAATTTCAGATGAGTCCTTGTGATGGATATAAGTAAAACGAATTAAATTTTTAAGATGGGTTGTTTACAGTAATGACTCCACGTAGGAGATAATGGTTAGTTTTTCAGGGTTACGAGTTACTGTTGAGCAAGTGTATTTCCAAATTGTGAGACAAAGTAACTTAAAAGTAGTATTTTAAGAAATATTTTGTGGAGTGGATTGTTACTAAGGGAAATTGAGCTTTTTAGCTTTTTGTGCCAGTGTTGCTGAAACTGTTCTGTACCCATAGGCAGGTTCTGTCCCCTAAACTGGAACTGCCCTTTTTAAGCTGGTGTAATGGGGAGAGTATGAAGGATTAAAAATGTTTGAACTCTCCTATAGTGACTTTTACCCACTATTTGATTCCTGGGTCCCTTTGAAGGATGCATCCTACTTGTACGATCTCTCAAGACCTCGAGCAGTGCAGTATGGAACCGACAAACAAGACTGGGTTGAGAGTGAATGCAGTCAGAAGCTTAATTTTACTGGGTAATTTAGGGAATTTACCAGTCTGTATGCTCTGCCCTACAGTGCTCCAATTTCTAAGAAATCCCAAGTTCTGAATGTGCTCCTACCCTATATGGGTTTCACTGAATGTTGAAGTAAGGAATATATAAGATACCTTTCGAAGCTTTTATGGTTATCTGGATCTCTTTCTATCCTTGTCCTCCTGGAATGGGACATTATTCTGGTATAACCCTGGATACTGTTACTTCATCTTTATGATTTATTATTAATCTTTTAAATAGAGATAGTAAAAACAGAAGCATAACATTTTCTGTCTTTTTGGATTGGTGGATGCATAAATAAGATACAGAATGAGCTAAAGTGGAAGGCAAATATGACTCATTGTAATACTTACATAGTACAATAATATGAACTTCACTAGGAACATAGATTTCTGAATGTTCTCATGATTTCTCTTGCTATACAAATTACTGGATTTGCTGGGTTTGGAGGCTTTTTAAAAATTTTGATTTTAGGATTTGATTTTAAAATAGTAGCTCACATAAGTGTAGCAGTCTGTAATTTAAAAAGCAAAACCCAACCTTTGTAACTGTGATATTTCAGAAGCAACAATGAATTCAGGCTGTGGAAAGGGGACTGTCATGTACAAAAATACATTTTAAAGAGTATTTTGTAAGTAATGTAGCACTGAAAATGCTTTTGTTTGCTTTGCTCCCTTCTCCATCACCTTCCCTCTACAGGTCAGATACTCCATTGATATACAAAGCTGTGCCAAGCTGGTTTGTAAGAGTAGAGCACATGGTGGAGAAGCTGCTGGAGAATAATGCCCAGTGCTACTGGTAATGTTTCCTGCATATATTTATTTTTTTAATGTTTTGATTGGGACTGGATGTATGTGGGGGTGTGTATGTGTGCCAGAACTCTATAAAGCTCTGTTTCACTGTTCATGTGCTAATTTAACTTCATATTTTCATTCTGTCTTTCTAAGCTGCTGTTACTGGAATGGGGCTCGTAACCCATTTTAAGTAGTGTTTTATCTCGGGTTTCACAAATGTGCCTTAGAGACTGGTAGAGCAGTGGGATGGCCTTCCTGGTACAAACAGATATAACTCACTTAATTGCTATCAGCTCAGCTCTGGAACATGTTTGTACACTACTCCTTTCTTGTCTTGAGAAGGCATTCTTTGCTTGTGTAAAATCCCAATGAGAAATATATTTTAGACTGTAAGGTTGAATACGTGCTAATAATTTACAGTAAAATACATTACAGGATCATTAAAAGCATCCTCGAATCATATTATATGATACTACGAAATTCAGCATAGGAGAAACTGCAAGGAAAAATCAACCTGTGTGGAAGCATGAGGGTGCCCGGTTAAGCCTCCCAAAAGGGGTCTACTTGAGAGAAGAATTTAGCAACTAGACTCTGGGTATTTATTATTCCAAATTAAACTAATTTTTAGATAAGATTTTTTTTTCTTTTCTTAAGTTATTACAGATAAGGTAGATACTGTGCTGTAGGTGTGCGTGAAGAAAAAAAATCCCCAAACCAACCAACACCCTCTCCCCCCTAAACCCGGTCTCGTCCCACAACACCCACAAAAATCCCAACCCAACTGTCTGAGCTTGTGTGAGAGGTGTAAGTAACCGCAGTTTCAGAGGTTTAAATTGAAATTTTCTACTAGTGCCAGAAATTAAATCTTTATATGTATATAGGGAATATGAAAAACGTTAGTTTGAAATTTATGTAGAAAACTACATGCCAGTTTTATGTAACTTAAATGCACTATTAAATTAGCAGTAACAGACAAGTGTTGGTGATAGTAGCCATTTTGAGAGTCAGTTATGGGTTTATGGTGTGTAAGTAACAAAAGGAGCCTACCTTCTCTACCTCCATAACCTTTATTTTTATATTTCCTCCTCTGACAAGTGACTCGTGCCTGGGAAGTTGAGAACAGGCGGGGAAAATGTGGCAGTTACAGCCCTGTTCAATTATACAGTGTACCATTTTGGTTGACGTTCGGTCTTCCCATACAAGGACTGTAGGAAAGCTGGGATTCCAGCCCTGTGTGCCTCTGCTTGGTGACTGGAATGGTGTTCAAGAAGGTGACTCAACTTTCAGTGAACAATTACAGCTCAAGCTGTGTTCTGGGTTGGTTTTTTTTTTTGTTGTTTTTGGTTTGTTGTTTTTTGCCCCCCCCGTGGACATTAGTTAGCAATTACATTCTCCCTGAGCTGCTTTTGCGTAACTGCTTACATGGTACGAGCACTGTAAATACTGAAATATGTGGGGAAAAGTTAGTGATCCATGATACAGACTATCCAAAAATGCTGCAGCATTGGCTTGCTAATAAAGCACATGCCCAGTATGGATATGTAAGATTTTATAGATTAGTAAGTGTTGCTTTCTGTTTTTCATAACAGAACATACTGTGATCCTTCTTTGGGGGAAAAATAAACTGGAGAGGGGGTGAAAGTGTTTGTTCTTAGCTTTAATTAGCTTTCTCAAGATGCTTTTACTGTTTTGATGACTGACAGTAACCTGCATACTTAATTTTCACATGAACATGAAGAAAAATGTAATGATCCTATTAAGGAAGTGTTTGAATGATTGAGGTAGTTCAGCTTTTCCAGAAGCAAAGGTTCAAGAAGAAACTGTTATTTAACCTCCACTTGTCTAGGAGATGATTAGTAAGAATTAGAAAACAGTTTGAACCTTACCTCGCCCTCCATATTTGGATTTTAAGTGGTGCTTTTTCCAGGTGTTGAGTAGTGGGGATACAAAAAGAACCAAACATGAGAGATGCCATTGCAAAGGTTGGATGAGAAGACCAGGCAGTTGCACTAAATGGCAGTATTCAACATGCTTGGAATTAAAGCAGCCGTTTGTCCCTTAGGCAATTCTTGAGTCTTGATATAATTCTGTAATTGACCATAAAACTGATTCCTCAAGATTGCTCTCAGAACAGCATGGTCTTAAGAGATGGTGAGAATTTTTGTAGAGAATATGGCCTCAAGTAGACCTGGATTATCACTAAATGATTAATAAAATTACATTATTATATATTTCCAGTATGTGATTTTTTAAAATACTGTTAGAAAACTCAATGTCTCTTGTTACATAAAGGTGACGTTTAAAATATAACTTTTTAAAAGAAAAAGACATTAATTTCAAGGATTTCTTCTGTGTTCTCTACTGACGTCAGTTTTGTTTGGGATGTAACTTTTTAAGTTGGTGTTGAGAATGTTAGCATGCATTTAAATTTTGGGAAGTCCATCCTTCCAAAACCTACTTTTTTTGCTTTTGAAGAGGCTCAATCTCTGAAAATGTCACTTGGAATAATACCTGGCTTTTAAAAATTTATTTTTGGATTCTCTGGGGCTTCAGCATGTCCTGAAAATGAGAAAATTGGGGATAAATGCTTTTCAGGCTATATTAACCTTTGCAAAATGAGTTTGACTGCATTCCTTTTTTTATTCTTACAAATGACTGATAGATATGTTGTCCCTTAAGAATAGCTGCACTCTTTATAGATATCCTTTTTGATGAAGTAGATTAAACATAGTTGGACAATCTTTGCAACCTGATTGCATTTCTAATTAGTTTTTTAATGAATTAGCCTACCGATAAAGCCATAGTTATTCAAAATTTGAAGCCAGCAACTGTGACTTCATTTTTCAAAATGAACTTACCTGTAACTTTCAAGAATGTTTGAATGAGTAAAGTGTCAGCATTTTTGTAAAATCAGAAACCAAAAACCCCTTTTCTTCTTTCTCCCAACCTTATTCTGGTCAGGGTGGGAAGCAATTTGTGCTGGATGTTGCTGAAAATGCAGAATTGGAACAGCATTCAAGAGATGTGTTTCAGATTTTAATCCAAGGTTCATTACTGACTGTTCCTTTTACCACACAACTCTCAGAAGAGATGATGTAAAAAAAGTTAAAATATTGAAATTTGATAAAAAACCCCTCCAAAACCTGTTCCTATTCAGACAATGTGCTTTGGTGGTACTTGAGATGAGATAAAGAAGGGTGGATCTGGCTGCTGTATCATTCAGGGCTGTCTGAGCTTGGTTTCCTTTTATGCCAGTGCAGAGAGCTTGGTGTAGCACCAGAGCCAGGTCCTGGTGTCAGTGGTCTGGATTTCAGCCCTTAATTGTTTTAAGTCTGAGCTTATAGGATGATTTGTTGAAAGTGTGTTAACTCTGTAACTACAGACAAGCAACCTTAGATTCTGTTGTATAATATAGGACTAAGACCTGCCATCACAGAGTTCAAAGTTGGAATAAATGAAAAATTTATAAATTACTTTAAAGAATAAATCAGTGCAGTTTATACTTATGTTTCTAACCTGTTGTAGCTTATACTTCTGGCAGCATATGCAATGTTTTTATACTTGTAGGTCTATAGAAAAGGTTTTGTAGACTGCGTAGTTCATATTTAAATATCCATTTCGAACTCTTTTAAAATGACTTTTATGTTTTAAAAGCTTCCCTCAGTTGAAGTTCTGCTTCAGTAACTCCTGACTATTGTGCAGTTCTGTCATTTGTTTACATAAGATGGACAGTACTCAGTAAAGGACTCCAAAGTAGCCAAGCCTTTTGTTCTTGCATCTTCTTGGCAAAAAAAGAGCTTGGTGTGTAGGTCCTTAGTTGAAGGTATGCTTTTTTTGACTTTTAAACCGTTAGTTCTTATTGAAAGTACCACACAGGATGTATCCGATAGGCCTTTCTGCTAGAAGTGAATGTCTGGCTTTACAAAGAGTGAATTTTGCAGACATTCCCTGCTGTTCTGTTTGTGTGGTCTGAGTGTTTTTGCACACACACATCGGTCCAACATGTCAATCTTCTGAGCAGCTTTTGATCTTGGCCTTCCTAATGTTCAACCAGCCACCGCCTTTGAACAGCAAACTGTCTCCCACTTTTTGAAAGGTGTGATTGCATCACAAATTAGTCCTGTCTTTTGTCATCAACCCTAAGGCTCGGAGGATGTGCAGAAGATGGGCCTTAGAGCCCACCTGTAATAGAAAGCTAACATTTCTTCTATTAAACTTGTTGGTTTTGTACAGATAAGAAGTCTGAGTCTTAGCAGGGGCAACAGAATTTGAACTCCTAACAGAATTATAGCATATTGGAGAACATCAGTTACAGGGTCCCTTGTTTTTCTCCTTTTTCCCTTTTGTATTTTTAGGATGTCTCACAGGGTATTTTCTTTCCTAGTTTGCTAGCATTAATAAATACATTTTCTCTGAAGAGCTTTAAATGCATCTTGGGGTGAGAGGGGGCGGGAATCCTTCCCCCGCCCCCTTTGATGACCATGACATTGTAACTCTAGTTGAATCATTGATCACACTTTCTTACTCAGGGAATGTGAGTACAAATTAGGTCTTCCTCTTTAGTAGCGATTGTGGGGAATGTAGCATCATACAGTCACTAGATGGCAACATTTCCCGAGGAAAAATTCAAGCTATTGTTAATGCCTACAGTAGGAGTTGAAAAAAAAAATTGCTGCAGGGTTAGCCTTGTGTTTGTGTAATTTAGAGCAGCATAACGTCAGAAGATTTTATTACTGGCTGTTATCAGACATAGGTGAGGATTAGAAGTGAATTTTGAGGCTTGTTCCAGTTGATTTTGATAGCTTGTGTTCTGCAATGTCCTAATTTTGCTGTTTCCTCTCCAAGCTGCTTGAGCAGAGATTGCCAGTTATGTCAGGAATACTGCAGGTATCTTTTCAGTCCCAGTGAATGGTCAGCAAAAGGCTGTTGTTTGGTTGAAGTAATACTTTATCTAATAAAAACTCCAAATATCAATTCACTAAGCATTTATAGTACTAATTTCTTGGGCAGCTGGTAAATCTATCTGCATGTGTTGTATGTTGAATAACTGCCACCTCTATAAGATTGCAAACATTTTTTAAAAAAAATATTTATATATATAAATTGAAACAAATGCTAAGACTTACTGCTGTTTAAAAATAATTTGTAATTAAATATTAGAACATTCCAAAGGAAACTACACAGAAAGAAGAGAAGCAAAAGCTTCATTTTTCACTGGTTTCAGGATGTGGGGATCTTTGCTGTCATTGGTAAGATTAAAAATTCTAATAGCAATTAGCATGGTGTCTGGGTCATGCAAATAAAATCTATCAGGATTTTGTGTATTCCAAGCGTATCACAAAAGTGGTGGTTATGGCTCAGCTTCATCCTGCCTTGCCGAGCAGCTGTGCGGTGCTGCCAGCGGGGCTGGGATGCAGTCTGCAGCAGCATTGCAGTCTCACGCTCAAGTATTGGTTGCTATGGGAACCAGGATAAAAGAGCGAAGAAAAACATCACTATAGAAAAGATTGAAAGCGCTATTCATTTAGCAAATGTAAGCTGTATATAAGCAGAAAATTCTCTTGCACCAGTGGAGGCAACCCCAGCTCGAGTGGGATGTGTGGTTGTGCACCATTCTAATAAGCTTTTGTGAACTGAGGAGGAGAAAAGAGTCCGCCGCAGTGGAAATGCTGCATGTTGTGCAAACAGCTGACCTTTCCTCTCTACTCTTTCCCTCCCTCCCGCCTCCCCCGATGTTTAATTAGGTCCATGATATAGATTGGTGCTAATTAAAGTGTCAAAAGGGCACGAATAGTTGCTTATTTTATCTCCTTGAATTAAAAACCATTAAAAATCAATTTGAGGGTATGTTGAAGGAGGCTTGTTATTAGAGTAAATTAACATAATGGAATTTAAGACTTTGTCTTCTAAGGCTTGGTTAACATTTAGAAAGAAAAGCAAATTATAAAACAAAAAACCCAGCTGTTATGCTATGAATTTAAATAAATCCATACATATTTAGTTAAACAACATAGGATAACTACTAAATCAGCTTTGTTTTGCTGTTACAACTCAGCTGTCTTCTGGAAGAACAACCTTCTTCTTTCCAGACATATAGTAATTCCTGATTTCAGGTGATACTTAGAGTTACTAGCTCATCAAATGAAAGGGTAGGTCTGGGACCATCTTCTCAGAACCAAACATATCGAATGCTGAGTGCTAATCTGGCATTAGAATTCCTATTTAAGATAATGTTTTGTTTATGAACTTCATAGTTTTAATGTTTATGGCACTCTTCTTTGCAATAATTTGGAAGCCAAGAGCTGCCTTCCATTAGTAATGACGAAGTAAATTTTATCCAATACATAAAGTTGTGGTTTTTCAAAGCATGTCATGAATAAAATTAGCTAATGAGAGGAATGAAAAAAGTGAGAAAGGATTAGTATATCTCTATGTAACATCTTAAACAGCTTTTAATGGTAAATTGATGATAAAACATGAGGCTTGTGCTTTGGCAATACTTGGCAGCTGTTTATTTCAGAAGTGGTATTTGTGTTTACCAAAGAGGGACAGTACCGCTTTGAGACAGAGTTCCCGTACCCTGTGGCTAGGGCAAGGTGAGCCAAGTCACACACTCACCTAGAGCACAGCTCAGCTTGGAAATTGAATAAGTTGAATTCAGTGTTTGTAATTGTGTTTTGAGTATGAGAAGGATGGTTCAAAATATATGTATAGAAAAGGAACAGATTTTAGTCCTTTCCATGTTCCCTTCTGAATTATGTAATAATTTAGATTTTTTTTTTTTTTTTTACATCCTGCACATTTTTGGAGATAAGAGTTGGAAAGCAAATATGCTAATTTTAATAGACGCTGTTCCTCAGACATGAATTGGTGATGAGAAGTCACTGGATCAGCAGTCATGGTAGTTTCCTGTTAGCACACCTGTTCATGCTCTGGGATTGCAGATGGTCCCTAATTTACTATTTTCAAATTCATACCCACTTTGCTTGTGTGTCGTGCTTGGGTAATACATAGAATCTGAAGGCAAAGAAAACATTTTCTGCTGCGATAAGCTAATAAATGACTGGATTTTGCTTTGCTCTTCATGGGTTTTTGGTTTGTGGGGTTTTTTTTTGGCTTGTCAAATGGAGTTTTTATTTTAGACACTAAGAAAATGAGTAGCTACCAAGAAAGGATGTGGGAGTTCACTGTGCAGACGACTTAGTGATACATGAATTTAGCAAAACCCCAGATCTGCTTCAAAAATAGGAACCAGCAGTCAAAAATGGACATAAAAATTTTGAGCAGATGACTAATTTTCATAATCTCTAACTTGTTAAAATAAGATTTTTGATGTTGAGAGGGTAAGATAGAAATTAGCATTCAATCAAGTTGAAACGGACGTGCTTTCATTCAAAATATTTCTGATGCATGATTTGATAAATCAATATTTATTCCTTTGTGTTGCAGATTTCAGTTCCCTGAACTTTTCAACTGCTGAATGTTTGCGTCCTGAAGTTTTAGTGCACTCTCCTGGGTGCCAAGCAAGTAGAAATAAATATTACTCCACACTATTGTACAGGAGTCAAGAGCTTCTCAACCTGCTGAGACAGCAATCTCCTTAACCTTGCTAAATGTCTGAGAAAGAAGTACAAACAGCAGTCTGTGTCATTTTGCAGAGAAATTTGAAGGTCAGACCCAATACAAATTGTAGACCAGTTGGGAAACAAAAAACCCAAAACCAACCAACAAACCACCTTATTTCTAAAGACGCTGCAGTGGGATTGCATTGGGAGAGAAGTCCCTGCTCTGATTTTGGCTGCAAACTCATGGAACTATTTGCTGGAGCTTGACCTTTTCTGAGATGGGAATCTGCTTGGTACCATTAACAGTGGGTCGCTCTAAATGGGCTGTAGTGCTACTCACCTCCCAAATCACACCCCACAGAGCAGTCACAAGCAGAAAACTGAAATTTGGGCTTTCAAGCTGAAGGGGTTTTGTGACTGATACCTGGTTAGATGGGAAAACCCATGCATATTACCATGTGGGAAAAGGATTTTCTTTATATATCTGTGTTGTAAAATAGGAATTTATGTGGGTGGCATTCCTTTCTTTTTCTCTTTCTATTCTTTTTAAAGCTTCTACATATCCATGATGTCAAGATGCTTTTGATGCATAGAAGCTGGCATTTGTACCTTGGCAAATTGTGCTGCTGTTAAATCTACTAGCTTTCAGGGAACTATTTCAGCTTTTGGGTCTAGGCAAGTGGTGTTTAACGTGCCCCAAAAGGTCCTGAAAGCTGAGGACCAGCATCAGTAGTGAATCAATGTTTTATCACAGTCTTATCAAAGTCACAATTCTGTGTGGAATACAGATGGAAAAACTATCTTGGAGCTGTAAGTGTACTGGTTTTGAGGTAAAATGAACCAGTTTTCTGTTTTACAATTTTACTTTTTTTAGCTGGGCCTCTTCTAACTTACTAAACTGAAGAAACATCACATTGTTCAGAAAACTGTTCACTCCCAGGGTGATAAGACCTGATCACACCAAGGAACAATATGTAGAGAGGCCCTTGCTTATACTTACTGCTAGAACAACCAAAGTCAAGTAATTTTGTTATTTGACCAGTTGGAGGGTCGGAAGCAGAGGAGCAGACAGGACAGGTGACCCAAAACTGGCCAGCTGGGGTATTCCAACCCATCTACATTATGCTCAGTATAAAAATCTTAGGGATCAAAGGGTCTACACTCTTGAGGACCCTGTCTATTTGCCTGCCTTTAACCTCGATCTGTGTGTTCCTGACTCCAGATCTGGAATCCAGGGACTTAGTTGATCACTAAGTCCAATCTGGTACTTCTTTTGATGCCTGTTGGTGATGTGGTCGTCATTCTGGGAGCTTGATACGGTTTTGTATATATCATATTTATTTCATTATTTTCTTTTTAATTTTAGTATTAATATTTCATTAGTCTAGTTCATTCTAAACTCATAAATCTACTTATCTCTTCCTCCCCTTTCTTTTGGGGGAGGAAGGGCTGTTTGTCAATCTGGTTTTGGTAAATTTGGCTGAAACCACAACAACGAGGAAGACTGGGCTGAGAGATTAAACATGGAATAGTATAATCTCAGGGTCGTCAGAATTCCTCAGGATGCCCTCAGTCTCTGAGTAAAAGCAATCTTTCTGCAAATTCAAGAAATCATTGCTTTATGTAGGTGGAAGAAAAAAAAATACTTCCTTAACTAATAATATATGCCTGTGGCAGGATGTTATCTTTATTAAAATTTAACAAGAGAAGTATACCAAGAAAATACCTACAAGAAGAGAATTAAAAAGAAATGGAAAAAAAAACCTGTAGAAACAGTAACCTGGAGTTGGTGTAACACAATGATCGGGTGTTAGTAATAACATTGTTGAGAATACTCTGGTCTGTCTTCCCAGCCTAGTGAAATATTGAAATAGAAGGTGCCTCTGAATATTTTAATTTTTTTTCTTATGATATGCAGGTAAGTCAGAAGTGCCAGACTGAGATACCTGTAGCTAAATTTAGTGGCGTGAAATAAAAAGAACAGGCTGTAGTCTTGGAAAACTGGCTGATGTGCGAGGCTGTTCTCTGCTGCAGATCCTTCCTCTGGCCTGGTCCCAGTTGGAGGTCTTTGGGTGAGAGGTTTGGGCAGCATGTGTGTGGTGGTAAGAACCAGTTGTTTAAAGTAACACTTTCTTTGAGTGGTGGGCTTAAAATGTGTTTTAAGATACAGGCTCTTTTTATTGTATTTGATGGCTGTATCAGTGTTATTTCTGTGCCGTACTTTTGCAACAATGATTTGTGGCTTTTCAGATGTGGCTCATGGTAGATGAAGTGGTTTATGTTTTATGTTCCACTAAAAACTGGCAGCAGGGTCAGAATTTTACCAGAAGAGGTAAATTATATGCTTTCATAGCTCAGAGATCACACAACATACATTTTTGTGGTTAATGTCCACTTTGGGGATAAAATTAATTTTTCATGCGTGTTTTGAGGCGGCAGAGTTGAAACTCTTAGCATTTTTATGCCATCGGGGATTGTTTCAGCCTCTAGCTATGTTAAATGGGACTAATAATTTCAGCTAATCAGTGTCTAACAACTTCTGAAAAATGGAAACTAGTTTAGGAGTGATGTAAAGAGAAGTTTTCCACATTAGTGGAATGTTAAGCAAATGCTAATGATCCTCATACAGTTTCCACTTGTGTTTGGAGAGAGGGTCTCTTAAGGTCACCACAAAAAGTTAATAGTAACAAGTCCCACTCTAAAACAAATTGTGAAAGCTTGGGTACGTTTCTGAATTTCAAAGCAGGGGTATGGGTGTCATGTAAAACCATAGTCACTGACTTTGTTAAAAACTTTTTCTGTTATGATTTTGCTTAAGAAATGTTACAGGAGGTAACTCTGCAGCCGAAAGTAAATCTAGAAATGACTAGTGAAGCTGTGGAGCTTCAGGATGATATTTGGTGAGTCTTTTAATGGTAGCTTTTATCTATCTGAGACAACTTTGGCATCAAGAAGTCTTCAGATCTCCGCATGGTGTTGGCTTGGGTTAAGACTTCTAAAAGACAGTTGCTTTCTTTTTCATGAGAAGATTTTTTAGGGAGGCTCGCACTAATTTCATAAATCTCCTGCTGCTGTGCCAAATCTTACCTTAGTGTGTCACGTGAATCCATTCTTTCATTATTTTTCCTCTAAAAGTTTCTTTCATTTTTTTTACTCGTGGGGCTAATCTGTGATTAAAAACCAATATTTTTCAAGTAAATGTTTGCTAGACAACCAAAAGCTTCAAAAAGAGAAAGTAGAAGAGACTGTGTGTTTTCTGTAGTTTGACTGTTCTTTTCTTTAGAAACTCTGGGAGTTTGGGAAGAGACCTTCTAGTTACTCTGAAGAAATACACCCGGAAAATCTTGCCATGGTTTGTTTGGTAACTCGTTTCTGGAGTTACCTGTTTTACTGTTGGCTGTTCATTCACAGCTTCTGTACATCTGTGACACTGTCTTAATGTTATTCTTCCTGTGAGTTTCATCTGGGGTTGGTCTTCCCAAATGTGCTTTTAGGCTTGAAAGGACCTCAAACCCCATTGTTTTTCCTTATCCGCTATATAATCATCGTATATCACTGTTAATTCTTGGTTATATCACAAGAGAAAATAATCAGTTCCTTATCAAACCATCAGAACTTTTAGCATAGCTGGAAAACTTGCTGGCATCAGATTCTGATGGTAACCTTTAGCTTTAAGATGCTTTCATATGAAAAATTTGTCTTTAAGATCCCTTGGAGCCCATTAGCACTCCAAATGAGTTTTTTAGCAAGCACTGGTATGTTTCTGTGTTTGATGGGAGCGGTGGTTTGGTTTTATAATTGGAGAATTAAAAGTGGAGATGATAAATAGTGTGAAAAGGCTTTTTTTTTTTTTTTATGGTAGGATATATCAACCTGGGTTTTCTTTATTCTCCAAGCCCAAAGTTAATGTGCAGATACCTTGATGCAAATGCATAATGCAAGGTGCCTTTTGATGCTATTACTCCAGGCTTTTGAAACTTCATAATTTAATACAGCACTAAAATCAGTATTTGGTATTGCTTTTTCTGCATGTAAAATGAAACAGCAGTATTGTTACCCTCCTTAGCCATAATCCTCCAATTTTGGACTGTCCTGGGGATTTTTGAATGTTGATTCATCCGTAATGAATCTATGGTATGTTGCACAACTTTTTACTCAGTTATTTTATAGTAAAACAAACATGATATTTCTCACTTCTGCAGCTTACTTTGGAGGTCAAAGAAAGGCAGAAGAAATGGTGTTACATCTTTGGCTGCAAGTCTCTAGGCCTTGCAAGATCCGATGCTGCAGTATGAATGTGCTCCAATTCATGCAGTGTGCTGAAATTAACTCGTGTTGTGGATAAAATAAAATATAACTGTTCTTACTAGCTTTCTTTTAAGTGGAATGTAGTGATAAAAGAATACTCTTATATTTTTCTGAACAGGGTTCCAGATTTTGTGAGGGAGAAGCGTTTTGGGAACTGGCTTAAGGACGCACGAGATTGGGCTATATCTAGGAACCGGTACTGGGGAACACCGATCCCCTTGTGGGTCAGTGAGGATTTTGAAGAGGTGAGTAAGAAAACAGAGGTTTCCAGTTGACAGATAGAAAAGCCTATCTGTATATGTTATATAGGTATATATGTTATATCTTTGGCTGCTGCAGTCTTAAGTTCTATTAATATGTCCTAACAGTAAATGTGTACCTACAGCAGGTGATCTGTGCATATGTACATATATATTTGTGTTCCCATACACGTTTTCTCTGCTTCTGTTTGAAAACTGCAAGCAATATTTCTTGTTTCTTGTATTAGAATTAATCTTCTTTTTCCTGGAAAAATTTGCGGTGAGGGTAAATCTCATGGAAATAAATGCAGTGCAAAAATGTCATTTCAGTCTGTTTTAGAAATTCTGGTGCTCAGTTGCTTCAAGCCAAATGAATTGCTGAAGGCATAAAAGTGAGTCCACCCAAGGCAAACAGTGAAACTATATATTTGTAGTGCTGCAAATGTGAATATAACAGACTGTAGAAATGTGGATCTTGTGGAATGATGGAAGTGCATAATGGGGATGCTAGAGAGGAGCTTTTTGAAGTTGTAGAGTACCCTGCTATTGGTAACACAAAGCAAACTGCACAAGTGAATACTTTACAAAATTTTGATAGCTGCTGTTTGCTAAGTGTCAGACCCCCAAGTTCTAAAATGGTTTCTGAAATTTTTTTTCTTTTTTTTTTTTGCCTGTGTGGGTTACTTCCATTAGACATGTATGTTAAGTCCTTCCTCACATTGGAAATGCTAATCAATGTCAGGATGGCCATGGAAGGTGAATACTGGGGGCAGCATCCCAAGCCTTTGTTTTTATCTCCCTTAATTTGAAAAAGTTTTGATTTTTCGTTTTCGATGTGAAAGACCTCAAATAGAGAAATACATGCTAGAAAAGTGTTGGTTTTTTTCCTTAAACTGCGCTATTGCTTAGATGTGCATGGCAAAGCATGTTTGATTTCCTCTTCATTGGAAATCTTGTTGATAGGCAGGGAAATATTGGGGGAGGGAGGGAGTTACTCCTTGTAATTATGATTTAAGTATCTAAGAAAGCCTTGGCATTTGAATTCTATTTATGCTTTGAGAGTGTTTGTAAATTACTAGCAAATCAAGTGCTTCTATCTCTCATGTAATGATTTTTAATATTCAAAACTTTTAAGTATAAACTGTGGGTCTTCAAACTAAATTTTCAGTCTCTTTTTTGGGTATAACATAGCTTTTAGAGAAAAGGCTTTCAGTTTTGTGCTGAAGTATTTCAAGACTTCATTCTAAGGTTGAAAAAGATTGTGTAAAGGTTACATTACTCCCACTCCTTGTCTCTAATCATATTTCATTTTCTGTCCAGTCTCCCAATGTCTGTATTCTTTTGTGTACAGATTTTTTTGCTTTTTCAGGTTTGATTTGTTTGTTTTTAATAACAATGTGATGACTAGCTTGGAAGATTGACCTTTCCTTTGAAATTAGCTGCAAACATTCCTCAGGGTTTGGTGTTCTGAATAATGATAGAAATACCAGCAGTTCTATTATTTTTATCCGTAGACGTTATACATTTCTCTTTATAGTCTGAATGTCATGCTTCAGTAGTCAAGTATGGCTTCTGGACCATACTAAATTTCAAGATAGGGTTTCTTAACATTAATTCTGTTTATATGCATGTGAGATATAGCTTAAAAACTAAATACCATTGGAACTGATGTGGAACTTAAGGCCAAAGTGACATCTTCTCTTATGTAGAAATAACATTGACTCCAAATTTCCTGACTTCAGTTTTACTGCTGCCTAGTGCCGTGTGAGATTGCAGAGCCTCCTCTTCATGTTATCTTCTCAGAAGAACACTTTGTCATGTGCAATTGTTGCATGCATATTAAATCCTGGAGGAGTAATAACAGTTCCTTACATACAATAAGGTGAATTAATTGATATTAAACTGAATTTTATTACAAATCAATATCTGGTTTCCCACAATTTATTTTAGCTTTTATTTTAGCATAATTATCAGGTAGAGACTCACAATGGCAGTTACATTTTGAAGCTTGTGTTTATTACCAAATTTTTTCAGACAGTTTATCATTTTAAGCTCTCAAATCTCAATGACTTCCTCAGTGCAGGAAAACATTGCATTTGTATTAGATAATAAAATTCTTTAGTATGGCACCCAACTTGATAAAGCAGACATGGGTTTATTTTATAGGACTTGCATACTAATTATAATATTAAATATTCAGCGACGTTATGGAAACTCTCTGATTGCTTCATTGCTTGTCACTTGGGTAAGCTGTTAACCCTCCACTGGTTTTGGTGAACCCGCCCTTGTATTAAAGGTGTTGGACTGAACAGCTATGCAACAGGAGCCCTGAAGTCCAAGAGTACTGCTGGATGGTTTTTATTCTTGCTATTTACATGGATAATCCTGGATATAATGCCAATGTTAATTTTGTTAGATGTGTTTAATTTTGTTCTCTGATTTCATGTTATGTCTCAGTGGTGCTGAAGCAGGGTTGAGCAGCCCTGAGTCCCAGCATAGGTGTTCACACACACCCCAGGTGCTATCAGTCTTTGCTGTCCGTTTTTAAATATAGATGTAGCTGGTTTTGTAGTTGATGTGGCTGAAAAAATGAAATGGAGGAGGACAAAGTGACTGGTAGGGAAAGGGGTCAGATTACTAAAGTAGACAATTGCTGTTGGAAAAAAAATGTATCTGAAGCCATAGTTTTGATCTGAGAGAGTAAACCAGTTTGTTCCTTGCAGAAATGAGTGGGTGTGGCCTAACAAGGCATCAGATTTGATCAGCGTCTACTTGCGTGTATTGTTCTCTTGCCTTCAATTGTCTAATGAGCTCCCCTTGGGACAAAGTAGCTCCATCCTTCTGGCTTGGACAGAAACAGACTTATTCAGTGTCATGATATCTGTGTTCCTCTGGTGGTTGTTGGATTTTTCATGGGGGCTTGGGGTTATTTCTCCTGGGAGTATGTTCTGCTGGATGTAGTTCTGCAGGTGCGTCCAACTTTTAGAATTTTCCTGAAGAATTTAAATGCTTGGTTCATAAAGCAACAACTAATGGTCAGCTTTTAACTGAGAACATAGCGTGAAAGTATGTTCAAATATTAAGGTTAGCAAAGATCAAGTAATCAATGTATCCAAGGGTGTTTTTTACCCGTGTTGCTGTTAAAACCTTTTCTTCCGCCAGCAGGGCTGAATTTGAGCCTGCTCACTTGAGCTTGCACCATTGCTTATGGGGCCACGCAGTGAATGAAGAATAGGTCTGGGATAAAAATAGTTTGTTGATAAAGGCATATTTTTAATTGGGATCAATTCCCTGATGTGGTTTGCTGTGCAAACTGCAGACTGTTGTACTTGGCTAGCGTAATCATTGTAATGCTTCACTTCCTATAGAAAAATAAGACAAATAGATAAGTGATGAAAAAATTATGTTTCAAAAGTACTTAACAATAAAAGGTGGTGATTAGTAATGCAGATCAGCCATTGAATCAGACTAGGAAAATCATGGCTTAGAAGCAAATAAGACCAAGTTTCTGCCTTCTCTGTAATTCATGACAGCTTTGGGTTTTGTTTATTTTTTTTTTTAATTAAATGCCTTGATACCTCTTTAGTCACAATTTCTGTGTGTATACATATGCATGTATTTAAGACAGGGTGTAGGAATTGAGCACTACTCTGACTTGCTGTATCTTAAGAGCAAGTTAGAAAGTTATGTGAAAAATGACTAGACTATTTACAGCTTCTTTACGTTGCTGCATTTACCCTCTTCCCTGTCAGATCTGTAAAAATCCAGAGTTTCTTCCATAGCAATTCCAAATTGGACTGATAGCATATGGGACTGGGTCTCCAAAATCCAGACCTGTACTAGTTTGTGTACAATTTGTAGCTTGTGAATCCTGCCAGATGATTAAACTTGATTAAAACATAAAATGAAAAAAGAAGTAAAACTTCTCTCCTACATACAGCTTTTCAGAATGATTTGTTTCATCAAGATTTCATGATGTTGATGCAAATCTGTTGCTGAAACTTTTTGCTTTTTTTCTTAGTGTTGATGCAACAAAACCAAGAAAAGTCTGTATCTTTCTGAACAACCACTTTGTTAGCTGTGACATTTTTTTTCCCTGCACTTTAAATAAGATGCCATTAATGCAAACAGTTTAGTGTACCTGGAATGGATCACTTATTCTCACTTATGAACAATTTAGCTGCTTACCTTCAATTCAGAAGAGGAACTTGGTGTCTGAAAATCCTATCTGTATAAAAGTCAGGATCATTGAATTTTCAGAGGTGTTTGTGTTGTCGGTTGTTTGAAAAGAAAGCCAACAAAACAAACCCTGAACAGCAGAGCCCTACCTTTTTTTGATACCTGACAACATGCTTGTTCTTTGAAGTCTCCAGTTATTCTGACACAAATTGTATTAAATCAAGGAAGTGGTCCCTAAAATGATTTGCTGCTTTGTTAGATTGAAGAAGAGGACCTTGTACAATTTTTTTGTTGGCTTTTTAGCTATATCAGCTACTTTAGAAGATACTGACTGACCTACAAGTCTCCTGTCTAATGTTAAAAAACAAATTGCCACTGCGTGCAGCCAACTGACTAAATTCCTTGAGTGTCTCTTACAGGTAGTTTGCATTGGTTCAATGGCAGAATTGGAAGAGCTGACTGGAGGGAAAGTCACTGATCTCCATCGAGAAAGGTTGGTCACATAGGCTGTTAATTAGTTATTAAAAAGAGTTGAGTAGACAAAAAATAGTGGTTTTCGTTGCCCAAACTCTGGGAAACAGATTTTGGTAAAACAGAATAGTAAGAGGACTTGCGATAAACATGCATAAATTTTCCTTTCTTCTGTCTTGGACACTCTTAATAAAAAAAAAAAAAAATCTCTAAAATAACTTTAAATTAGAAAAATGTCAATGGAAATGCTGACCTTTTTGAAGAATTGTTAAAATTCAAACCAAAACTGTCACACCTAACGTGCAAGCATAATGTTAACTTTTTATGCTAATTCTTGGTTTTGTTTAGAGTTTGTCCATCTTTTTCTTTCCCATAGCATTGATCACCTGACTATCCCTTCACGCTGTGGCAAGGGCTCACTGCGCCGGGTCCCTGAAGTGTTTGATTGCTGGTTTGAGAGCGGAAGCATGCCTTATGCACAAGTCCACTACCCATTTGAAAACAAAAAAGAACTCGAAGATGCTTTCCCTGCTGACTTCATTGCTGAAGGCATTGACCAAACCCGGGGATGGTAATTTTCTGCCATTTTGTTGTATGTTGTTATTGCTTTGCTTCTAACACCATTATAGGTGGGATAATAGTTTAATGTTGTAAAAATAAGTTTCTTTTTTTTTTTTTCCAGTAAATGCAAGATATTCTAAATTTTGGTGACAAATAAGTTGGAGAAAGACAACATATTAGTAGGGAATCTTCCCGGCTCTTGTGGAAAACATCATTGTGTAATGGGGGAGTTCTTTGGCCTCATAGAACTTCAGTTATTTACTGGAAACAGAATAGCAATTGAGTCAGTTGAAATGGAAGTCAGTTTTGAGCATTTCGGGTCAATGTTTGTTAGTAGTTTTTGCCCACTAGATAATGTTTGAATTTTGGGTTTACATGAGTAGGGAAATAAACAAATTGAAGTCAAACCTTAAATTGTTAAAATCTTATTGTTTACACAAATCACATTTTCTAACTGAAAACTTTATCTGCTTATTTGATTCCTTTCTGGATAAAAGCTTTTCAATCATTGATGAAAATTTCTCTCTAATCTCAGATTTCCTCTGGGTAATGTTCTCATACATATATGCATGCATACATACCGTTCTAGTTTTGGCTTTTTTAAGTGTTTATTCTACTCTTGAAATTTGAAGGTGGTTGTTTTTTCAGATGAATTTTAGTGTTTTCTGTGTTTGTTTATTTGACTACGTACAAGTAGAATAGAACTCTTCCGTCCAGGAACTTGGGTTATTAGTGTTAAATAAACTAAATTCCTCTGGGGAATAGTCGGCATCTCCCTTTGCCCATTCCTCTACTCCCCCAACAAACCAAACAAAGCAGTAAGATTTGGGTGTGTTTGTAAGATTTTTCATGTGTTTGCAAAGTTGAGAGCAAGGTTTATACATGCTCTCAAAACCAGGAGGCTTGAGCAGGGAGGTATTTCAGGCATAAGGCTAAATAAAAGTTTTGTGCATATAGCAAAAAGTGTTATTGCAACCCCTTACTTTTGATGCAAAAAAATTACCTAGGTCCTCAAAATTTCCGTGAACATTTGCAAGTTTGTCAGTTATTAAGTCTGTTAGTTTGTTAGTTTGCAAGTTTGTCAGTTATTACGTCTGCCTTAATAAAACAATGACTTTTCAAGGCTTGTTAAATACCTTTTCAGAGTATAGCTGCACCTTACCTAGTTAGTGTTAGGCATAATGCTTGTAATGGGTCCTCAAAGCAGTACTTCACACAGGCCAGAATTCAGACAACCTGATGAACTTAGAACTTTTTAAATGAAAGTGCTAAGATTCTCTGATTCCTGTCTGAATGTGGCCTCTTAATGTGTACAGTGATTATTATAATTTTTATCCTGCCCCCTCTAAAAATAATAGTCTTTCTTAGGCCATCTGTTTGTGTTTATCTTTGATTTTGTGCTCTCCAGCATTATAAATCACAGCTTATTACTCATGGTGCTTTTCAGTGTTAGTATACAACTGAGTACTGTCGAGTGGCATAAAACCCAGCAGCAGAGGGGTATCTTGATCTCATTTGCAGGTCATTGTTTCTTGCTTACTGCTCTTCAGGCAGCCTTGCATTCGGCATATGCAATCAACTCCGCATTTCTTCTTTTTTCTTCATTTACTGTGTTTTCTTTGCTGTTGCATATAGCGCGTGGATACCAACATTTACTTTGACAAATGCTAATTTAGGAAATATTAACTACAAAATGGAATGTTATATGCCATAGTATGTAATACCTGATTTATCTTGAAGAAAAGTGCTAGGTTTTGTTTATCTGGGAGAAACCTTGTTAACTCTGCAGCAGCTGTGCTTTGGAGACTAGGGGGGAGAGGGGGGCTAGTGGGAGGGTTAGAATGAAGAAGGAATGGAGAATAATAGCTTGCAAAGTTCCGGTACTAGTGGGTCCATGTATTGGTCTTTCTGCAACATTGTTCATTATGTGCATGAAAGGAGAATTAAAACCCTAGGTTTTCCCTCCTTTTTTTTTTTCTTTTTTAGTTCTTTTANGGTTAAGAAAAGAGAAATAACACATGAAATACATATAAAATGCATGCAGAAGAAACTGATTTTCTCCCTACTGTATTTTATGAAGATAAAAGGACATTGTAATTTAGGTGGCAAAAAATGAAAACAAAGTTAAAAAAAACTTGCAATGTAATAATTCTTACACTCTGCAAGGGAGCTACTGATTTGTAAAAGTTCGATGAATTAAAAATTCTTTGAGATTTCTGTGTGGATACAAAATCTGTTGCTGGTTATTATATAAAAATATAGAAGGAATTACAAGTCTTAGGTTTCAGGGGCTAGCTATTTGATGTTGGGATATCCCAGTGGATTAGTATGTGTCTCACACGCTTTCTGCAGCGTTTCTTTCAGTGTTGTGCTTTGAATCATGTGTGGGAGAGATGACAGATGACAAGATAAGTCTGCTCTCATAGGACTCCAGTGAAGCTCTCTGGTGCCGTTAAAGAGTGCATTTGTAGTTTTTACACAAGTTAGCCTTTTTGTAGAGTGATGTTAATTTAAACTTAAGTACCATGCAACATCCAGATCCACTAAACTATTGTGTTTCCAGTTATTTTCTTTTTCTTTTTTTTTTTTTTTTTTTAAATAGTAAATGTCATCTGTTGATTTCAGTTCACTGTTAACCTATCTTCAAGTTGCTGTTGAGAGTAGCTTCTTTCCGAATCCTTAGTGGGCTGAACCAAATCACATGACTAATTTAACTGAAGATTGGCCCTAAAAAATTAACAAGGGAAGTCCAGGCTGGTGCTAGGGCCAACGGTGACTCTGTGGCTGTAGACACAGACCTGCTGTGCTTAGGTTGGAGCCCACATGCTCCCATGTGCTCTGTAGGCAATATGAGAATGGAGACTTTAACATTACAACTGGAGTAGATTGCTTCTTGTTTTAAACATCAGCATAAGACACTGTAAGCCTTCACCATAAACAAGTCTGTCTTATCTGTTTGTGGGTGGAACATCAACACATGATGCTTATACCTTTCCTGTGGTGCTCACCTCTGTGAACAAGGTGGTGCTTTGGTACCAGCTACTGTTCTGTGGCTTGCAGAAGACCACTTTTGTGGAAGAAAGAAAGAATTCAGGTGCAGGGTGGTGGGTAAAAGGTAAAGCTGTCTCAGGCTGTTCTTAAGAAGGGTTCTCATTATAAAACTGTTAGGCTTTTAGTTACCTTTTCCTACGTCTCGTAAAATATTTTGAAAAAAAAGATGTGCATCTTTCTGCTGGTGTGACAGTGCTATATCATAGGTCTACCTAAGCAAACCACAAACTGGTGTGTTCTGAAGTGTTAAGAGCATAGTATGGGATTTTTTTATTATTTGAAGTATTCTGTATAAAGTGTTAAGGCTCACAATGAAGGTTGGGTTTGTGTCAGGTCAGAGACTGCAGCTGACATGAAATGAGGACTTTGTGCTGGTAGGTGGTGAAAAGCTCAGGAGGTAAAGATCTGGTGGCTTCTGTTTGACTCGAGAAGGGGAGAGTGTCAAGGGAGACAAGAGGAAAATTAACATGACCAAGGTGATGAGTTTAGGAGAGCAATGGTTTTGATTACTTTCTGCATGAATATGAGAGAGCTGAATTGTATTTGTTAAGGCCAGAGGAAAAAAAAATCTTATGGTCATTGGGTTGCAAGACTGGGAGTCTGGATGGATTGGTAGGAAAGGCTTCATCTCTGTGTATAGGGAGGTGCAACAAGATTTATAGTTGTGGTCAGAATGTGGTGGCTGAAGGTCTTCGGCGTGAATCAAAGCATTATAAATTTACCCACAGTTGTTAAACAAAGGAGAAAATAGCAAGGGAACGCTTTGTTCCTTTTGCAGGGATTGGAAGAGGAGAGGAAAAAGAGCAAAGAAGTGGACTTCTGTCTCTGCTGTTAAGGGTTTTTACTATGGTTTTGGCTGACAGCTGTATATCTTCAAGGACATAACTAGAAGCCGACTGAGTTTTGGTGAACAGAAGATGAAGCAGCAGAGATTAGTTGAGAAAGTTGTCAAAAATAAGGTGCAGAGAGATGCAGAGAGAGAATGAGGTTAATTTTCTTTCAAAGGATAATCTGAGAAAAAGTGAGAAAAGTCATCTCAGGATGGGATGGTGTGTAAACAGGTGGATCACAGGATCTCAAAGACAGTCTTGTAACTGTCATCAACTAAGGTACCTCACTACCAATGCTCATCAGGTTTGACAGTGCAAATAACAAAAATTTGTGAAAAGTTCTTGAATGTATTTTTTTTCAGTGCCCATGGTCTGTCTGTATGATTTTCCTAATACAAACAGCATTGACATCTCTTCTGGTTTGTTCTGCTTTGTTCTTTTTAATTGCAAAGACACTTGCTTTAATATGAGAATTTGCAACCAGTTTGCAGAAAGCAGTGGGAGTTTGTCAGTGAGGTACCTTCACAGAAATCCTGAATCCTGCTGTGTTTGTAATGAACCGTTGGTCTTGGAAGGTCGAGGTGTCAATCATCTGAGTAACTGCTCAGATGTTTGTGCACAGGGGTTTTCTTAAGCAGGTTAAAAAGGAAGATGGGGATTTTAGGTGTGTGTGTTTGTGTGCAGGGGGAGGAGTGCTGCTTAAATTCATGAGACTACAGTGCAATTTAATAAAGATAACTTGTATTGTGCAGTGTGAATTGAGGTGATTTTGAGAATGAAAAGCTTCTCTGAAAGAGAACATTGGCCATTTTATAAATGCAGTAATGCACACAAACCTTTCTAGCACTTTGGACCTTCAAGTGTCACAGTTATGCTTTTGCAATTATAGGCAGCTTTTTGAGAAAAACTGCTTGGAATATACAGATGGACTTCTTCTTACTCAAGTGTTTCTCCACTAAACCGTCATGCAAATGCATAGTTTTGAGGCATAACCTCCTGTGCCTTTTTGTAAATCAATTAGCTCTTGTATAATCATGTGCTGGTTTAAGGTTGCTAAGCAATTGTCAGTGTGATACTCATTTTTAACCAAGAAAGCTGTGGCCCAACCTCCAGTTATTTTCTTAAAAGTGATAGTCATCAGGGCAGTTACAGAAGCTCATAGATAACTACTTTGATGAAGGTTCTGATTCCTGAGTATGAAATTATCACATCATCTTGGACCTCTGCCTAATTTCTCAGATACAATCATATATCAATACATTGAACAGTAAGTGCCTGTGCTTGCTCCAGCACTGATTTCTTGAGTGTCCAAGGTAGTTCATACAGGTAGTGTAAACACATCAGACCGGGGGGAAGTGTGGAATGCCCTACTATGCTGTATTTTCTGTAATAAAGGGGAAAAGTGCTACGCTTTTCTTCTTCACAACCTTCCAAATGCTTACTATTACAATTCTTCAGCCTTCTTAGACTAGTAGATCAGAACTGAGCAAACAGCATGAAACACTACGAAGAGGAAGGTCTACTTAAAATACGATCCTTTTCTGAGTCTTTGCCACAAAATGTCCATGTACTCAAATTTTAACTTCAGAAGTGTAGAATGACATCATAAAAATTTCCTTTACAATGAAGGATATGCAGACTTCAGCTTGATGTATTTAGAAACTCATGTTTATGTTGTCTCGTTTCAGGTTCTACACTTTGCTGGTGCTGTCCACTGCTCTTTTTGGAAGGCCTCCTTTCAAGAATGTAATTGTGAATGGTCTTGTCCTTGCCAGGTTGGTATGTTCTTTCCTGAACAGGTTTTTTAGTCAAAGAATGTTTCAAATATCCTCCCTGTGAATTGTAAAGTAAATCTGAAATAGACTTTGGAGCTCTTAGGACTTGTCAGGGAGGTATTGGTGTTGCAGGAGAAGAGAGGCACCTGAGAGTATGAGGCTTACACGTCACTGCTCTCTGTTGCACTAGGTTATTCCCAGCAGGATTAGTCCTTCTGAGAGAGAGCAAATGAATAGTAAGTCAGAACAGGAAATAAATTATACCTGTTAAGCAAAGTAGAGGGCATTATAGATGTAATTGTAGATGCAATTTTAAATAATTATATTTGTTTCCTGTTCTTGGCAAATAAAGCTTTGCCAGTGCAAAGGAATTGATTCAAAACAAGTGCATCTTCCTTTAGCTTTGGTAGGAATGACAGATTTTCAGACCTCCTGCTTAGATTTGCAACTTGGGAGCCTCTTGAATTGGTTGTTGGTGTTTTTTTTTTTAATTGAGCTGCTCTTGTGGATTCAATTGTCATACTGAAATTATAATATATCATTATGTTACCAAGGACATAATAGGACATAAAAAAATAAGCTGAATTTGAAAGGCCTTTTTTCTTTATCCATGTGTTAAAACAACTCTGGGAATTTATGCCTACTTTCTGATATTTTCTAGTGATGGCCAAAAAATGAGCAAAAGGAAGAAGAATTATCCTGATCCAATGAGTATTGTAAATAGTTACGGAGCTGATGCACTAAGGTAGGATTTCGTTAATTAATGTCCAATGTGATACATTAGCTCTCTGTTAATAGCAGATATGCACCAGCAAGGGCTGCTTATGGGTTTTTGGCCATTAGCAGTAGGAAGAAGGTTAATTTTAGAAACTTTTAGACTCTTATGGCAGCCAAATAGCTGAAAGTCTGTATGAGTCAAAAGAACTGGCAACAGTTACAGTGCCTGGACTTTCTATACCCTTGTGTTATCTCCCTCAAGACTGGTAACAACCAAAGCTGATGTGCTGACTTGAAGGCCTTTGTCAGAAAATTGTCTGCTTTGTACAGAGTTTGTCCACTTGAGCCGGCACTGGCTGCTATCGTGACTAATACTTGGAGCTGATCTGGTGAAAATTTGAACAAAATCTTTGAGAACAATACCATTGGTTTAGTGCCAAATTGTGATTTTAGGAAAGGATAACTCGGTGCTGCACAGAAAGGTTTGTTTGCTGCTTACACTATGTGTTTTCTAAGCAGAAAGTGTTTCTCTCTTATTCCTGTAAGTATACAGTATGTACCTAATAGCAGTGAAACCAGAAAAGCAGGAGTGGAGCAGCCTAATGTGTATATAGAAATTGTACTGGTCAAATAGAGATGAAACACAGTTCAAGTGTTTCATTACAATTACACTAACATATAAAAATAATTGTGCGGTTGCCTGGTCCTTTGGCTAGATGCACTAACTACATGCATGAAGTGGTACCTTGGGGTAAAGATTCAATAAAAACAATTAAATAACTACAGGAGTATACTACTTAACATTTCTCAGAAGTCATGTAATTCTCACTATATATAAGAAAACCTTAAACTATCACACAGATTGAATTGTATGTTACAACTATACATGGTTAATGATTGGGCTAAATGGAAAGTTTAGTGTAACTGTGGTTGTTTATTTGAGAAAGATGGTTGTTGTTTGTTCTAGTTAATTTGAAAAAATACTTAAGAAGTTCCTTATTGTTTCAAGCTTTAGCATTTAGAAGACCTAGGAAATCTTCTATTATACGTTTACAGTGGAGAGTTGGGTGGATTTATTAAATTTGATCGAGGTTGTTCTTTACAAATGATCAGTGAATTGGTAGCTGGAACAATATGAGTGAAAAGGGTTGAAGTTACTCATATTGGTGATATTTAAATCACAGGTGATGTTTCTGTTGGAAAAAAATCTGCCTCTCATATAAAACTAAACAAAAAATCTCAAACACCAGAAGTTGCACTTCCATTATTCATGGGTTTTTTTATTTCTAAAAAGCTAATTAATTTTTCTACCTGTGTACTCATTCTTTAATGTCACATTTACTTATACATACACCCACATAGAGAGTAAAAAGCATTGCGCACTAGGCTCATTTATGGAAGGAGCTTTGTGATTCAGTTGTCTCCGCTTATTCACTGAAGTGCTAGATGTGTTCTGTTTACAGAAAAAGCTACAACCGAGTTATTTTTCCTTGGCACTGTCCCTGCAGGGTTACTTTAGCTTTTGCAGTAGATATGTATATGTCTCTTTAAACTACAGTTTTGAAGTATTCTCAGCAGTAGTTTGATAAATAGATCAGCAGAAAATATAGATGTAAAATGTTTAAATGAATATGGAATTGAATGGAAAGCGCAAACAGAAGAAATAACAGCATAGTGAATTTAACAAAGCAATTTCAGACTTCCTGAAGCTCGAATCCTGTGTGAAATCTGTAAGAGTTGTCGAAACAGTAGTATTTCAATATTCCTAAGACCTATGACTTGGGTTTGATAGCTGTCAACTTTGAAGTATGCCAGAAGGAGAACTTGCTGGTCATAGTGTTTACAAGCCCTTTGTTTTCGTGTATCCTGAGGAAGAAGTGATGTGTTAAATTCTCCTCTCAATCTGTTCTTAAAACACAGAAGAAATAATGTAATGCCACAGACAACTCTTTTAGAGAGACGAAAAGATGGTTACGTTATTGTTTATCACATGTTGCTAGATAACACTGACTTTATTTGAAGGTTTTATTTTCTGTTCCATGGGTAATATCACTAGGTGTAACCACATTAATTAGAAATCTTCCTTTATTGGGTGCTTTATTTCTCTTTCCATATAATAGGTAGGTCTTTGCATTGGAATAATTAAAAAAATCAATATTATTTTTAAATTTATATATTGTAAGTCACCGTAGGGGTGATGCATTAAAAAAAACCAGCCCAAACTCAAAAGTCTCCTTAGAGAGTTGTTTCCTTTAATTTCTCATCCTAAGAGCTATTTTAAGAAGACTACTGTTAGATTCTACAGAAAGTACTGCTGAGGCAGGTATGAAAGAGCAATTAAGTGTATCCTTCATGGTTCCGATTACTTTGTATCACTGCCTCTTTGGAAGGAAAGCGGAGGAGCCAATTGGAAGTGGTCATTGTTCCGGGTAGGTACCAAACAGGTGAAAAAACTGGAGTATCTTGGCGCATCCTAGGGCCAGGCTGGCACTCGTATTCAGAGCAAAATTGTTTGACTTCTGAAATAAAAAATGAGTAATAAGCACATCAGTAACTGTGATGGGAGATTTGGTTTAGGTATATATTTATACATTCTAGTTTCATGTGAGGACTTACTACTTCATTATCATGCTTAATTGTTCTGTCCTTTTGTAAATTTAGAATTTGAATTCAGATACCATGCTTTAAAACTTTCTTTTTTTTCTTCTTTTTCCCTCAATGCAGGACTGAAAATGCCTGTTTCTGTGCTGCATTACTGCCTGTTTACTGTGGCAGCTTTTATTTTTATATATTCATTTTTATGCAAGAAGCCCTTTCCTTTAAAATTTATGGTCTGGTATTCTTGAATGTGCTGTGTCAAACCCCATTAAGATTTTAAAGCCTCCTAAAGGAAGTGCCTGTAAAGATATATTAGTTTAGAATCATGATTTTTGAAGTTGATAAAATGTTGGGAAATGAGTTAATAAATGTCTATTGAGAATTGCTACACTGTTTAAAATAAAGTCGTTTAGTTTGTTTTTCATCTTTAAAAAATGGAAGGAAGTATATCTAAATCATATTTGTATTCAGGGTTGTTTTTGCTAAGTAAGACTAGATTTCTTTTTGAGTTAACTTGACAGGAAGGATATTTGTTTAGGGAGTAAGATGGGATAAAGAAAAAAATTATTTTTTGAGAGCTCGCAGCCACCAAGGAAGTTGGGGGATATGTCTGTCTCTCTGAAATGAGGAGCAGTTAGCCCAAGAAAAGACTGACTTGAGCAGGATCTCCCTGGACAGTGTAGGTTTCATGTATAGGTGACCGCCTCCGTTGGCTGAGGTGGGCAATGATTCTGTGAGGAGCTGCTTCTGATATGAGTAGTCAGTGACACCTAAATTCTCTGCTTTGCTCTTTTAGAGCAGTCTCTGGAGCTAAGACACATTTGTATTGGTAGGGGTGCACACTACGTCCTTTTCTTGGGCTATTTTTCTTGAAAACATTAATTTTTTTTATTTTTTTTTTTTACCCTGGTTTGTCTTGCTCGTTAGACCTATGTTTGCAGTAGACCAAAGCTTTTTATAACTGAAGAAATTAACTAGGCCAATTAGAAAGGTCGTGGGTCATTGTTAAAGAATTCAAAATATATCTGAAACAGTAAGTTCTATTCTAAAGATTTAGACTAATTCATAGAATCATAGAATGGTTTGGGCTGGAAGGAACCTTAAAGATCATCCAGTTGCATCCCCCTGCCCTGGGCAGGGACACCCAGGGATGGGCCATCCACAGTTTATCTGGGCAACCTGGGCCAGGGTCTCACCACCCTCAGAGGAAAGAATTTCTTCCTGAAATCTGATAAAAATCTCCCCTCTTTCACTTTAATACTGTTGCCCCTCATCCTATCACCACACTTCCTGCTAAAGAATCATTCCCCATCTTTCCTGTAGACTGCCTTCAGGTACTGGAAGGCTGCTACAAGGTCTCCCCAGAGCTTGTGTTACCACTTCAGTTAACTTCTATAGTGAAAAAGGAAAATTTAAATTCTAATTCAAATTGAATATACAGTATCATAAAAATAATCCTGTAGCTAGGAAGTAAATTGTCATACGCGTAATATGTTACATGCTTGCAGTACTGTCCTCCTTAGTGTAAAACTGCTTCCTTGGGTATCTTTCTCTTGCTCTGCAGCTGCCTAAGGCCTATTTTATGTTTAAGTGTATTTCTATCACTTTTGAGCTTTAAAGCATTGTGTTCTTATTTTACAGGTTATACCTGATCAATTCTCCTGTGGTAAGAGCAGAAAATCTGAGATTTAAGGAGGAAGGAGTGAGGGATATACTGAAGGATGTCTTCCTGCCCTGGTACAATGCATATCGCTTTCTCGTTCAGAATGTTCAGATCCTTCAACATAAGGTACAGATCTCCCGAGCATGGAAAAGTGAAGTGGAAGGGGCTTTGTGCTTTTTCCACTGTTAGAGTAAATTAGCATCGTAGAGGAATTTAGATTGGGAGGGAAGTCTGGACTCTGACTCTGGAGGTTATTTGTTCTTTACCTCCTTGTTCAAAGCAATATATCTCAGGTTCTATATACTTGCTGTTAATTTGTGTTATTTGATCTGTGTACCCTCTTTTATAAAGCGATAATCATGCTGCATCTTTCTCTTCTTGACCAAGCTTATTATATAGAAGGGAGGAGTGGAAGTTAGGGGACTGTCAAGACATATCAGCTATCCTTTCTCAGACTGGGGTGCTCTTGATTCCCTTTTATTTGAGATAAATGTGGCACTATTGCATTTAGATTCTTGAAATTAGAGGACAACCATTTGTGGAGTGAATACTTCCTGAGCAGTTACCATGCTGGGAATACTAGTTAAAAGCCAGGTACCACATGTGCTCAAGGGAATCCTTCTGAGGTATCTGTCCAGAGCCTTTATTGGTTTTCTGGTAATTTTGTCTTGTCAGTGTTTGTGTAGTAGCTTGGAGGCATTAGGTGTCACTAATAGTGCCTTGAGTGCTGCTGCTGCTGCTTTTCCTTTGCTGTTACCCCGTGTCATGTGGTCAGGCACAGCTACATCACAGGAAGGATGCTGTCAGGGGATGGCATCTGGACTGCAAGTTTCTCTGCGTTCAGAACATTGTGTAATAGCAGACAGACTTAACGCAAAGAGAACTGCAAATAAGTAATGAAAAGGAATTGATTTTCAGTTGTGGTTGCTGTGACAATTTATTGAGCTAACTCCTTTACTGTAACTTTAATTATGAATCTGCATTAAAATGTTTAACTTGGGAATACTTGATACTGTACACATTAGCCACAGCAAGAAGACTGCCTTCTGTAACATGACAGTTAATTTCTTTGAAAGTTAAATTGAAATACAACTCAGAAAAAAAAACAAAGAAGTGGAATGGAAAGCAAGGTAAATTTTCATAAAAGCAACAATACTTTAGACTTGTAGATTACATCTGAAGTCTGCTAAAGATGCTGAGTGAGTGACATGAGTTTCTGCAGTTTCAGAATGAAAGAAGGTTGAATATTTCTTTCTTCAAGTAGTTTTTCATTTAAATTGAATATTTTGTATATATATATTATATAGCTTCTGTTGAAAAAAATTGTAATCTGCCAGCCTGAGATTAATGATAGAAGGTTACCACTTGTTAGTGGGAGAGTAGGAACTAGTGGGAGAGTAGGAACTAGTGAAAAAACTCAAACCTCGTACTACGGTAGCAGCCTAATTGCTGTGGAGACCTGCCATTTGAAGCAATAAGAGCAGCTGACTTTGATAAACAGTACAATAAATAGCTGACTTCAATAAATGGTTTTCTTTTTAACAACTCCTTTTGGAAAGAAAGTCTGGTAACTTCAGATCGTAATAGTTCAGAAATATTTTCTTACAATCCCTAGATAGCATTCATCACAAACTTTACACACTGCCACAAAAATATACTTCAGTTTTTTCTGTTTGACCTTTTGAATTATCTAGAGTGTACTTTGCAGCTTTTTGCTGCAATCCCATTAAATCTTGCAAGATCAGCCAAATTGGGAATGGAAGACTCCAGTGGAAAATCCAGGTGCTTAAGCAGTTAATTCTGGTAATTCAGCAGATGTAATTTTTCTTTCTAAAGATAGTGAAACCATTCCTATGCACCGTATTAGGCAAAAGAATGTGCTATTGGAGGTTAAAGTGCTTAAACTACATCTCATGCACGGATTTAAACAATTTCTTCATTGTATTCTGCCTCATAGAAGAGAGAAACTGCAATCCCAGTGTACTGGAGGAAGTCTAATAATAATTTTATGGCTACTGTAATTACCACAGTAATTGCAGTTGGTTAAATGGTTGCTGATCTCATACTGGATTGCTGCACTTCTAGGTGTGCAGATGCACGCCTTTCCTAAGAACCTTCTCCTTATACTGTGTAAGTAGATAGATAATTATTGGGTTGAATATTCCAAACAGATTTTTAAAAAAAAAAAATATATGGTTTTGAGGACCTTTTAAGACTTTTAAAACCAGAAATTAGATAGTATTTGTAAATCTGGGAAAACAAAAACGAAAACAAACAAACAAAAAAAAAAACCTAACCAACCCTCCTGTTTTCAACCAGTCACGAGAATGTTCACATGGCAAAGAATCGGACTCTAGGCACCAACAATTGTGTTTACTTGTGGTCTTGTCTGCGGTGCCCTACAGGGTCAGCAAAGCGTCAGGAAATTTCTCAGATGGGTGCAAACATCAGTATTCTAGAAAGCAACAAAACACACTACGTGCATATTGGATGCCTGAAAATTTCACCTGTGTTTTCAGGTTTTTATGATCTTCTATGCTCTAATCTGAGCATCTGATGAAATTATCACGTTTTAAAAAATAATTAATATATTGCTTGTATGCCCTTTCCCCAAATAGAATTCTTCTTTGTAGTACATTTCTTGTAAATGCTTCATATCCTCCTAGATGAAGGGGTTGTGTAAATACAAGAGTCGTACCCTGTGTCTGGAAGTGATGACTTATGCTGCAGGCAGGGAAAGAACGCCTGCATACCATTGTGTGCTGTACTGCTTTTATCTGCTTTAACAGATCCAAGTAACTGGTCTCCTTTGTAGTTGAAAGTACAGTTTGGTGAAGTCAGCAACAGTGGGAGTCAGGTTTTCTGTAGCTCTTTCTCCTATGTACCTGTTTCTGGAACTGGATGTTTTCTCAATATAACGCAGTGAAGCTGATAAAATATTAGTGGGCTGACAGATGGTTCAATAAAGAAGTCTGAATATATACCCTTATAACTTGAAAAATGTGTTTTGTGTTTTTATGTTGATGATAGGATGAGGGAAGAGAATTCCTTTACAATGAGAACACAGTTAAGGAGAGCACTAACATCATGGATAAATGGATTCTTTCTTTCACCCAATCGCTCATTCAGTTCTTCAAAGCTGAAATGGCAGGTAGGCACATATTGTGTTGGGTGTGTGTATGGGTGGTTTATTTTTTTATTGGAAAGCTAGCCATTTTATTCACACATTTCCAGATTGCACATGTGACTTACAGTTCAGGTAAAAGGAAGGAGATCTTTAACCAGCTACCATAATACATGGAAGGCTGTTTTCATGGGCGTTAATGCCAATTTTGCTGTGCTTGTTCATGAGATTTCAAGAAGTGATGAGGCTTTTTATTTTTTGTCACTGCTAATCCCAAGAGCTCAGTGACGTAGCTTCTTGCTGCAGCTTCTGCAGTGCTTGGAGCAATTAATAATATTATAATAGTAACTGAAAGGCAGCAGTGGAAAGCAAGCCAAATAGAATTTGGGGAGGCTGATAAGAAAAGGGTAAATTGGGCAGCACTCAAGTCAGCTAAATAAAATAATTTTGAGAGGTACATGAGCATGGGGAATACATTCTCCCCTGCACAGTGCCATGGAGAAGATTTCTTTGTATTTGCAATGGGAGTGTGTGCAGCAGGGTAGAATGGCATTAGAACATTTGCATGGCACTTGTTTTCTTCCTGCATGTTATCTTTCTCATCATCACATAACTCTCAATGCTCACATCATATTAAGACAGTATGAATTGAAAAGAGAAGGTTCTGCAAGAGCCCCTGAAGCTCTTGGCATTGGTCTGATCCAGCAAACTTACAAGCTTGTAGATGAAGTCATGATGGGATTTGAAGCAGTTTTGTTGCCTTTAAGAGGACTAGAAACCTAGGTCTTGGAAAGAAGTTAGCTTTTGCCTCTTTATGAATAAATAATCAATGCTCCTATGCCTGTGATCTTAAGTTGTCCTGAGAAGAATTTTTAGAAGACTTCCAGAGGTGTGCTTGGCCTTGGGGGAAGAAATGTGTTAGTGGGATAATAGATAATGAGGAGATAAATGCCAAACCAGAGTTTATGAGGACACAGTTCAGTCCTCCTCTGCTTCAGTCATCTTTTGTATTCCTCCCTCTTAGACTGACATGATGTTCACTGTTACCGAGACCAGGAAGATGAGTTTATGTTGCTACAGCAGATAAAGCAGGTCATTTTGGTAGTAACAAAATTTAGGTCATCTGAGAACATTTCATTAAAGGAAGAAAGAATCCTCAAGCTACCAAACTCAGGAATATAATAAAAGCTGACTGTTGTTGATGGAAAATGTGGCTTTTTCCTAGAAATTTTGTCCTTGAAATTTGATGGCATGTATTGATTTTTTTCCTGTGTTGCCAAACAGAAATATGCAGAGCCTATGCAAGTTTACGTGCTGCATGTGAAGAGGAAAATACTTTGAGGGACAGTGAAAAATTTATTTGTGAATGTGTACCTGGGTTCTTGGACAAACGCATGGTTTAAACAGAGATAATATTGACAGGAAAATGTGCTGGAGGGTGGGGTAGAAACTTGAATTCGTTGTTCTGGATTTCTAAGAGGAAGATGAAGCTAATAAAAATGTGTACAAAGCAAGAAGGTCCTTCCAAGCAGGAGGAGAACATTCCTGTTTGAAAATGACAATGTAAAGACTTTCAAGACTAGTGTTGGTATTAAATGCTATTATCTTGTTTTAGATGAAGATAGCATGATGTGCTCAGCAAATGAGTGACACATCCTATTTGGAAGTATAAATGTGATTTTCAGTTTATTTTTCTGTGTAAACTCTGAATTCAGTCAGACAGATATGAATGAGATGCAGCAAATTTGTGTACTGTGACATGATACTTGTCTGCTAATAATTTTTAAAAAACTAGTTTGGGATTCTTTTTATTAGATTTCTTACTTCATATGACTAGAAGGAGGAAAAATGTCAGGAAGAGGCAAGGGAAGATGATTATGGTGACTGATAACCTCAACTCCTAGGTAAAGGAGATTAATAGACTGCACAAGCTTCATTTCAGAACCCAGGATTTTGAAACTAATACAAGTAATGCAAAAATAATAAATACAGAAGCTGTTGTAGCTGTGGCATGATGTAAGCAGAAGAAATTACTGCGTTCTCCAGCTAACGCCATACAACTCGGTTACCTGCAGCAAGTGTAAAAAAAAGTGTTGTCTGTGCCATGCTTGTGGATGAGAAGCTCAACATGAGCCAGCAGTGTGCCCTGGCAGCCCAGAAAGCCAACCATATCCAGGACTGCATCAAAAGAAGTGTGGCCAGCAGGTCAAGGGAGGTGATTATACCCCTGTGCTCTGTTCTCGTGAGACCCCACCTGGAGAACTGGGTCCAGCTCTGGAGTCCTCAACACAGGAAGGATGTGGACCTGTCCACCTGTGGCCACCAGTGGAGGGCCACAAAAATGCTAAGAGGGCAGGAGCACCTCTTCAATGAGAACAGGCTGAGAGAGCTGGGGCTGTTCAGCCTGGAGAAGAGAAGGCTCTGGGGAGGCCTTATAGCAGCCTTCCAGTATCTGAAGGAAGCCTATAGGAGAGCTAGGGAGGGACTCTTTGTCAGGGAGTGTAGCAATAGGATAAGGGGTGGTGGCTTTAAACTGAAAAAGGGGAGATTTAGACTACATACTAGAATGAAGTTCTTTACCCTGGGGGTAAAGATGCTGGAGCAGGTTGCCCAAAGAAGCTGTGGATGGCCCATCCCTGGGAGTGTTCAAGGCCAGGCTGGATGGGGCTTTGAGCAACCTGGTCTGGAGGGAGGTGTCCCTGCCCATGGCAGTGGGATTGGAACTCGATGATCTTTAAGGTCCCTTCCAACTCCAACCATTCTATGATTCTTTGCCTAAGCCATAGGTGAGGTGATGGAACTGAGGTGATTTTTGGGGCAAAATCTGTCACAGAAAAGGCCAGATTTGCACTGTAACACTCTGTTCTGCACCTGTGTGTCTTTTGTATAGGAACATACAGACTTGAGGCTCTAAATGAAAGAGGCACAACTGACCAGAAAAATGTTGTAACTGAACTTAGCTGCTTCCATTTAATCAAGTGTATTTTACAGTGCAGCTAAATTTCACACTGATTGCCTGCCTCTAGAAAAATGTTTCCATCGAGTAAAACTTATGTTAATTCTGCCCCAGTTTCTACTTGTAGCTTGAAGAGCCAGCAGTATTTCAGCTGAAATGAGTCCCTGTCAGTTTAGTATTGACCTCACTTGATGAGATGGAGGGTGTGAAGGGGAACATATCTGTGTGTGTTCCAACTCTGGGGTGCTTTAGAGAGCCAAGAAAAACTTGAGGAAGGTGTAACAATCCTTTGCTAATCCTGGTTTAGGGAGAGCTTTTGGCTTCCTGGAACGTATGCAGTTGGAGAAAAGGAGACAACAGATCAGAAAGCAATGTTGTTTCAATTATTCATAGAAAACTGGCAAGAGATAAATGTATTGAGCCTATACACATATGCGTTTGTAAGAAGGTTTTCGCTGATGGGTGTCATCTCTGGCTTAATGGGAGCCCAGAACTGGAGCTGTAGATGCACTCTCTTAAGTGCTGCAGGTTTGGGAGAAATGTGCCAATAACCTCAGGAGCAGCTGGGGTAACTAATTTGCTATTGATAACTGGCTTATCCAAATGAATTACTAGCTAGTGAGCAGTAATATAGTTTTTCCACTAAGCCTCATCTTTTATTTAAGAAACTTCTGGGATTTGGGCCCTTTGATAAATAGGGCAAGTAGGAAGATATTGAGAAGATACTATGGAGAGTAATAGGAAAAAAAATCATTTGTGTTTTAAATGGGGTAAAATTCTCTGTTTAAAACCAGTAAGCCTTATTATTCTTTTTTTCTACTTAAGTGCTCAATAAGAGAAATTATTTTACAAAATAACTTTTCTCCTGACAACTGAAAGAAGAGTGTGTGTGCGTTGTGTGTCTGTGCTTGTGTGTACATGTGGTTCCAGGTAAACGCTTGCCTTTTTCTGGAGTTGTGAAAAAGTAAGAGTTCACGATTTGGCTTATGTACTGGGATTACAGCTATCAAGGGGACAAATGCCTGTTTCCAGGCTATCTTTTTAAAGATAAACTCCCTGAAGGGTGGGGTTTTTGAGACTTTTTTGTTTTTAATCGGTCTCCTAACTAGATAATGCATAGCTAGAAGAGAGCTGGGAATTTTTTAGAAATACAAATTCCCACGTAAGTAATGTCTTTCCTACCATGGTATGAATCTTCCAAGCATTTCCTTTTTTTGTTTAAATCCTAGTATTCTGCCTTTAAAAACACTTGTATTTTAGAAAATGCACTGAAAAGCATGATGGAGCTTTTAAAGCAAAGGTCCACTTTGTTCAGTAGCTGCTTGAGATACACATGGTTTTTCCTTGGAAAACTGAGTCCTATTTAAAGTCCACCCTCCCCCACCCCCGCCAATTCTTTTGCAGAGAACTGAAATTTGTTTTCCCAGTTGCATAGTGATGCTTGTGATGACCTTCTTTTTCATGTTGGCAGTTCTCCATGCTTTCAAGTTAGGCAGAACTTGAAAATACATCTGTTTATCTTCTTACCTCGTCAGGCTTGCTGTTACTTTACATCATTTTAACCTACTGTGTTACTTAAAAAAAAATAATTAAAAATTTGCAATTAATTCGGGGGGAATTGATTGAAATAGGCATCTCGTTTAAAATCTGCTGAACAAAAAAGAAAACGCTGTCAGTAATGAATAGAATTTTATTGTATGATTCTACAGTAATTTCTGTTAAACTTCTAGTGACTTGGCTGTATTTACAGCATGTGCAAATCTCGGATTTGCCAAATCCTTTGCGATTAATAGTCTCTCATCCACTATCCTCTTTACGAGTCAGATAAAAGCATAAGGCTTCCATAATGCGCGTTTGTGTAGGATTAGGGAAGCAATTTGGTGGTAGATGTGTTTGTCTTGAAACAGAAGAAATGATGATGTGCAGTTTCAAAATATGGTTTTAACATGATAGTGTGTCTAATCACTTTTTTGGTCTCACTAACATATGTGCTTCTGCTCAAGTTTTATGTTGTAACACCAGAGCTACAAATGGTAACGTGTTTCTTTAAGCAAGGAGCTTGATGCAGAGGGCAAATATTAACTATGGTAAACGTTTTTCCTCCTAGCTTACAGGCTCTACACTGTAGTACCTCGATTAGTGAAGTTTGTTGATATTCTGACCAACTGGTATGTTAGAATGAATCGCAGAAGACTAAAGGTAGGTACCTACCCTGCAATCTTCTGCTGTAAACAGAATCCTCCTAGTCTATGATGATTTAAGGTGTAGCAGCTTCATGGTGTTACACAAAGTCTTTATGTTGCATCTTAAATTGTATCAGTTTGTACCTGTTAGTGAAAATGAGAAGTTAACTTTTTTTTTTTTCCTGTCTCTTAGCTTCATGAGAAAAACCAACCAAACAAAACGCCCAGTAATTCATAGAATCATAGAAAGGTTGGAAGGGACTTTAGAGATCATTATGTTCCAACCCCCCTGCCCCTCCCACTAGACCAGGTTGCTCAAAGCCCCGTCCAGCCTGGCCTTGAACACCTCCAGGAATTGGGGCATCCACTTCTCTGAGCAGCCTGTCCCAGGGTCTCACCACCCTCACAGGAAAGAACTTGTGGCTAATCCAAATCTCCCTCTTTTAGTTTAAAACTGTTACCCCTCATCTCATGCTCCATTCTCTGATCAAGTCCCTCCCAGCTTTCCTGTAGCCCCTTTGGATACTAAAAGGGGCTCTAAGGTCTTCTCTTCTCCAGGCTGAACAACTCCAGCTCTCCCAGTCCATTCTTATAGCAGAGGTGCTCCAGCCCTCTAAGCATCTTCGTGGCCTCCTGCTCCAACAGGTCCACATCCTTCTTATGTTGGGGGCTCCAGAGCTGGATGTGGTACTGCAGATAGTCTCATCAGAGCTGGGTAGAAGGGCAGAATCACCTCTCTTCCTGCTGGCCTATTTCCCTTGCTGGATCAGGTTGAGCAAAATGGATGCAGTTTGAAAAATTATTTTACTGCTTTAACATAGGAAACTTTTGAAAGTTACTGAAGTGCAATTACTGATCCTAAAATTGCAGTTGTTTGGGTTTTTTTGTTTGTTTTGTTTTGTTTTTTTGTGAATCCTTTAAATAGGGCGAGAATGGGACTGAAGACTGCATTATGGCCTTGGAAACCTTGTTTAGTGTTTTGTTCTCCATGTGCAGACTTATGGTAAGGGAATTACAGCCCACTATAACAATTTGATGTTTATAATGTGGTTAACCTAAAAGCATACATCTTTGTGTCTCAGTTGACCATAGAAACTAGGGTACAGAGTCTGAGAGTATGGGAAGAGAAAATATATTGCTGCCAGTTTATGTATCACAATTCATTTTCCACCTCCTATTTTTATTTGCTTATGTGCCCCATGGTACTCTAAAGTAGCCAAGTACCACCTGACTGGTAAAGAGACATTATGATTTCTTAGCTGATGCCTAAAAGCGACAAGTAAATATCAGGAAGGAGCTGAATAAGAAGTAGCAGTTACATTGTTTATTTCAGTCAGCATTTTGAATCACATCACAGTTCTGCATTGAAGACACTGTGTAAGCATTGTTTTTGCTGAACTGTCCTTATGCAATTCATAAGCATTACTGATTCATAATGTACCAACAGTAAAGGAAAGATGATGATTGAATGCAACATTACAGGCACCATATACTCCATTCATCACTGAGCTGATGTACCAGAATCTGAAGACACTTATTGATCCAGCCTCAGTTCAGGAAAAGAATACTGAAAGCATCCACTACCTCATGCTTCCCCAAGTGAGGTAAGAGACAGCTCTTACGTGACAAAATGGGCTTTGGGTTTTGTTGGGATTTGATTGATAGTTGGGTGGTGTTTTTTCTTTTCACATAAGACTGTTGCTGCACTTAGTTGTGTTTAAAACTGTTTTGCATAACAAGAAAACAAGCTGGTTTAATAATGTGAATATCCCTTTGCCTCAAGAAGAATATTACATTGATGGCAAGCACATTCTTTTCTATAAGCAAAAAAAGTTTAAGTTTTGATTAAGCTCAGATTTGCGTTACTCTCTTTGCAGTAGGAGAACATTTCACTATCAGTACAATTCACACCCCACTCTCAAAGGTAGCTGGGGGTTTTCTTTTCCCTCTATATTCAGGCAGTAGACATGTGCTAGGTTACAGGATAGTAAATAGGAAGGAAACCAATTAGGAGGAATGTGTGTTCCCTACTCATAATGTTTTCTTCTTATGATGGGCAACGAATATCCTTTTTACTCTTCAAAATGTGTGCTGACTAGAAGCTCTACTGCCTACCAATGGATTGTAAAACTGCTCAAATGGATTGTAAAACTACCTTGTAGTAAACATGTGCATCCCTCCATCTCTGGGCCTTTTTTCTAACTACCTTGTAAAACACGTGCATCCCTCCATCTCTGGGCCTTTTTTCATGAAGGCTGATAGCAGACCCAGCATGGATTGGAATGATTGTTCTGTGTGGCCGATATACAGAGCCACTAGAATGAGTTCTTCTGGCTTCAGAGCAAGAATGTAGACCGTTGTCAGAGGTTGCCACTTCCTTGTAAAAGGATACATCACATGTGAGCCAGCTTTCCACACAGATCGTTTCTTTGGATAGCAATGGGTGAGGTTTTTTCCCAAGCGTCAGTGTCTCTCAAAAGTTTGAGTCCATGGTGGTTGTACTGGGCATATGTGCTGGGTTATCCGTAGCAACAACTCAAGCCAGGTAGAACTCATCAACTGAAGTTGTTTGGTTTGTTGTTTTGGTTTTATTCTTTTCTTATCCAAGAGAGACACAAGTATTCTAGTAATCAGTTGCTCATTAGTGCCTTAGTGCTATATTAGTGGATTAAGTTAGTGCCTGCCTTGCAGTCTGATGTTTAGTCACTGAATGCAAGAGAAGCAAACTTTCCTTTTGCATTTGCATTGCAGTTTGAAAACTCTAAAAGACAAGGCAGCTGACTGTGATGCTTTATGTACTGTTAAAAAATCTAAACCTTCTAGTAGTGTTGTTTCTTTTATGGATACTGTATAGGTAGTAACACCTTAATCAAAGCCCTAATGCAGAAGATGGGGATATTGCAGTTGTAAGTTTTTCTTTACCAGTTCTGTTTTTCTGGACGTGCTTATTGGATGCATGGTGTTCATTTTATTCACAACTGTCTTTTGAACCAGTACCTCTGGGTCTTGATATGACACTAAGTGGTTCTAAAGGAGCTCCTCAATTTATGCAGCTACTCAAGAAGTCAAAAAAAGTAGTACATTTGAAAAAAGATGTCAGTGTCAGCTTACAAACAAAAACCAACACAACCACTAATCAACCAAGCTCCCCCCCAAAAAGGCCAAAAAGCCCTCCCAAACCTGCCTTGCCTTAAAATGGAAGGGTGTTAAGATGATGAAGCCAGCAAAAATTATGAGGGCAGAAAAGATGACGAAGACTGTCTAAAACATCAAGCTAAAATATTTAGAATTCTTATAAAAGATTATAAATTGTGATGCAGTGAGTTGGTTGCATTATAGGTATTTCATTGTCACTATAAATATCCTGTTTATAATTTCTTTTTTGCATCTTCTTATGATTCTATCAGTGTAAATCTTAGTTTTGATTAGATATTAATAGAATAGGCAGTATGATTCAATCTGTCATTACCATCTTGTGAGAGGTGCTAACAAAAGATGATTTTAAAATAGCTCTCTCTTTTTGTTTTCAGCAACTTATTTCCTCATCTTCTCCACAAAGGCAGAAGAAAAGCCTGTTTGTTCATTTTACAAATTGCCCCAAACAGGGTGTAATTGAGTCTCTTACGGGAAATTTCAGAGAAGGGGGTAAAATATATTTCAATCTACTCAAGCAGATGCAATGAAAATAAAGCAATATAATGTTTCCTTTTTAATCTAGGGAGGATCTCATCGACAAAAAAATTGAAAGTGCCGTTTCTTGTTTGCAGTCTGTTATTGAGCTTGGACGAGTAATCAGGGACAGAAAAACTATTCCAGTAAAGGTCAGAACCCTTAATGTTTTCTTATCAATACCTTAGGAACATGCAGTAGCTTTGTAACTTTAGGATAATCTTAGGAAAACTGAAGAGTTAAGTTTGGAATAGCAAACAGAGTTCAACAATAAGATCCTTCAAATGATCAATAAGTTCTGAAGTTCTTTATTTTCATTTGGAAAGACAAAAGTTTCTGGTTTATGGTTGTGTTTTGTTTTTTTTTTTTCCTTTCTCCCAGTACCCATTGAAAGAGGTAGTTGTTATTCATCAGGATCCAGAGGCTCTGGAAAACATCAGATCTTTAGAGAAGTACATACATGAGGTAAGAACAGCATGAACGTGATGCTTAACTGGATTGTGTGTCAGTTACCTAAACAAACAAAACCCTAACCCTCCCTGTTGATGACATTAGTAACTCACACGGTAAAATTAATGTAAAAGAGTTGTAACAAAAGGGGCTATGTGAAGGTAAATGGGTGATGATCCTTAGTCAGTTGTAATTTTCAGAAGTACGTAATCACTGACCACACAGGACTAAGAATCTAACAGAAATGTTCTTTTTCTTGATTATTTAAGTTAACTTGATCAGTTAAGTAATAAAAGTAAGGCAGTAGTCAACTACATGTTCTCAAAGGGATGGATTGCAATATTTGTGATCTCCTTCAGTTAAAAGGCATGAAAACCAGTAAGTGGAAGGGTTGCTGCAGAGGAGTTCCATGTATGGTAGAAAGGGGACAGACAAGATTTTTGCACGATGTTGTTTAGGAAAAAAAAACTCAAATAAGGAAGATGTTAATCTGTACATTTTCTTGCACTCATCTGTTCCTGTGTGCCAGTGCAATGCTCTCTTAATGTGTGTCCATTAGAGAAATGCAGCCTGTCCTACTTCTAAATCTTTGTTTGGATAAAAGCCTTGTCATTCAAAAGAAAAGAAACCCTTCTTGGTCTTTTGAGCTTGACTTCCTGAAATTGGCTGCATTTTCTGCTTTTAGTCAGACATGTAAAAATCCATAGTATTTTAAGAAGTGAAATGAAAAAGGAGTTTGTTTATGTCAACTTCATTTATTTCTATGTTTATACTATCAATCTTTTAGACTTTAGTACTGCATCTCAGAAGTTGTAGCGAAGGCACAAAGCCTGTTACTTTTTGATTGCTTAAGAGACTGTTTGTAGAGTGGGCTTATTTTAGTCGTTATGTTCAATTGAATTTCATTACAAGTAGGCTTTATACGCTCTACTTCCACATCTATGATGTGCAGGAAAAATCAAACAGTGAAAGGAAATAGTGAGAAGGAAGAGTGTTTCAGTCACAGCAATGAATTTCTATGAGCCATGGTGGTTTTATTCAAAAAGAAAATGAAAAAAAGCCAGCTACTATTCCCATATGCCTCTGAACTTTGTTCTAGGTGTTGAGGCCTTCAAAACATCTTGCAAACCAGTTACTATTACTCCTTATATCTGTCGTGATCATGCATTTGATGTCATGATGTCATTTGATTGTAATTTCTCAGTGTAAGCAGCTTTAGAATTGCTTCACTGACTAGGGAGTTGAGGTAATATCTCTGTTCTCAGACTGGGGACCTTGGAGAACCATTCTGGAAGGTAGTGAGGGAAGAGGGAAGACTGGTTAAGCAAAGACCTTCTCTCTGAATAGTCTTAATTTCCTCTTGCTGCTGTAGTCTCTTGTTGGGATAGAGAGTTGCTCTTCATCCAGATGTTTCATTGTGTTCCTTGGGGAGATAAACCATGACTTCCTCTTCATAACTGTGTGTGGTTTTGGGGAGGAAAGAATTGCATTTTTGATAGCAGCTCTTTGCTGAGAAAGCAGAGTTCTAAAGGAACTGATTTGGTGTTGATGTTGGGCTGAACACATGCATTAGACTTGAATATAAATTGGGGATTGCTTCATGACAATAATTTCTGTGTATTAATCTGTCTGGATTTTCACTTGAATTCTTCGGAGTCTTACTGTAGTTCTGTGTGTCTCTTAACTCAGCAAGGCAGAATACACACCAGCTGTTCTATGGGGCAAGAAGTGAAGGAGTGGTCTTACAAAACAAAACCTACTTGGTAGTGGTTCAGATGATCTTCCCTGTTCAAGACCTGATAAAACTACTTCTGAGAAAGGAATGCCTCAATGCAAGGTCCTTGTTAGAGAAGTTAAGCAGCATGTAATACAAAAACTAATGACCCCCCCCCAAACATGAACTTTCTTAATTGTTACAGGAGACTTCATAGGTTGCACATAGAAGTCTTTAATAGAGTTTCTGAATGCCTGTGAACAGCAAGCTTAGCATTCTTGTATCTTGCCTTCTCAAATCTGCATGTTTGCAACAATCTGTTTAAATGAGCAAAAACCAGAAGAAGAATAATATTTCAACAGCAGCATAGTTGTACATCAGATTAGATCAGTTTATGGAAGATGCCCTTCCCTCCCATGAGAATTTCACATCTGGAAAGGTGAGCCATAGGGTGTACTTCTCATCCTCTGAAGTCTGCTCTCTTAACTGTATTTTAAGTGCTTGTAGCTTATATACTAAAATCAGATTGCTGTTACAACTTCGTTCTTCAGCCTGTTTTACCTCCAGTTTAATTCCCAGCTACTGTCCTACTAGTGTATGGCTTCTGTGTCCAAGTGCAGTAATTGGGTGGGAAGCATAGGGATTCTGTGCATTTCAGAGTGGTGGCTTTCCTCATCTCTGAGGCTTTGAATCTGACTCTGCAGAGGAACTGACCGTCTTGTTTGTCTTCAGGAAATTCTGCCCATCTTGTGGCATTGTAGGACCTCTATACTTCTTAAGATAATACAGGACTGGTGGGTTCAGCAATCTCTCTTTAGTTTCTGTTGCTGTTTAAGGCATCTGGCTTATTAAATAAAATGTGTTTCTATTAATAATTGACCTTTGACCATCCTGTCATCTTTTATTTGTCAGAATCTCTTACTTTCCAGATCAGTTCTTAGACAGTGATGACAGTCAGTTCCTGTGGCTGTATGAAGGCATACTGGTAGTACTTGAAGAATAAGGTTATAATGGATTTGTTTCTTGTGTAAGTGTTCGTAGCATCTCGTGTTCTCTAAAGCCAGTGAGATGAGTCTTCAAAGATAAATGAGATAAAAGTTTTTTCTAGTATAATAACGGTAAAGTATCTAAGGACATTTTTCCCTTCACCTAAAATGGCGTAGACCTTTTCATATGCCTGTCCTTGGCAGCGAAGGATTCTTTACTCCTTTCGGTAAAGTATCTTCAGAAGGTTCTGTAACATAAGATCCTGTCACGTGCTTAAAATGTTCTGGAACTTTTTTAGTTCAAGCTGTCTTTTCAGGATCAGCTGCTTTTCCTTGACAAAGAGAACAAAAGTCTGCATCTACCCAGGAATGTACAACTCACATTGTGTGTCTCGAAGAGAGCAACCGTGGCAGTCAGAGCATTCAAGAGCTGACTGAAGCAGCAGAGGACCTCTTAAACTTCTACTTATGTATTACTCCAGCAATACCCTCTTTCCCCAAGCCTAAATATGTGTGTGTGTATATATATATATATATAAGGGAGGCTTCTAAGTAGTCTGCTGGGGGCACTGGCTGAGGGGAGTCATGGCTCAGTGCACAAGGCTCCTAGATCAGTGTTGTGTGCTTCTTGCTTTCAGTTACTGTGGGACTTGAATTGTGCCCTAAAGGATTTTTAATTAAAAAAATCTTAATTGGTTTGCAAGTGGGGCTGTAAGGCTTTTCTGTCATGCTAGGTTATTGATTGTGTTCCTTAGACTTGGCGGTTATGATGATTCTCTTCAGAATTACTATTCTTAATCATTTCAATACCTGGATCTTCTCCATAGCAGGATTTTGTGAAATTTAGGTTAGTGTCTATCACATTTTCTCAATCTGAAAACCAGATTTGTAGATTTTACAGAATCCAGTTTTAAGGGAGATGAGGTTGCTTACTCAAGTTACTTTCAAAAAAAAAAAAAGCTGACAAAATTTGCTGTCAGCTTCTATAGCTAGTAGAAGATAACAAAGAAACCTAACAATCTATTAATTATTACATACTTGGTTTGTACTAAAGCGGGCTTTAATTTATATTAATTTGCTTTTGCAAACAAAGTTCAGGTATGTCAAATGGGGCGATGAGTTACAACAAACTGAAATAACTTTATGGAAGCACAAATGCGAAATACTGTCTGTTGTGCTATTTTTATTATGTATCTTAAAATTCAACAAGCTGATGCTGGAGCTAAGTATGTGTTTTATTGTATTGTACAGCAATCAATCTGGCTGTTTACTAGGATGGGGCAGAAATAAAGAGGTCAATTAATCCAGGCAGATGGGGTAGTATTACTGTATTTGCAGTTTTGTTCATCAACCTCCTATGGAATTCACAGAATCACAGAATAACATGGGATTGGAAGGGACCTCTGGATATCGTCTAGTCCAACCCCCTGCCAAAGCAGGTCCTTCTACAGCAGGTTGCACAGAAATACATCCTGGCAGTTTTTGAATGTCTTCAGAGACAGACTCCACCACCTCTTTGGGCAGCCTCTTCCAGGGCTTGGACACCCTCAAAGTGAAGAAGTTCCCCCTCATGTTCAGATGGAACTTCTTGTGTACAAGTTTGCGCCCATTTCCTCTTGCCCTCTCACTGGGCACCACAAGAACTTAAAAACCTTTAGTTATTGCCAGAGGTATGTTTCCAGTAAACTTGCAGGTGCCAGAGGTAATCTGTTAGAAAAACTACACTTTTTAATTTCATGCAGTTGCTGACAAAGGAATTTGGAAATTACACGTGTGAATTCTTTGAAAATTTCATTCATTGCTTTGGGCAGTAGCTGTAGTCTTTGACCTGCTCCCTCATCATCAGAACATAGCAAAGGATTTAAGTAAATGGATTTTAATATTTAATACTTGATCGTGTCTGGCATGTGGCCCCAGTGAAAGGCCCTTGTCTGTAGAAATTCTGGAATATTCTGACTGGTGCTAGGAAGGACTGGTTGCCTCAGTTTGTGTGTATGAGACTTTAAAGATGTGTAAAGAGCTAATTTTGATTTATTTGGAACATAAGATAAATTTTAAGTCAAAGCACTATATTGAGGCAGATATAAACAGACCAAAGACACAGACTTGGTTTATTTTGAAGTCATTCAGGTTTTTTAATTGATAACATATACAGAAGAATGGTTTCCTAATCTAATTGGTATAGAAAACTTGTACTGATAAATTTGGCTTGTATATAATTTATCTAATCAAGCCCAAAGTCATCTTTCAATTTGTGCCTGGTTTTGGTTATTATATGGTTATTATTTCTTTTTCCCTTCAAGGTTGTCATTTACCACCCAAATTTCTGAAATACCTAAATTTCATTAGATTTCCTAAAAGATGTATTAAATAAAATTAGATTCAGTTGTATTCTTGGCTCCTCGTGTCCATAAGACTTCCTTGGGAATTAGGCTGTAGCTCAGAGGTTGTATTTAAGCATTACTTCTCAATGAAATTGTTTGGCTACTTGCTAGTCCTGTTGTGCTGACACAGCCAGTTACTTCTGCTTCCTATATGACTTGGAGGAGTGTCCTTGCCAGATGTGCTTGGGGATTAGTATCATATTGATGTGAACTCCAACAACCTTCCAGTAGAGATTTAAACACAAAATCCTTCAGGTATTGGGCAGCCTGACAGACAAAACCTGCCAAATTAGAGTGAAATGTGCTCCGGATCTGTGCAGGTTTATACCTGTTAAATTAAATTAATTTTTTCCAAGATCTGTCCCTGGTATGCTACACCAAGAACAGAGAGTGAGACTGGGTGAAACTGGAAATTTAGGTATGAAGTCCTGCATTGCCTATGTTTCTTAGCTTTATGAAGCTGCCAAAAAACACTCTTGAAGACGCAAGATACCACTGAGATAGTGCTGTTATTTACAGGAGCTGTACAAGGCATTATTTCTTGGTGTTATTAATAATGTGTGTAATGCATTTGTTCTTTCAACAGCGGAGAGGTTTGCTGTGTATTTTCACATTTGGCGTTGTGTGATGCTCAGGGTGTGTAACAAGGTTTGTGGGGTTTTTATAATGGTTGTTTTTAATGTGTTTATGCAATGAGGAAAATGTTTGTAATTAAGAATGTAAGAAATGAGTTAGTGGTTTAGACTCCTGGCTCATCAGCAGTTGTGCTGTCTCCTGCAGTGGTAGAGTCCATTTAGAGAAAGTGTAGGAGCATCTGGCTGCTTGTTGCAGGGGAGTCCTGTCATAGTCACCATCTGCAACTCTTGTATTAAAGATACTCAAGGTGCAGACTCACCTATTCCTTCAGCCACTTGTTGCATGCCTGCTGTTAAGAGCTTAATTCCTTGCTGAACTTGGTTCTATACTCCTGTTTACCTCTACTTGTGGCATTAAATTCCGAGGGTTAACTCTTTATATCTCTTAAATCAGTCTCTTGGTATTTCCACTGTGTGCTTCCTTCCCTGAGGAGCTGGTTGGGGATTTCGTGAAAAGTTTTACGTTCCTTACCCATTTCTTTGATACATTTTTTTTTTAACCTCAATTATATCCCCCTTCATCTGCCTTCTCTCCAAAGAGTTCTAACCTTGGTCTTTCCTCATACAGTAGCAAAGTTGTGTTGTCCTCCTAATTAGTTCTTCTGTAAAACTTTCCACAACACCACTGTATTCCCCTTCAGATGCAGGGACAAAACCTGTACAGGTGACTCATAAAACATGTGTACCAGCTGTAATGGTAAAATAAGAAAAGGTTGTTGACTGGGGATGTGATTTGAGTTCGGAGCTGACTGGTGTTTGTTAATACGAGCGGAAGAAAGGATCTTTTGCTGAAGGAGAGTTTTGGTATCAGGTGGGTTGATTAGTTCTTGTGGTGTGTTGGAAAATGACTTCATTCACAGAGACAACCATATAAAAAAGTTGCAGCTTTAGACTTAACGACTTCCCCTGGTTTTGTACCCTTTCCACAGCTGTCATAAATGACTCCTCTTTAGCTTCATTTTTTTTCTCTTGGTGTATTTATATAGGAACTCAATGTACGTCAAGTGACACTATCTACCAATAAAGATAAATACGGAATTCGGCTTAGAGCAGAACCGGATCACATGGTGCTCGGGAAGCGTTTGAAAGGTGCATTTAAGCTTGTCATGGGTGCAATCAAAGAGCTGAAGAGTGAGCAACTGGAGAAATTCCAGGAGACAGGTACATAGTGGTACAAATCACTAAGCAATGACAATGTTGACCAAAAAAAGATCTAAACCCCTTTGGCTCATCAGAAAAAACTCAAGCAATTGCACTTGCTTTGTGTATGTTCATCAAGCATTTGCAGGAACAGATGGGAAAGTATCCTTCTGTGGACTGAGGGAAACTTAAGGCCAACTTCCCTGCTATTATCCCTATTATGTTTTATGTTAATGAGAACAGTTTTATTATTTTCTGATGGTAGAAGTGGCCATGTATATTCATCTTACACCGTTCTCTCGTGTCAATGCTCTTGTAAGCCCCAAATGATGTAAACAACAGAACTGAATCAGATTTGAACTAAGTATATGCGCAATGGCTTTATTCTAAAAGTGATGCTTCAATTCCAAGTGAGAGTGAATTTTCCAGCTACATTTTTAGGTAACTGCTTAAATGTAATTTTTTTAGTTGAGTATACACAGGTAATTTCTAAGTTTTATTCTGTTTCATTCAAGTGGTTCAGACACAGTTGCTGAAGCATCTGCATTTGAGTGAGTTTCTGCTGCCTATAGAAGTAATTACATGGAATGTGACCGTGGGATACTTCAGTGTTTATTACTAGTGCTAGCAGCTTAACTGCTCTTTAACTGCACGGAATACACTATGTTTCACGTATTTGAAGTCAGATACTTGTTTAAAGCTTTTTTGAATTAAAAATTGTGTGGTGTTTTTACACTGTCTTCATCTACCAATTCTGCAGGTGTCATTATTGTAGAAGGACATGAACTCCACGGGGAGGATCTTCGTCTCATGTATACCTTTGATCAGGTCGCAGGAGGATCTGCCCAGTTTGAGGCACATTCCGATGCTCAGGTATTTTTTTTATTATTTCTTTTTTTTTTTTTGGATAAGGTTAAAATTCCTCTAGAAGTAACATGAAAATTGTGAGGTGAAAGCTGGGGTGGTGCTTAGTTTGTTCAAGTTGTTCAACAAATTGCACAAGTCTTTCTTCTGAATTTTGGAGACGTTCAAGTAACTCTCTTCAATGGGATATTCTGTAAGAGAGGAGCTCTATAAAAATGTACCTGAGCTTCTGAGGGAATTAATACTGGTTTGTGTCAAGTTTGTCACCAATTCAACTGTCGTCTGTCTATCACCTCAGGTTTTAGTTCTGCTAGATGTTACCCCAGACCAGTCCATGGTGGATGAAGGAGTTGCCCGGGAAGTGATTAACCGCATCCAGAAGCTTCGTAAAAAGGTTAGGAAGTGATGGTTTGGAACAAGACATTTTAATTGACCTTGAAGCAATCTTTGAGCAATCTGAAGCAGAAATTGACCTTTTTAATTAAACATGAACCCCTGTACTGCTTATTCTTCATATATAACTTTCTGATCAACATAAATGACTACAAATCATTATTTTAATTTTGAATTCCCATATTGCTAAGTAGCTGGAGTTGAACAATGAGCTTGCTATGCATAATCCATAGTGAATTAACTAATATATTTCTTGTATGGAGCCCATCTGGTTTCCTAACTCCACCCACGTAGCAGAGGCTGAGTCCCCTATTAAGCAGCAGCTCTCAGGGCTGCTGCCCAGAATTACCCTCTGGTCCATCTCAGTCCTTGTGAGCTACATCAGCTGGGGTGGTGGAAGCTGAGACATCCCAGCCCAGGACTGCAAAAAGAAACAAACCCATCTCTTAGCAAATTGCAGGAGGCATTTCTGGCACTGATTTGTATACCTACATTAATGGTTCCCCTCTAAATTGTTCTCATTGTACTTTCAAAAGCTGCTGTCTGACTTCTACATTCAATCACTTTGAACCAATGTCACTTCGTTCTTTCATCAAGAAAGAGCTGTGCTCACTATCTCTGTTTTGTGCCAAGAAAGCATGGTCACCACAAGGGTGATGGCAAGTTTTAAAAAGCCTTTAATCTGGACAGGACGAATTAAGATTTATCTTGATAGAAAGAGTTCTAAAGATCTCAAAACCTTATGTTTAAGGAAAAAAAACCCATAACCACAAACCAAACAGTCCCATCCCTTCATGCATATGCACATTGCAAACCTGCAACATGGTGCTGTATGATAAATGTAGGGCTTTCCCACTCAACTGACTTGGTGGAAATATGCCCAAATTTGTATCTTTGTCGGTCTTATGCCTGAAGAAATCTTGCAAGAATTCTAAATTACATGTAGAGACAGTTTTCATGGGATGTATTTTTGGGAAAAGATACTTGTACAGTGAAGACTGCGTGAATCTTCAGTATAACACTGAAAAATGACAAATGTGTGCCAAAATGTACTATATGTATAGTGTATATATATTAAAAAACCCTACATAGCTTTATTTATATCTAAAAACCAGGAAGGAGTGTGGGCCATGAAAAGAAAACTCTCCTAAAGTACTGGATTAATTAAATTTACTTCCATAATGACATAAAGCTGTAATTTATTCTCACTTAAATGAGTATCAGAATCCTTAATCTCTTGCCTAATAATTAGTATGATGCTAGTGTGTATTTATTCTATCATTCTTTTATTCCCACTCCTGTTAAAAAATGCAGATGTAATCAAACCACACATTCTGGACCCACAGGATCTATTCCTGGCATTAGGGCAGTCATTTTTAGGAGATTTTAGGAATAAAGTTTTCTTGGTGCTGCTTGTTTTTTTTCCTTGAAACCATTTTCTTACTGAAGCAAAATTTCAGTCTGTTTCAGCTTTAATAAATGTACCATTAAAATAAATTGTTTTGTTTTGTTTTGTTTTTCCTGAAGTCTGTGTTAGTATGTGAGATGTGACAGAACTAGGTGTAGGTCCGGTCACCACCTTCCAAAGTAATACCAGAATTTCTTGGAGACTGTTGGGTGTTAAGAAAATGTCACTGATTAAACCCTCAGCTCTTTATTGAACAACTGTTCAATTTCAGGCTGTCAGGGCGTGTAAATGCTGGTAAAATTCTTGTGCATCAAGAAAAGCTTTTTAATAAATATGGTAGGCTTTCAGATGACTAAGGGAGTGAGTTGGTATGTGAGGTGGGAAGTGAGACAGAAGGTACATCATTTCGTCAATACCTGTTGAAGAAAAACTCGCCATGTTTCACGCCTCTAAACAAAAGAATTGTTTTGTTCTAGATCTTTTGTGGAAACTTTAAAAGGACATTTGGTAAACATCTAAGATGTTTTTTCTAATAATATCCTCCCTTTAGTTTGTACATGTGAGAGTCGTCTTGCTGTCATTAATGGTGTATTTGGTGTTTCCTCCAGCGAAATCTGGTTCCTACAGATGAGATTACAGTGTACTACAGAGCACACCCAGAAGGTGACTACTTGGATACTGTCATTAAGGAACACACGGGTTTCATTTTTGGAACAGTCAAAGCTGCCCTGAAGCCTTACCCGGTGCCTACCTCAAAAGAAGTTCTCATCCAGGAAACAACCCAAGTAAGTAGGAAAAAGCATTTACTGCGTAGTTCGTTCTGTTATCTGCTTTTAACAGAACAAATATCTTAATTTACAGAAACAAAGAGAAAGTTAATATTTATTTGGGGAATACAGTAGATACTGCATCATGTTTATAAATTTCCGTAGTAGTGTTTTTCTTCAGAAAATAAAGTAATTGGGCTCTGTATGTGCAGTATTTATTAAAACAAAGCCACTTGAGTACCAAAATAAATACCTTGGGTAGTTGTTTGTGTAAGCTTAATACACATAGGTATTTTTACTTGGATTAGCACATTGTTTAGACAGCAAAAATATCATTACTCCGATTTCTTTAAGTTAATATGTGTTTGCATTGGAAATGTTCTTCTTTGAGTCTAAATTTTGCCTTTTGGCTTAAGATCGTGATCTTCAGTTACTAATGTTCAAGAACTCTTGGGTTTTCCCCATTTTACTTAAGTTCAGTGTCTTATATCAATGCAGTTTGGCAAATTGTTTTATTCTTTTTGAAGAATGGTTTGATTTGAACTGTTTCCTTCGTTTTCTTTGACCATTTCTTCTGGCATGTTTTGAGTATACTTTTGCTGTGTTTTTATTCACACGTGGTATGTTCAGAACACATTCCTAGCAGGAGCATAGGTGAAATATTCTTCAATCTGTATGTCATGCTAGACCAGAAAGATATGGATTATACCCACATATAAGCTTAGGATATGTCAGACTTAAATTTTGATTTACAGAATGGTTTGGGCGTCTAAGAATAGCAAAAGGAAAGTGTATTTTACTAACAGTATGTATAAGGAAATGTCTTACACTTATTAATTGCACTTATAAAGTCGTAAGGATTTAAAAAAAAAGTTATGTTTGGCCTCTTGCAAAACTACTAGTTTTAACTAGTGGCAAACAGAGAAAAATCACTTTGTAAAAAGTAGAGAATATTGTGGTTGAGAAATCGGTGAAAATATTTTGCTGTTTCTTTTAGGTACTTCTCTGATTGGGCTACTTCTGATGGACTTCTGTTGATGTTAAGTCAACACCAAATATGAATGTAACAGCAGAGGGGAAAAATTAATATGGTGCTGGAAGACACTTATCTGAATGGCTGACATCTCTTGGTTCAATGTCAGTTGCTGGGTCTTTCCAGGAAAGCTTTCCTGCCTGTTACAGTGTGGTTCCTCAGCTATTACTATTCTGTTTTCTAAATCTGAATACAGCAAATTCCAGTAAAGAAAAACATGCTGGAAAGCTAAAAGATGAATCTATTTGATTAGCTTTAAGTAACGCTGCTATGCAAAGATGAAATCTTGCCCTGACAGAAGGTGCTGGTTGTTATGGATATAATCAATAGCTGTTGTCTGGATGCCAGTAAAAATCTGTTCTGTTTTTGAAATGAGGAGCTAGTATGTAAACTGGAGATAGGAGGGAGGTTTGTGGGTCAGGCTATGCATTTGCACAACTGTCAAATATCAGACTGGGAAAACCTAAAGAATTAGAGCTGAAATAAGACATATTTCAGACCTATTGCATACACAACAGTCAGTTCTGTGTGGCTATTGCAATTGGTGAGTGAGTTTATAGAAATATAGTGATCTTGTAATGGTGGTGGAGCTGAGAGGGCCTCCCTGACAGATGAAAATCTTGGGCATGGGGATTTTATCAAACAAAACCATTAGCAGGGAGTTATTGCAAGTTCTGTGTTCCGAAGATGTACAGTTTATGTACGGTAAGTGGAGGCAAAGCAAAGCTTTTTAAGTACATGCAGAGTTGTTCATTATTTTACTTTAAGGAATCCCAGTCACTACAAAGCCACCTCCCTGTGGGGTCCCTGCTGTGTGAGCTGTCTTCTATGCGTTTAGCTGGTTACTGCATGTACAGCCGTGCTGTGCCTCTGGATTGCTTGTCACATGCTTAGATTTTAAAATAGAGTTTGCAGAGGGAAACAGGCAACTGAGATATTAGTGCAACCTAAAAGTCTTCTTTGGATGTTGGTTTACCTGGGACAGCAGAGATGGATTGCTCAGGGCAGATGTCTGACTCCATACTCCCTGTTCTGCTGCAATGAGCTTGTCACATTAACAGTTGGCAATAAAAATATCGGCAATGAAAAAGCCCTTCTTCAGAAATCCTTTCAGTGCAGGAGTTTGGTCCTTTGTGGAGAGCCGAGGGTATCTGCAGCTGTGTGCGATGGATTTGTAGTTTGGTGCAGCAGACATGGCTATGGTTAGTCGTCCTTATTAGCCACAACTGCACTGCATTTCGTAACTTGCACTTTCAGACATAATGACTATGAATATGTGGATTCAAATTGAACTACATGTTAACTGTATTCTGTTGGTGAGGGTTGATAAGCAGACAGCAGAGATGGAGTTGAGACGGCATTGACATGGAAAATGCTTTACAGTGATGATTATATAGGTTCTTCAGATAGGTGCAAATTAAAAGAATGAAATGTGTAATTACACTCATGGATTCCTAAGTCAACTGTGACAGGATCATTGCACCACATTTCTTCAAGATTTTTAAATAGAACAGCAGGTCTGTGTGTTGTTGAATGTATGTGAAGACTGGGACAAAATGAAATGCAGTCTGTCTTTTCTACAAGTATTTGGATTACATTCATTACTGGTATTTCTGTGGAATTATCCTGGATCAATTTTTGATACAAGTCTTTAATTAAGAACTCTTCTCTCAGAGACAGTCTGAGAGAAAACAAGAAAAAATGTCAGCAGTTTCTCAGAAAATATTGGGAAAGAAAAGCAGCTGCTTGAAAAAAGAATTTTTAAATTGCTGGTAGAATTGGGTGAACACAAAATGAGATTTGCTGCTCTGTAAATATCTCTCCCTACTTCGTAAAAGGAGCTCAGCGAAGATGGGCACTTCTACATCTGAGCCAGTCGTACTTTGATAACTTGTTTAATTATAAATTGCAACAAAGGGATCTTTTAGGGTGTGAATCTCATGAAAATTGGTGTAAGGGCAGGAGTAATTCCAGCCAGCACTTAGTTCAGGATAAGCCCTGTGCTTGGAAAAAGCAGTCTTAAAGCTGCGATTTAAGACCTCTACGAAACAGGTCTGTTTCTGTGATATTACTGCAGATTCTCAAGTCTCTTTGTCCTGTGTCTCATTTCTCTTTGGGGTGTTTGAAATTTTAATTGACTCGCTAATAGCTAAGGGGAGGTTGTTCCCAAGGGCAGCTGCTGCCCCGAGCTGTGCTTAGCAGCCAGAGGCATCTCCAGGCAGCTGCTGAGTGCAGGGCCCTGCCTGCAGAGATGCTCGGTTACCTTGGGAAGAGTCTTCCTCTCTTAAAGTATGTTCATTTTTGTATTATATTTTGGTCACTGCTCATCGCTTGTGAAAATCAGGCTAGTTATTATTCTCTGTTTTTCTTGTGTGTTAAATACTTAATGTTTGAAGTGCTCTGTATCTAAAGGAAGATTTGGCAAAAGCTGCTATTTCATTGTAAGTCTTGCTTAGTATAATAAGAAAAGATCTTCATGTTATTTATTTAAGGAAAATATTCTCTTGTGTTTGTTTGATAAAACAACGTNCCCCCCATTCCTTTTTCTTCAGCTGAAGGGATCTGAGCTAGAAATTACCCTTGTCAGAGGCGGTTTGTGTCAGCGCATTGGTCCAGCCTGTGCCTATGTCAACCTCAAAGTCTGTGTGAATGGGACAGAGCAAGGTAGGAGGAATGGGCTGGGTTTGATGTGTCAGCGGGGATGTTCAAAGACTGTTTGGAAAACGGTTTGAGGAATGATGGAGCCATGAATTTGTTGGAAATATGGGGCAAACTCCCTTCCAATAGTAGCTTTAAATAATTCTTCAAAATAACTTTATTAAAAGCAAAACAACACGTTGTCTTCTGATGCAGACCTCAAGTAAATACTTGGGCGTGTAAATGAATTGTTTATATTCTGCAGAAGCATGTGGAAATCTGTATGAATATATCTATCTATAAGTAGAGTTATCTATATAACTATATTTGTGTGTGTATGATCACCCGTGCTCAGTGTGTGTATCTTGAGAATTTTTAATTTTTGCTGCAGTACTGTAAATGGAGGCGATGCCTTTCTGTGGCGGAGATCCGGGTTTTGAAAAACTTAGGTATTAAGTATAGAACTTAAAAGAATATTTGAAACTCGAAAATACAATTACTATGTCTTGGATAATCAAAAGATGAGTGCAGTGATACCATGAAAAGTGTCAGAAGGTTGAGTTATAGATTAAAAAGAAAGAAAACTAAATTCCTATGTGTGTTTACAGTTTGTGTGTCTGAGTAAGTTGCCTCGTTTAACATGGGCACAAAGTTGCTTCCTGATGAATAATGACTGTGAATGTCTCAGAGGGCACACACTCTGCCAGTTTATAATTCATATTCTACTGAATTACAATTCAGTGACATAAAAATCTGACTGCTTTGTTAATAAAACCAAATATAATTCCTACACTCTAAATCTGAAGCACTTGAATCAGTTTCCCTGTTTTCTTCCCTCTCCCTTTCTTACTAGAAAAATTTCCGGAAGATGCTGTGTTGCCAGTTTAAAGTTAGCTTAGAAACTCACTGGAAGTAATTAGAAAAAGTCATTAGGAAACAACCGAAATTGGTATGTTGCTTCCAAGCTCCATTGTAATTTCTTAATTTTTGGTTTTAGATGGTGTGTTGCTGCTGGAGAATCCAAAAGGAGATAATACCTTGAGCTTCACTGGACTTCTAGATGCTGTCTCCTGCATTTTTGGTCTTAAAAGTTCAAAACTGACAGTTTTTAATGGAAACACAGGTAAATGGAGTATGACAAGGAAAATTGAAAGTCTTCCTAGCAGCAGCTAGGAGTTAGTTATTACTGTATAATTTTTCTATATATATACAAAATTGACAAGCAAATGTGTAAGGCAATATTCTATTTTGTAGTACTTAGGTTCTCAGACTATGTTCATAGTCATACAAAATGTTTCCAAAAGTTGCTGCTAAATGATCCTCATCTCTTCTGTTGTCTTATTTCCGTTGCAGTTCTCATCAGGACAAAACCTGATTTATTTCAGAAAGCGCTTCCATCAGGTCCAGGCAATGCTATATATTGATGGCAAGCTGCCATCAGTTTCTGCAGGCTTTTTTTCCCCCTAATGCCTCAGTAGGCAGGGTGAGAACTTAAACTGAATGCAAACTGCTGTCTCTAGAGGAAAAAAGTTGCTTTTTCACGCTAGAGAAATTTGAGGATTTCTGTGTTTCTTCTTTTGAGAAAAATCTATGGAATATTTTTGCAGCTTGAACTTTGCCTCAGTTAAGGCATGAGAATGTAAAATATTGTCTGTGTCTATCATCTGTGTATGGAATTACAGGCTGTATCGTAATTCAGTTTGTTACAAAGAGAATATTGCTGAAGAAGAGAAGTGTTATGAAAGATGTTGCAATTAGTGATTCTGAGACCCTGCCAGCAAATGGCATTCTTTCCCCTGAGATTACGATGCTGTTTCATTATTACATTATGTAATTTCAATGCATCAGAAAAAGTTACAACTTAAAAATTGGCACACAGAGAACAAGCTAACACTGATAATGAATGTTTAGTGAAGAAGTACGGCAAGTAGAATCCTTAACAGAGATGTTTCACCAGTAACAGGGAACTTAGTGTTAATTACAGGTACATCTTGAAGTTCAGGCTTTATCTGTTTCCACACCATTCATATTAAGAATAAAAGGAGTGCCAAAATACTGCAAAAATGATAATTGGATGGTACAGAAACTTTTGCTTGTGTGTTCTCATAGAAATACTACTGAAATATTTCAGTATTCTTTTTCATTGAAACATCGCTGTTGGGGTGCCCACAGGCCAGTTAAGGATCCCTGCTGTGTCCCTGCCTGTGACATCAGCGGGGGAATAGTCTCACTGGTGTCTGTAGTGTCACTGTTGCCATCTCGAGATTTAGTTTTCTTACTTGTCTTTTCCTGTGAGCGTTACTAGAAGAATGTTTGGGGGGGGGGTGTTCACCTTTGATGTAATCCTCACTGGGCTAAAACCTCTTGACAAGTTGTGCTCAGCTGAATAGTTTATCGTGCGACATGATTATTCTTTGCTTTCAGTTATAGGCGGAAAATTCTGGTCACTCAGGATCTTTGTCAAGTTTTAGTTGTGTTTTAAAGAAAGAAATGGTTTTCCAAACAGTAGTGAAACATCTCACAGCAGTGTGGTATGTGCCTGCAGAGGTGGGTATGGAGTGGTACAGTTCCCTACTGTCGGGGGTTAAGACGTGACCTCCAAAAGGCCAAGAAGAGTTGGGGAAAAATCTTCTCTCTCTAAGGTTATAAGCAGTTTGACTCCTTATGTGGTTTGTTTTCTGCCACTAACAGGACAAAGCAATGCAGCATGAATCTATTAATGCTGAATTCCTAAAGGAAGTGGTAAAGAAAATCTAAACCTTCCTTCTCCCGCAAGGATTCTTTTCTGCTGTAGTAAGAAAGGCTTTATTTCTTTCCTTTCTGTGTTGCTTTCACTGTGTAGGTATCGCTTTGGGACTTTCCATCTTGGCACACTGACTTTAATCTTTCATTCTCTGTAAGTGGTCTGGGCAGAGTAGTTTTTTTTTTCTCTCCCTGCCCACTTATTAACAACATGAAAATTCCCTTGGAAAGATTAGTTTATCAAATTGACTTTTGTTGCAATTTGGCACAGATCTCGAATAAGTATTGATCGGCAAAAGATACGGCTCCCTGAGGAGCCAGTGTTGAAGGCGAGTATAAAGGAAATAACTTTTAAAGATGTTAAAGAATAGAACCAAAATTCCCCATGTTTGGTTTGGATTCAATCGCTTTGCTTTATCTGCCCAGCTTTCGCTCGGGTAATGCCAGGTGAGGCCTGGTGGTGATTCTAGGGCCTCTTCAGGGGTCTGACTTGAGAGGGGCTGCAGACAAAGGTCGCACACTCTGGCTGAATTGTACCTGTGGGTGTTAATAAAATTGTGACTCAGTAAAAGCATATTTTTGGCTCCTTACTTTCCTTCCTGCATTTTTTAGGGCTGTCCACTTTACTTGCAGTAATTTATTATCTTGTTTTCTAATTGTAATGGAGATTTACTTTAGGGTTGTGTAATGGCACATAATCAGACAGTTCTTTTGTTAAAGCAGGCTTAATATGTCATGGCCCTGCTTCTCAGTGCAACATTGAAATAATGGGATAAACATTTCCTCCCTGATAGTGATAGATCAATGTATTTTCAGTAACTGTGAAAGCACTGAGCAAGGCTCTGGAGTTTATACCAACCTTCAGAAACTGAGAAACTCTTTTTACATTAAGAAAAATATTAATCATTGAAAGGAAAGAGGCTGAGCTCCAGTCAGATAATAAAACCAGTTGTCTGTGACTTTGTTCTTTGTTTTTGCTCTGGATTGCTGAAAACTTTGTAAATTTCCTATTTGGAATGCTTTTTTGACTTGTACTTGGCTTTCACGGAAGTAGCTCATAATGAAAAAGACCTATTTTTACAAATTTCAATTTGTTTATCCTTATGGGAATAAAAGAAGCTATAAATCATGTAAGACTTTAAAGAGCAGGAGGGATGGAAGGTGAGGCAAAAATCACCACACAAAGTTCTCAGGCCATGTCTTACTTCATCTTTATGAATTTCAGACGGCTATTTTTTTTTTAATAATTCTATTCTCAGCACTGTTTTCTGAACAGGAACACAAAAAAAATATTTTTTTAATCTTAAATTTTTAAAAGTCCATGAGGCTGTAAGGCACCTTAGGAGAGTGTTACCACTTAAATCTCAGCTTCAGGGAGAACTGACTTCCAAAGTGATTTTAATATTGATGAGCACTTGTAATACCTACTTCTTTTCCAGTATATTGTTATATATATGAAACAGTGATCCACTTTTTTCTTTCTCTTGCTCTATTAGAGGGCTGTATGAAATGACTGCATTGACAGCACTGTGCACAACCTCTTCCTTCTGAAAATGTCAGTGGTCCTGTAACGCAAAACGCTAGAGTTGTTAAATGCGCAAATCCCTGTGGCTGTAGCTCATGCCCTGGAGCCCTGCATGGATCTGCACAGACCCCAGCGACTGCATCATGTCAGACTCCCCAAGTTCCCCGAGCCGTGTGTTTCTAGCCCAGCAAATCCCCTGCTGGCTGCAAAAGTTTTGAAACAGAGTGATATTATTTTTCTGTACCTTTAATGTTGTGACTGTCGGCAGCTTATTTTACCTGTGTGATGGGCAGGCAGCTGCTCATGGAGGTAGTGCAGAAAGTAGCCCTACATATTTAATTTCTATTACAGAAAGCTCTTTAGCTTCTCATCTGAATGCTTTCAGGGTTCTGGGTATTAGTTCTACAGTCCTTTGAGATATAGGTCCTATTTTGTGTCTGATCTTACACTGTTTTCCAAATTGGCATGGCCAGGGCCATCTGCCAAATCAGCAGCTAGCGTTGTCATTAAATATTAAATTAAAAAAATTAAACCCAAATATTAATGCAGAGGGCATTATTCAGGAGCTAACCAGCTGCTGACTTTACATTTATTGTCATCTGGAGTTTAATGAGGGTGATGTCCTGATGTTGCATGGTCACACAGAGCCAGTGCTGCTTCAGCTGGGGAAGCTGGGGTAGAGGCAAAGATCGTTGGTCTTAATTTAATGAGATAGAAATGGTTGGCTGAAGGGAATAATTTCTTGCTTGTTTTAAGTTATCTATCTTTTTTCTTGCATAAGTAATTGTGCCCTATATTTATGCGTGTACAAAACCGTATGGAGGAGCTAATTTCCACAGAAGGCGAAGTTAAAAAAACCCAAAGTATTTCTGCACAAATTCAGTTTTTCAAAATAGAGGAATGCTCTTTCTCGAGGAAGGGACTGGAAAGAGGGATACTGTTCCGCAGTGGAATCAGTAGTTAGAAAGCCTTATTGTCAGCTAATCGAGTGAGAACTGGACCTTGGCTCCCTGTAATGGCCTGACTGGTCTCATTTTCTCTTCCAGAGCTGATAAACAAAACTGACTTGCTCAGTCTCAGCGGAAAGACTCTACATGTGACAACGGGGTCAGCACCTGTGCCGATCAACTCCCCTGATGCGCTGCTCTGCCAGTATATCAACTTGCAGCTGATGAATGCAAAACCACAGGGTACGTAGGATACTCAGCTCTCCTTATTTCCAGCCTGAGCTCTTTGTGCTCTAGTTTTGGATACCGTTGCTTACTGTTGGAGATGGAGATTTTGTTTAATATTCTCCCTAGTATTTGCTTCCTAATAAGCACAATGTTTATATTTAGCTTTTCTCCCTCTTTTCATAAAAGCAGAAGGAGAGCTCATTTGAGATAAGGGCCAGCATTTAAACATGACCCCTTTGGCATTGTTCTCTCTCTGACCATCAGCTCACCTCAGCAGTTTGTTTTAAAAGGCTGAGGCTAAAACTGACCAGAAACAAAGGAGGAGCCAGCTCTTTACTAAGATGTTGTAAACAGCTTGTGAAATGCTTCTTAGTGCTATTGAAAAGCCAAATGAATTGTATTATTAACCTGATCCGGAGTATAGATAATGTGTATATAATTCTGTTTTGTGGCTGCTAATCTTGTAGCTTTTCCTCTGAAACCTCTCTTTGGGACAGCTCTGCCCTGGTATGAGTGCTTTCTGGACTCTCCATATGGAATTTTACTGGCGCTACTGGGAACTTAATTGGGTCAAATACATGTTTTTAACTGGGGATTAGATCATCAGAAAGTGCTTTGTGAGCTTCTGTGGTTCATATTGGTTTGTGTGTCCTGTTGAAATACTCTGTGTTTCCCACTCTCTGGGTTATCCTGTTGGCCCGTGCAAAGAATTCTGCGAAGTTTTCTTTTGTTTGTATAATCACTTCTGATTCTATAGTTCATGACCTTACTTAGTGACCACCTGTAAGTAGGTTGGTATTGGTAATTGCTCTGCACTGTGAAGAAACAGAGATGAAATGGAAGCAGAAATCCTAAATTTCAATTTACCAAGATAAATGAAATAATACCATTCCTCACCAATAGTGATTCAACTGTTTGTCTTGTTCAGAATGTCAGAAAGGAACAGTGGGAACCCTTCTAATGGAAAACCCTGTTGGTCAGAATGGATTAACATTCCAGGGTCTTCTACATGAAACAGCAAAAGTTTTCGGGCTCAGAAGCAGGAGGCTGAAATTGTTCCTGGATGAAGCGCAAACTCAGGGTAAGCACAAACTTTTGATTTTAGTGATCCAAGGATACTTTGAGGCTTTTTTATTGAGGAGCAGTTAACGTAGTCTGAAATCAAAGTTAATAACTAAATGCACACTATTTGGACCTCCATTTCTAATTTTGCCTGGTAATTGAATATTTATTTAATAAAATCCCCTAAGCACACACAATCATTTAGAAATTCAAAGCTGTAATGCCTTCCTTTCAAGAAATGGCCAAGGCAAGTTCCATACAAGTTTCTTCCTTTTGAAATGGAAAGGTCAGTCAGAGATACAATGGTAAGTGCGTGCTGCTGGGGCTGAGCAGAGGGTGAATCTCCTCCTAGAAGTGATCGAGTCTAAAGCGTAACTATTTTAAGAACCTGTAACATTCATATTGTTACAGATTATTTTTTTTTCTCTTTCCTTTTGGAGAATGAGAGTGGGTGGAAAAGAGTACCAGATCTTTTTTAGAGTTGTGTGAGTAGGTCAGAGTTGGTAGGGTATGGCAGCTGCAGTTCATTCAGATACCTGGCAAGTAAGACGCTTTATCACATAGTCACAGATCTGAAATGTTAGAGAAACTTCCAAAGCCACAGACAGATGGTGAAGCTTAAAAACAAAAATATCTGATTCATGAGGAAGGTAAGAGTAAAGATGTAGCCACCTGTAGTGCTAAAAAGTTGGACCTGAGAAAGAAATAGGATTTCATTTGGCAGGAAGAATGGATTGGAAACCACATGGTTAAAAAAAAACAAACCACAAAACAACCACAGGTATGTCTGTGTATTTGGGGAAATTCATCTCTTGAAACGGTATTGAGGATTCTGTCTCTGTTTTCTCAGTGGTGGGATTTACAAGCTGTTTGGGAAGGATACATGACACTTTGACTTGTCACATATTAGGCTACCTGTCCAGAAGCTAGACATATTGTTTAACCTAGCTATGGAATCCTAGGCTGGGATGGATTCCCTTGGGAGGTGCCTGGGAGCTGAGGAGGGCAGGAGCGTTGCTCCGTAGTGTAGCTGCCAAAAACTAGGGTTGCTTTTCTCCACCTGGGCTCAAGGGATTGCAGTAGGACAGATTAGAGTCAGTGCAAATGTGATGTGGCTTCTTTTGTTGTGGATTTTTGGGTGTTTTGGTTTTTTTCTTTTTTTATTTCATGTGACCTGGACTCTGTTTATTCAAGAGCCATTTCCATAAGTGAAATGGATCACAAATGTTGAGACTTTCTAGTGATATATTTAGCATTAGCTCAAAAACTAATGTGCTGAATGGTGTTAACAAAGCCAGAGATCTGGAGACTGTAGCATTTAGAAACAGCACACGGTGTAAGAACCAAGTGTATCAACCACACTTCATTTGCATAAACAAAACACGTATTTCTGTGCGAAACCTCGCTGAGGAGGAATGTAGCCATTCAGGAGCAGCTGATGTCGTACCTATTTCTTTTTTGGTGTCTCTCCTTGTTCCAGGGCAGCAGTTCCATGGCTTCCCAGCAGCGTGTGACTTAGTTGAGATACTAAAATAACTATTGGGGAAAACTTCTGGGCTTTGAAAGAGGGAAGTAACTGACAAAAGAGGGGAAATTTATAGTCGTGAAGTCTCCATTTAAGTAAGGATTTTTAGAATGCCTTTACCTAAAAAGGAAATGGATATAACATATTTGGAGTGTGAAATCTCCAGAACTATTTAAACTTTACATAAAGTGTCTAAAGTGACAGTTCATGATGATGTGACAGATCAGATTGTTTTAGCCTTTGAAGAGTTATCCAAGTGGGTAGAGGTTTTTTGGGTTTTGGTTTTTATTTTAGGCTCAGAATGCAGAGAATTTGGTCCTGGAGGTTTATTTGTGTTGCTAATAAATGTTTATGCTGTATAGTTGTGCTTCTGCAGTCTCAGATTTAATTCTTACAATGCAGCTATTTTAACAATGTCTTTTGATGGTATAAGCACTGGAATCATCATATTTTATCTTCAGATCTCTTTATATGATAAACAAATACTGCATATAAAACAAATATTTTGAATCCTCTGGGAAACATTAGTTCAATGAATATTTTTGTGTATTATTGCAACTTTGTAATCATCTTTTTACCAATATATTTGAAGGTTTTACCTTCAAAATCAGAAGTTTGGTCTCTCTTTTTGTGTGGTGTTTTTATTTTTATTTTTATTTTTTTTACTTCATGGTTTATTCTAAAAATCAAGTTATTTGCTCTTAACCATTTAAAATGTTTGAAAATAAGCTATGAATTGGAAGGCCGATGTGTGTTTTTGTAAAAGAATAAAAAAATCACTCCAAGAAAAATGAGTTATTACTATTGAAAATATTACTTTTTATATATGTCGGGTACAGGCAGTTGGGCATAAAAGTTGCACAAAGGCTTCCAGCTTTTCAGAAATAAACATGTGTTTCACTCTCCTTTGGAATACTGGAAAAACATTCTATAAATAAATGCCAGTTGTGAGCATGGCTTATTCGTGAGGTTGAAACCTGTTACAGGTACCTGATTCAGAGACACCTTCAGGATGAAGGCAATACTTTTTGATGTGCTACTGTCAAAGCCTTCCTTTGGAGGAATTGGCACAGAAATGGGTGATGTCCCTATATTTTGCTGATAAACTCAGTTTCCAATTTCTAATAGTAATTATTGTCTTAAATAGTGTTGAAAATAGTAGCTTCATGTAGTTCCTAATTTTTCAGGATTTTAAAAATAAGGAATTTAAAAAAGACTGAGACCAAGTTCATAACTTGTTCGGCTGCTTCTGCAGTCCATAACAGCCATTTTACATACTGATGTAACGTTTGCTTGGGGAGGGAAGGAAGGTTAATGAGGGAATAAAGCCCTAATTTCTGAATTGGATTATACCTCCACCCTTTTAGCTCTGTAGATGGGTTTTCAGCTGCATAAAGCAGAGCACTACACTGGAAGAGAACTCCTTAAAAACAGTACCATCATGATCCATAAAGGCTTCTTAATACTTTAATCAATAGATGGCATTTAAACTTTGATGGAGACTATGTCTGCTCAGTCTAAAAATAGTTTTCAAAGAAAGATGAGGGCCTTAGTATCAGGATCGTGCATACTCTTACATGGAAAAAACACCCTCCTTGCTGCCATTTCTAGAATCAATTTTCACTTGGACATCGTGTTACCGAAAAGTGAACAGCTTTTCTGTGGATGCACTTCAGCCTTGCCCCCGCCCCTGCACCCATGCGATGCCTTGGTCTCTCTGGGCCGGAGGAGAGCCCGTGTTAGAGCAGCCATCAGGGCTGGGTTACACTGCAGTGCACCACAAAACTGTTTCTACTGAAAAAACACCCAGCCCTTTGGAATGTTATTAATCTGTCATTTGTGCTAATGCTGGTGCCAGAATTTAAAATTATCCTTATTTGCTTGGGTTGTCTGTAGTGATTCGCGTGTGTGGAGTAACACGTAACCCCCTGGTACGCTTCTGCTTTGGTTTCCCTGGATCTATTTGTGGTTACCGCTTTGAAGTTTCTTAGTAGAGACACCTCTGGTATATTTGTTATTCAGAGGACTTTTGTTCCAAAGCTGTATCTCCCAGTATAACAAATGCTAGAGCTGCCTTATGGTGGGAAGTGGTGAGCTGGCGAGCGTCTCACCTCCTGGGAAGAGCGCTCTGTAGAGTGGCAAGAATAGGGAAAGAGATTTCCTGTTCCTACCAACTTCACAGGTGACTTTTTCTGTAGCCACAAAGTGCAATTATTGTGTGAAGTGTTTCATAAATAATTATAAACCCTGAATCAGCCTGTTGGAAATATGCTATATTCTTAAAAGAGGTTTGTTGCTGAGACTTTATCCTATTACTGTTCCAAATTTTTTATATATATATATATATATATATGTGTGTATATATGTATGTATCTCACTATGAAAAGACTTAAGGAATTGACCTGGTATGGAATGAAATTCTTCTTGTATTGCTAATACTGACTTCATATCATTACATTACAAAATGATTTTCTGCACTAGATGGAAGCGGGTGTGGAGCTGAGAGCTGTGGGCTGACACAGGCTTTCAAAAGATCCTACTTTGTGACCTCCAACAGTATCTTCAGCTGCTGCAGTGGCAGTCCTGAGGTGTGGTCACCCTTCCTCTAATGCTTACCCCCTTTAGCAGGAGGGAATTCTGAGCTGAGCGGTTTCTGTCCTAGTCCCACTTTGATACAACCAGCAGCACTGTCTGAACAAAGGAAAAGCAAAACACAGTGTTCTTAGTTTCACCTTTAAGCCAGAGCACTAACTGTGTCCTGTTTCTCTCATTTTCTTGCTTCAGAGATCACAAAGGACATCTCCATGAAGAACCTGAACATGAAGACTGTCTATGTTTGTGTTATACCCACCACAGCTGAATGTTGAGAATTCCATTTTTATGAATATGACCATGTCGACTTTTTTCCACAAAAAATGAAGTCAAATGAGTATGCTTTTAGATTAATATCCAAAGCTGTGTACGGTACTTGTAACATCTCAGATTGCACACAGGATGTTTTCTACCAGTGCATGTCTAATATGCTGCTCTTTGGTTTAAATACAATGTATTTTCATTCTGTTATCTTATGATGCTGTAAAAGCTGTTCAGAGAAATGTCGGAACTCCTTAACCTTAGTGATCTATGCAGAAATTTGCCTGAAAGAAACAGGACTAGTACCTCAGTGATGCTGTTCTCTGCCTGTCCTTTATGCAGAGGGCCTCTTTCCTCTTCTAAAGCCTGGGTTTCCTACTAGGTTCTGTGATAAACATATCATGTTACAATAGCTTTGGCACTTATTTAAAGGTTATCCAGATGTATTTGGTCATGCTAGCTGGGTTTTCATGAGGTGTGTGGCTGTTGATTTAAAATACTCCCCAATTACAGCATTTGGGACAATAAATTTGCTTCATCTCCAAACTCTTTGTTTCCCTGAGTTCAGACTGCTTTGCTTCCTTGTGTTTCCTGAAGAATGTGATACTTAGCACATCATATAAGTCAGGAAATGCTAGAGAAACTGGAAATCTGACAACGTCCCTAGTGAATGCTGCCAGTGATTGTCACAGGTTTGGCGGACAGTTTTGGGTTTTTTTTGGTAAGGGATGTTTGGGGAGGGTTGTTCACTTTGGTTTCAGATTTAAAAGCAGTTTTAGATGAAAAATAGTGCTGGGTTTTTAGTTTTTACGATAGTCAATATAACGTTAACACCAAATGTTTTGTGTTAAATTTGTGTTTATCTGTGGGCAAGTGAAATAACAGGCAACCTTTTTTGACTTTGAGGCTGATTTTTTGACTAGTAAATTGGAAACTTAATGCAGTGAAACTTCACTGCATTAATAGAGTTTTCAGTAGAGTTAATCAGTGTTGGAATTTGCTATCGTGCAGCAAACTCAACATGAGGAGGCAGAAGTGCCAGCAGCTGCCTTCTCTCCCAGGCCTTCGTTAGCTTCCTGAGAACAAGATTACATGTGCTGCAAACGAGCATTAAGAGAGCTCTTTTTTGTAAGAATAAGAAAGTCTTGCTTAGTGTGTTTTTCCATTGCTCTATGTTTTTCATCTTTACACTATGAACATAAACCAAAGCTTTTTTGTGATAACACTATGTTAGTGGGAATAACTATAAATAAATGTTCTGTGTAACTGCTGCGGTCTAATGGGCCATACCAAAATTGTAAATACTCGTTTGAAGTCAAGCCTCTGGCATTTAGCTTGCATAAAAATATTTTTGTCAGTATTAAAAATGTCAGCAATTGAACCTACTGAATCACTGGCCCCTTCAGTTTAGTGAATATTGGATGTTGCCCTCTACCTTTCCCTGGAATTCACCTCACTAATCTTTTTATCGACGTAACTGACATGGAAATAAAATTTGCATTGGTTTTCTTTTTTGATCATGTTAATAATGTCCAGGTTATGTCTTCTGCAAAGGTGAGACTACTATTCCTAAATTTAATAACTTCGCTTTATTATTAATGGACAATAAATGAAGGTGGCAAATAATTGCAAACTAAGCTCATTCTTAATGAGACAATCTAACGGGACAACATAGCTTGCATTTTTAAAGTTTTTTTGGGATTTAGCATTTTGTGTATGTGTATTTTTTATTTCTAAGGATGTTGGCTGGCCAAGTTCTGTGTAACGACTAGATACAGATTTTATGTATGTTTACATTATATATATATATGTGCTTTCCAGTGAATTAGAAGCCCAGCCAAGATTTATAAATTCACTCTGAGTTACAAGCAGAAAAAGATAATCTTCAACAGAACCTTTTTTTTTTTTTTTTTGGTTCTGAAATGTATTTACAGCTCTGAATGTAAAAAATAATCTGCCCTTAAGAGAAGAAATGGTTCTTGTGACCTTAGTCCAATAACCTCATACTTCACTTGAGGTATAGTTGAATTAAGTTTCCTGGATTTTCTTTAAGTGATTGACTGTTTTATACTGAAAATGGAAACTGGCCTTTCCCTTGATTTTATACCTGAGCTTTCTCTGCGAAGCTGTTCTGCAGAACAGCACTGGCTGATACGCTGGTAAGACGTACAGTTGGAGGCAAAGGATTTACATTGTTCAATCACAGGAAAGGGCTGAAGGAAAAACACTGCTGATAATTCTGTGTGTGTCACATAGTTCTTTGAGACCTATAGGACGGCCAGAGGATTTAAGGCAAAGATAGCAAAGGCAGCATTTTATTTTTGTTAGACCTGAAATTAGTCTGGTTTGTGCATTGGTATAACTACCCCTTATCTGCTTCTCAGGGTGTGTTTATGGAATAATATGGGTTTATTCTGAAGAGCAACCCAAAAGCCAGAGGGAGGCAAACTGTTATTCAAAGAAAAGGAGGTGACGACAGACTACAAGGTGGATGTGAAGCATAGAGTTGGGGTTTTTCCCATCCTCTTTCACCACAACTTCACCTTCCAGGAGGCTGGAAGAATGCTTTCCTGTGGGTTTGTAGTCCTACCACAAAAAAAAAAAAAAAAAAGAGAGGGCCAAAAAGATAGTGGGAATGTTGAACTGTTTTTACAGAGTCTCCACAGTGGAGGTACAGAGTGTGCCTGGAATGTAACACTTGTACTCAGACACAGCCTTAACAGAGGGATGCTGCCTACCTGCTGCTTCATATCTAAGTAGATACAGATGTCTCCTACATCTGTCTTAAGGCTATCAAGCCATGTTTCTTTCACTTTAGTAAAATACAGATAAATATTCATATTGCTTGAGCTGTAAGTAAAAGGTACCGCATTTTGAACAGTGTAAGAAATGCTTCTCCATGGTCTCACTATGGAACAGGGAATGGTGTAACGGTCTTCTGCCGAGTGGCAATGTGGCACAAAGGATTATCTTTCAAATAAAAGCAAAACTCTCTTCCTTGTCAAGGAGTATGCACAGGTAGTCCTAAATCTGGCTTTAGAGAAGTTGACCCAAGAAATCCTTCAGTAAGATCTGGTTTTCTTTTCCAAATGAGGCTTGAGCTTAAAACTTAAGAGGAAGAACCCTTCAAGTAGGTGTACTCTGCAGGGCATGCAGTGCAAACGACTAAGTTAGAGCTGTTGTTTCTTCATGTACTTTGATTGTGCTTTTTTCCTAAGGTATTGATTCTTTAAAGTGAAGTGGGTGTTGTATGAGCACAAAGTTACGGTGCTTGTTGTTGTTTCCCTTGTCCTGCTTCAACTCAGTCTCGTTTCTTCACTGCATACACTTCTCATTCTTCCTTTTTTCTTCTTCCTTTTCCTTTCTCTGTGGGTGTTTCTTTGGTTTTCTTTTTTTTTTTTTTTTTTTGTTTCTTGTTCTGTTTTGTTGTTGTTTGGCTGGTTTGCTTTTTTTTCCACCTTGTTGCTTTTAGTTTCTCAGTGATGGTTTTCTGTCCACATCCATGTACTCCTCATGGGTTGTGATGACTGGAATGGAAATTGAAGTCTACCCCTGTGCTCTCCAATCCGATCAGATCACAAAGATGGAAATGACCATAAATGCTCTTTCTGTCTTTGGCTGGATTGGTAAAAGCTGGCAGAGGGGATGTTCAATATGCTTAGGGCAGGTGATGGAAGAGATACCAGAGCTTATCAGAGGACACTGCTGAAAATGCTTCTGGTCAGTTAACTTTACATCAACCTTTTACAATAAGTAGCATATAATTAAAAAAAAAAAAGTTGCAGCTTTATAGTTGAATTTTACTTTGAACTGCCACTCTGTAAGTTGGATATGATATCTCTTAGCTCTAAAACATACTGACGGCAAGCATTAGGAAAAAGTTGTGGCCTATTTGGGTGAATTTGTGCTTTTTCTACCTTCCATTTTTAGTATGCTTCTTTTATTATTCTGGATAATACTATTGCTTGAGAGAGTTTTTCTCATGGGATCTTGGAAGTGGGGAATGTTTCCTACTAATTTTTTTACTGAGGCTTTTTTAATGCGCATCTATAACCTCATCTAGGTTGGGCTAATAATAGGGTCTTGGCTTGATGTGATATTCTTCAGGATTTATATACTTCATTTACTCCCTTTTAAATAACTTGTGTAGGTCCCAGACCACTATTGCACAGAGGAAAAACCCTACCTGACCACTCAGAGCACTGTGTTACACCATTTACCATGCTCTGTAGGAGTTTGTCTCCTTGAATCCTGGTGCAGCCTGACCTGCTGCTGCTGCCTCTCCCCCAATGGTGGTCCAGCCCACTCACTCATGGAAACGTAGGCAGCATCTGCTGATCTGGGATCTGAACTCTGCTGAACCAGCTTCTCACCAATGGGGAGCTGTAGGCATGGGTATAAAACATACCTGTTCTCACAGTTGTATCCGGAAATCATGGGGCTGTGGCTTAAAAAGGAGAAATGGAGACATCTTCCCCACCCCCCACCCTATTTCCCCTCTTGTCTCAAACGACACCCCCTGGGATCTACAGAGGGTGGTTTGGGCTCAAAGTGATTTGCTGTCTGTCCCATTCCTACCAGGTGGGAATTTACCAGCTGATCCTAACTGGCACCCTCGGCAGCATTTAGCAGAAGGGCCTGGCACTGACCGGGGCTGGTGACAGGCTGACGTCTGTGTCAGGCTCAGCCACGATACACCAGCAGAGCTGCATGGACAGTACAGCAACAGGGCTGCTTGCTCCCTGTCAGTCCAGTTCCTGTCTTTCCTCAGAATAAATCAGTGTAAGGTGGGTTGGGCTAGCTATATACCAGAGTAATTTTATTTCCTTTTTCAGCTGAATGTGCAGCACTCGGAAACTTGCACTTCTGTTTTGCTTTCATGCAATAAAAAAGTAGTGACTATCAGTATCCTTCTGCAAGTAACTTCCAGAGAGAAGAACAGTTTCAAGGAGAGGAAAAAAATAATAAAGAATAACCTGTTTGTCCTCATCCTGTTATAAGTTAATAGCAGCTGACCAGCGGTACAGCCCTTTTGCAACTTGGAATCTCTCCGATTTTCAAAGGTGGAGTTTAGGTACCCTTGTCATTACTGCTTAAGCACAAAGCGATTATTCAGTATGTCAAGTCATTTTTTTGCTCTTTACCTGATTTCTTACGGGGATAGACTCTTGACACTGATGAAACAGATTGGGGAATTAAAATGATGTATGCAATCGCCTAACAAAAGGTGAACCTCAAAATAGTCTCAATTTCCTTTAACATCTTTCTTTCAAAGCTGGAAGGGGAGAGCAAGCAGCACAGCGACATCCACACAAAGAAGCAGCTTCACAGTATGAAGATTATTTGCTGGGTTAATTTTACTCTTGCTGTGCTGTGAGTGGGGGTTAACTGGTGTTGGGGGGAGGATGTGTCTTCAGTTGTCTAATGCATTGCCCAATTACAATGTTTATGTAACAAATATAGCTTTGGTGTAACTGGGGGGGAGGGGAGGTTCCTATTTCAGTATGTTTGAGTATTTCAGTTAACTTCCAGTCTCTGTCTACAAAATTCTAATTAAGGGTCACAAAGCTCCTCCAAAGACTTCTAAAGTTCGTTGTAGATGCAATTAGAATAAAACTGTCCCTAAAGATATTTAATTTTTTTTTTAAGACTTTGTTGGGTCAGAGATAAGGGAGTTGTGTATACGTTATCCTAATTTACAATTTGTTCCAGTTCTCTTTAGTGTTCAAAAGGGCACAGCTGAAATGTCCCAAATAAGCTAAATGCACCCTGGCACTTAATACGTGCTGTGTTTGATGAAGTGTGACAGCAGGACAGCTGTGCATAAGGTACTTCTGTGGAATATCATTTGTAGTGTGCCTGAAGGACAAAGTTCCTTTATTTTTCAAGTCAGACATTTTGCAAAGGTGAAGACTATCAAAATTTAGAGATAGAGGATGTGTTCTGTGATTAATAGTGCTTGAAAATGGCAAAATCATGGGATCTTTGGGACTTCCATGGCTTATGGCTATCCCAGGCCAGGGCACTGGAAGTGGGAGGAGGGGAAGACAGAAGCACAGCACACTTAATTTAGGGATTTTATACTGTAAATCTTGGTTACAGGCAGGATATTATCTAAACAAGGATGAAGGATGCTGAATATTCCTGAAGATGAGTGAATGTTTGTAAGATGGAGAAGAAACATTGCTTACTGTGTCAACTGAACAAGCCAAAATACAGGCTTTTGTGCTCTTGGAAACCAAGAGCTTTACAGGAAAGGGAGTTGCAATGGATTAGAAACAAGAACTAACAATTTCATACTTTTGCCAAACAGCACAAGTACAAAAAGAAGCAAGCTCTGGGCTATATAACAAGGCTATCTGCAAGATGATGGAGTAATCTTTCCACTTGAGTGCTGATAAGGCTCCTGCTGCGGCACTGTGTCCAATTTTGGGAATCAGGCTGTGAAGAGATCGTGAGCATCTGGAGGGAAGCCAAAAAGGAGAAGCAGGAATAAGGTCTGGGAAACATGACCTGTGGGGAAAGACTGGAAGAACTGGCATGTTTAGTCTACAGCAGAGAAGCCTGAGGGTGGGACACAATAAGTCTTCCAATAAATAAATACTAATTGCAAATATTAATGAATAGTAACAAACTAGTTTTCAAGAGGCTTGTAGTTAAATTGGACGGGAATTTAGGCCACGCATGAGGAAAAGCTTTCTGATTATAAGAATAATCTGCCCCTGGAATGGTGGCCTGGGAAGGTGACTGGATTTTCACCAAGGATGGGTTTCAGAAGCGGTTATGAGAGGATGTCCAAGGAATAGCTTGGATATAGGTTTTCTTCCTGGAGCTGGGGATAGGCTGGAAAACCTCTCATACCTGTTCTGACCTGTTTTTTAAACTTGTCACCTAAGGAAAAGATGAGTTTTCAAAAAAAACTCTTGACAAATTTCAGCCTGTCATTAGCTAATCTGTAGAAAGAAAAAAACCTATTTATTATTTCTAAGGGATGTTATTTATTCAGATGTGTATAATAATGTGTCCATCATTCTGATGTCTCAACAAGTCTGTGGCACTCTGTGTGCTTTTACTGGGCTCTATTTGATTTTATATTTAACTATATTCTAATGTCATCAGAAAGAAGGGTGCCAGCATAACTGCTGCTCAGGTGAGTATCTTGAGATACCTTCAAGAATCTGTCATTCACCTGATAAACAATCATCAGCTGTGCCAGAGGAATGAAAGTTTTAAAGGCACAGAAAGGGGGATTTAAAAGAAAAACAACAAGCAAATTATCACAGATTATATCTTATCTGTGTGATGGCTACTTGCCCCAAAGGGCAACAGAGAGGACAAACTCAGACTGGAACATCTAGCTTATACTGGTTGATACTATTGGCTTGTGGACTTGGAGGAGCTTACTTCTGATGTTAATTCTCCCAATCAGTTAGCACAAAGAAATTACTTGGGTTCCCCCTTATCCCCACCTTCTTTTTTTTTTTAATTGTCTTTTTAAAAAATGTCTTTCTCAGGTGCATAAACTCTCAGTGGCATAAATTTACAGTTCAAAGCTAACGAAGCAGATTAACTGGTAAACAGCCACAGGAGTTTCTATTTTCACCATTTTAACATTAAATTACAGAAAAAAGGATTGTATCTCTAAAGAAAAAAAGTCAAAAAGCAACCATGTAATGTCTCTTACACAGTGATTACGTGACAATCACTGATGCTGGCACAGATGGAACATCTGATTTTGTGGTATTTCAGTTGCATTGATGGTCAACATGGTAGGATTAGCATTATTTCCTAACCTATGTCCAGTGCTAGACTTTCTGCGTTTTATAATACTGAGTTCTGAAATTCAGTATTACAGAAGGCCTTGAATCTCTTCCACTGCCCTGTGAATCTCTGCTTTCATTTTTATCAATTCTCTACATTAGCCAAAAAACACCAGCTGTTTCATGCTATACATAATCCAACTAGATGTCTGTCTTCGCCCAAGGAAAATAGTAAAGAACCAGTAATGTTGATCATTAAAAAAAATGGAAACATCTACAAAAAGGTGCTACAAATGCAGTACCAATGATCTGTGTCCAAGTGACATTTTTCTGACTGTGTCATCAAATACAAAATACAAATACAAAAGGCCTATCATGAAGACTGACAGCGATCTTATCAAAACTGAATTTGACAAAATGGTAAAATATTTAGCACTGGCCTCTATTCTTGTGTAAAAGAATGCTTTAGGCTTGTCTCTTAGTGGATGCACAGGCCTATCGTGACGGTGGGTTTCTTAGCGGATGTACCAACCTGAAGTTGCACAGCACAACTCTTAAGGATCCCCAAGCGTTGCTTCCCTTTTCCATGTTTCTCTGTGATGGTATGTTGCTCGTCACAACATTGTTCTTTGACTGTGAGCTTGTTTTGGCCACTGGTAGCACAGAGCTTTTTCATTCCTGTTCTCCCAGTCCCATTTCTTGTTTGTGGACTCAAGGTATTTTTGGCCTCAAAGCTGTGTTTCTGAAGCAGGACTCATCTCTGCACTGACCTGGAAGGCATGAACATGGTGACTGCTGCCAGGGGGTCCAGCCTTAATATCATTTTTCCCCATCACTGACACACTTTGAACTTCTTAACAACAATAGCCATGTTATTTTGCTGTTATCCAAAAAGGCATGTTGCAGTTGGCAGTTTGGTAATGTATACTTATATTTTTAAATGTGAAAGGTCTCTTTGAAGACTTGGCTCTCGGTGTGTCCTAAGCTGATTCCTACTTTGAGATTTCTTTTGTGATGCGCATGAGTTGCTTAATGAAACTGTGGCTTGACTCCTGAACTACATCCTGCACAGGTGACATGAACAGTGAAGCCATTGAACAGGAGGGGAAAAAAAAATCATCCAAACTCATGATTTCTTTTACGACGAAGAAATATGCTGATTATTTTGTAGGTTTGCATTTTTGGAAGTTGATGTATTAACTTGAAGTCTGTGAGTCTTGTCCTGCTTTCCTCTTAGTGCAGTAGCAAAGTGTGGGCTCTGTCTGCTGTCTTCCTCCCAAAACGGCTATTCATAGCCTGAATCCAAATTAATCTTTGTTACATGATGCCAAAACAGAAATGGAGAAACTGACCCAGGAGTCACTCACAGCAGGTTAATTCTTAAATTGTTCCCACTTTCTTTTCTCTTCCCCCCTCCTCTTATGATGGAGACTAAGTGAATGATTTTCATGCAGTTGGGTAATAATGAAAAGAAAGAGAACACAAAGGAACAGAAACACAGGGTATGCAGTCTTTGTTGCGAGATCGTCTCCTTAAGCAGATGGTTTTAGGGTGTTAAGGCTTGCAAGAGGCCAAAGTAATTTACGTGGGTCAAAAATATCAAGCTGGTTTTACTCATCATTCTAATAATATGCCTAAAATATTGCCAATTTAAAGCTATTTTTACATGGAATTAGAATCACTTTGAAAAAAAAATGTATCATTGCCTTCAAAAGAGTTATTAAAATATTTTAAAGTTGTAGCTAGTGGGTTTGTGTTGCGGGGGTCTCAGGATTTTCCTGTATAACACACAATATCATCAGTAAAAGTCAGTTACAGTGGGGCTTCTCTTTTTGGAGAGTCGTGGAAGTTGGTAATATAATCTTATGATCACCTTAACAAAAGAAAGCAAATGAATCCCATTTGGGGGCTGTAATCAAGGGACACAGCTGTAAAATAAACAGAATTTTCTACCTGCTGATGTCTCTCATTACAATACCCCAGAACTGTTCAGAAATTTTTCCAGCCTTGCTGAATATGTGCCCCAACCCAGAAAGCCCTTCTCAGAGCAGCACCTTATCTCTGGTCACATAAACATGTTTAATTTCATTTATAAAAGGTGGATGTTTAGCGTATATATCAAAGATGAAAGGCCATCTGGCACTGGCTGTTTCAGAAAGGAATTGCTCCCCGGTGCCAGAATTTAGGACACAATGAAATCACAGCGTGAAAGTGGTGATACTAGTTGCTGCCAGTAACAGTTGGAGTAGTCATCTGAGCACAATTATATTGCATAAAGTACAGTTGCTCTTACTGAGTTTTGATTTCATCATTATAAAACTTCCAACCAAAACTGAGACTTCCCTGCTGACCATTAAAGGCATGATCTGTAATGGCAAACCTAAGAGGGAAACTGAGTGTAAGAAATCATTGCAAACTAGGGCGTAGCCATTTTTTGCTTAGATAAAGATCCTACTTCTTGTCTTTCAAAAAAATAAAGCTGTACAAATGTTCTCTGAAGACCAGCCAGTTTGACCTATTGGATTTATGGAAGTGAAGGGGTTTTACACAGAAGATCTTGCAGGACACGCTGCCAAGATGCTATTAGGTGAGCACAACTCCTCAGTATTACACGGAGGAAGAAGAGGCAATTTCTGAAGCAGATAAATCTTGATCTGGTAGTGGTTTGCCAAAGAGAAGTAGCACTTCTGCATTTTTTTGAGCTTGGTAGGGAGTCCTTGTACATCTGGAAGAACTGTCTGCTTTCAGTAAGATGCTCTTAAATCTAGCTTTCAGACTTCATGTTGCAATTAAATGGTTAATACTAAAACCATAGAAAAGCTGCAACATGATACATTAATTCAGGCAAAAATAGAAAACATGAAACAAAATGGGGCATTTGGGAGAATAACTTTTTATAGCTGTTGGTCAGACATACATAACTTGACCAGGAGTTCCATAATAATGCAATGCAATACAATAATGAGTACAAAGAAAACGGGTGTACAGGTGGGGACGCAGATTTAATTAAGAAAAGTGAATATTTACACCAAAATAAAAATACTTCTAAGTTTAATTAGTGAAGCTTTTAGGGATTTAAGGTCAGCGGCGAGTTAGTAAAAATTTGAGATGAGAACTGTGGTTGCTGATACATGTGCACTTGTCTGAGTGTTGTTTATGGATTTCTGTTGGATAATTATTTTTCCTAATATAACAATGATATTAAAAATCACTTCCTGTAGCTCATCTATATTCTCCATTTTAAGCCTCAACAGTGTAGCAACCTTCATCCTCCCATTCTTTGGATAAAGCTTGTTAGTAAAGAAAACTTAGACCTCATACACCTCTAACAACTGAGCCTGAAACTTAGTCCAGGAGTTGTCAGCAGAGTTGAATTCATGAATTAACTTTTTTACATTTCAAGTACAACATCTAAATTGCCAATCTCGAAACTTCTTAAAAATATCAAGCTAATTTTCAGCTCCTTGAACTACTGTCTCTATTTCACAAATGGGTAAACCAAAGCAACTATTACTGTTGTCTTCCTTGTAGGGATGGTGAATTGGTACAGGATGGTCCACGAGGTCTTGAGCTATTGTGTTCCCTATGGCTATGGAGAACAGGAAATCAAGCATAGAATAAAACATAATCCATTTTTGTGCATTTCAGGAAGTATGGGAATTTCTTGTAACCTTAGTATTTTTATTCATTTTCATTTAATTTGCTTTCCCCTGTGGCTAATAAGAGGATCAAGACCTAATATTAAAATGAGATGTAACAAATGGAAAAGTGAAAGTGAGCTGGAGGATGAAAGTGTCATCATGGGCTTTCTGGGGCTCTCCAGCTTGTACGCAAACCCCGAAACTTGAAGGGTTCAGTTTTCCTTTCCCCTTCCTCACCTCTTTCTGTCCCCTCCCTCTCACTTGCTCCACTGAAAATGCTGCAATGTTTCACAATCACTGGTAAACATTGGTACATGGAAACACTTGCATAGTCCTTGTTCATGCCTATGCAAAACATGATTTATTGAAGGTTGTAGCTTGATGAGGTACCATCTGAATACAAGAGCACCGCTTTGCCACAAGAAAGAAAGGCTTACTCGTCTTTACCCGCTTAAAAGTTGAGTCATTTCCTATAAATACACTGAACATAATGAGGATTTAGGCATGAAACAGCCTGTACTAGCATTTTAAGAACCAATTTTGTATTTTTTGTACACTTGAAATACATGCTAGGCTAATCTTAGAATGCCTTTTAAAGCTTAGCAAGGTCAAATAAGTGCTTTGTGCAATCACACACATACGTTGTATTTAACTTTTCATTAACTTTTCAGTGTGCTAAAAAACATGCATAATTCATTTCACTGCTGTTTTTATGTAACCGTATGGTAAATGAATAGGGGAGAGGGGAAAAAAGATGAGAGATTGGTGAAGTTTTGTCATGTATGCCTACCACTGAGGAACCACAACCACTGCCAACTCAAAGAGCACACCACTGTGCAGCTTCGTTTCTATTCAGACCTCAGGAAGTTATATAATTAAAAGAATATTCATCTGTACTAAGTACATCTACTCAAACACCCCCTTATAATTGTAGAACTTTGCAATAATTACTGCTTTAGTATAGACTTTCTGATTAATACATGCCATTGCAGTTCATTAAAAGTAAGTAATGCGCATACATAGTCTGTGAAAACTTCTCAGGAATAGATGAAGATTTGGATTTGCTGGTATCTTTTTGCTGTTCTATGAAAGACTGTTGCTTTTCTTTCATGGGTTGACTCTTGTATAATAAAACAACTTTTTTTTTTTTTTTTTTTTTTTTCCAGATAGTGTATCTTCATAAATAGGTTTGCTTTCCTTGGTCTTACATAACTGAGTATACACTTAAGGCTGTCCCCTGTGCTTATGTGCAGATTGCAAGATGATCATCGTATCTGGGCAGATGCTACTTTGCCCTGTTTGCGTCGATTCCCTACCTCGTCTAAACCTTTAACGTTTGCCTCAGGGCAGAATTTTCTGGATTTTTTTTCCTACTGGAGCTCTCATAACATTGAATCAAATGTGTATTTTTCAGTTTTGCCAATTGTTGGTGCTTAAATGCAGAAACAGCTAATGAACATCAGTTTGCCAAAGGAATAAATCATAGACAGTAGAAAACTTAAAAAGGGAATGGCGATAATGTAATGGCCACGCTTGCCGCCTCCTGCTGTTAATCGAATAGTCGATCTGTGGTACCTCCACTCTGTGAAAATACTTCATTCCTTTCCTCATCAGCAGAGAAAGTAAGGAAACAGTTTGGAGTAACCAGAGGTACTGGGGAGAAAGCCTTGATTCTCATTCCAGCCTGTTCCTTCTGGGATCTGCTGCTGAGATCCAAGCTTTCCAGCCACAGGAAGGACAGCTGACTGCGCATAGTTGCCTTCCAGTTGCCACTCTCAGGAAATGTGGCATATTAAGAACTTTTGATTCCCTTTTGATATTCAGTCAGAGAATCTTTTCATTTTGGTGAGGAATGTAAGTTGCCATGTAATATATAAAACTAATACTTGCCTCATTAGGTAGTGTTTGTAAATGAGGACAGAATATGCATCAGCCCAGAAGCAAGAGCAGACTAGTAGCTAAATATCATTTGTGTAGGCATTGCAGAGGAACCTAAAACATGCAAATTGCATCTTAAGAGGATAATACTTCTCCTAATGACTTGGGTTTGGTGGGATATCACATACAGAAAAGGAAAAGTTTGAGCCATCTCTAAGAATTAATTTTATCTGCAGTCTTTGGGGGTGGGTGGCTTGTTTGCAATGTTTTTGTGCAGTGTCTTGGTATTCTGTGTCAAATGCTGTCCCCAGGGTAGTTTTGATCCATGCATCACCAGAAAATGCTAGAGATAAGGTAGCATTTCCAGCATCAGTAACTCTAGAGAAACTACAGTCATTCCAGAAAAGCTTTTTGAAATACAATTTATCCTTGCATTGATCCATGACTAATTAAAAGTTGCATAGAAAGTTAGATTGAGATACTGTGATTTAGATGCTCTTTGTCAGTAAGTTGTTGTTGCTGATAAATAAAGACCACGTTTAAAACTTTAAATAACAATTTTCATAGTGATAGGAATAAGAAAGAAGTTTCAACAAATCTGTTTGATATGATTGGTGAAGGAGAAGCTAATTTTATTCATTCCTATAGGATCCAGAGAAGCTGAGTCTGGAAGGCACCTCTGGCTTCCCTGCTCAAAGCGTGTTCAACTACAGCAGGTTACCCAGAACTGTGTCCAGTTGAATTTTGAGTATCTCCAAGGATGGAGAGTCCACAACTTCTCTGGGCAATCTCTGTCACTGTCTGATCACCCTTATGGGAAAAAGGTGAGGGGTTGGTGTTTTTTTTTTTTTTAATGTTCAGATGGAATTTCCTGGAATTCAGTTTGACCATTGCCTGTTGTCTAGTCTCCATTTAGTCACATGACTAAAATCCCCCTGACGCTTCTCTTCTCCAGGCTGATTTGTCCCAGTGCTTGTACTGGGAGCCCACCAGCACTGGACCCTATGCTCTAGATGTGTCTCACCACTGTGGAGAAGGGGGAACGGATCACCTCTTTCCACCTAACGCAGCCCAGGAGGCTGTTTGTCTGTTTTACCATTAGCACAGATCCTTTTTGGATTAATTTTATTTTTCCTGTCTTATCTGGGGGTAATCAGTTGACACTGTAAATTTATGCTGATGCAAATAAAATCAGAATTTATTGTCTGAGAAAAAATACAAGTTTTTTTTAACTAGGTGTAATTTTTTACCTAGAAGATCCAGGTCAATCAATATGCTGCTGAAATGCTACAAGAAAACAAAAAGATGAATGAAAAATAAGAAAAAAAGGCTTGTAGTTTTTCCATCCATAACGTATTCCATGTCTACATTTTTTCCTTCCTGCTGTTTGCACTCATCACTAGAATACGTGTCCAAGATTCTTAGACATGTACATGGATTTAATGATATATAACAATAATTAATCCTATTAAAGTGCCTAATTTAGGTATGTAGTCACCTTAAATTCCTCTCTAGATAAAGGAAAGGTGCAGATGGTGATACTGAAAAGGCCTTAGGAGATGTGGAATTGTATGGTTAGACTCAATGATCTCAGAGGTCCCTTCCAACCATGAAAATTCTGTGGAATGCCACTTGGATGTACTTATTTATTTCTTCATTGTTTTTTATATATGTGTGTTTGTGTGTGTGTACATGCACATTCTGTAGTCTAGGAAGAATGCTCCAAACTTCAGCTCTGTGCTTCAGCATAACGAATATATGTCTGTAGAATCATATAATGGTTAGAGTTGGAAAGGACCTTAAAGATCATCGAGTTCCAACCCCCCTGCCCTGGGCAGGGACACCTCCCACCAGACCAGATTGCTCAAAGCTCCATCCAGCCTGGCCTTGAACACTTCCAGGGATGGGGCATCCACAACTTCTCTGGGCAACCTGTTCCAGTGCTTTATCACTAAAATTTCTAGTATTTAATCTAAATCTCCCCCTTTTCAGTTTAAAACCATTACCCCTCATCCTAGCGCTACAATCCATGCTCATCTCTCCTGTAGCCCCTTTCAGGTACTGGAAAGCTGCTCTAAGGTCTCCCTTGAGCCTTCTCAGCCTGGAGAATCATGATGATATATTAAATGCTGAGGTAAGATCTTGGTAAGAACCCACTCTTAAAGAATTAAAGCCTTCAGGTGAGATGGACAAGTGTTAGGGCTGTACATGCTGAGACTATGAACTGTCTCACTGCCATTTCCGTATGCATTTAACCACATAAACTACTGAGACAGCACATCGCATCAGGCCTGCCGGTAATTGGGGGATTAATTTGCCAGTAGGCTTGGAGGTACCCAAGTCTGTCTGCATCTGACAGGAATGCTTATGTTCATCTCACCTCAGAGCTCGTTTGTAGTAATTGCTGAGAGATTCAAAGTGACTATTTATAGAGTGCATTGGAGAAATAAGTACTATATTCATTAGCAGAACTTTTGGCTTGGAGCGGAACAAGTGAAAAAGCAGACTTCAACATTGATAAATTGCAGAGCAGTCTAACAGCATTGTTAACTTCCCTTTGCAGTGACACGGGTCTCCCAAGTGGATCCAAGGGCTTCCTGATTGTTTTTCCTGGCACCTATGACTTAAAGCAATCGCTTGCTTAAAATGCATGTTGGCAGATTTGGCTTGCCCTGGTGCTGTTTTTTATTAAGAGTTGAAGTATGAAAGGTAAGTGGGCTTCCCAGCAAAACAGCACAAATTTAATTCACAACCTTCCAGCCAAAGAAGATATTTTAAAATGTTATTATTCTCAAAGCAAATGAATCATTCTTACCCAAACAGCAGTAAGCAAAAACTGGTATTTATAAAATGACCACTGGGACCACGTCTAGATTCTGTTTGCCTTGCTAAATCCGCTTTTATTCTGTGTTATTGATAAATATTTTCTTTAAGGAAAATTGTGGTTTTGGTTTTTTTTTTTTTCTGGACATTTCTACTGAATTAGTGACAACCAGTATGTTAATCAATTATGTTCTTTTCCCTTAGGAAACTGCTGTAGAAAGAAAGGACTGACTTTTAAATTTATAGGCACGTGGAGACAAGTTTGCCAATACTTGGCTTGTTTTCCAGGACTGACCTTTAGATGCTGCCTTGTTTTACTGCTTCTTTGGATTTTACTCTTGCTTCTGAAATGACCCACATCTCATTTCCAAAGACTTAATTGTCTTCCACGTTCAAAATCTTTGTTGCTGGCATTAAGGATTATGCAAACTGTTGCCTCTTTCACTCTATCAATATTTTTTCCTCATAAACCAAAGTGAAACGAGTTGTTAAAAAAAAAAAATTATGTCTGAGGAGATTATTTCTGATTATGACTCTTGTTCTATAAAATACAGCTAAAAGTTGTCCTTTTTTCTGAACTTTAAAATAACTGTGCTGTGGTTTAACAATTAGCAGTTCTTTTGTTTCTTACACCTACAGTGTTTTCAGGGTTTTTAATTCAATGTTGAATCCACGTGAGCATTTCCCCTCCTGTACTTTCTTGTCAATAAATAAATTCAACAAAATATTTAAGTAATTCTTAAAATGATGCCATTCTTGCTAAAGCTTTTCATTTTGCAAACTGATTTCTCACAGTAATCTGTGGAATAGGTGTTACATGGGATTTGAGATTTTTTTAAAGCAGACTTGCTGCATAACTGAAGAGGATTGTGTCAATATGTTGCAAAAAGATCGAAATATTGCAAAAAGCATTCTCACAATTTACCTGATGCACACAGAATCATAGAATTGGCATATAAAGGAACTTTGTGACTACTAATGAGTTCAGGGATTAAAAAACGATGTTATTTTGCCCCCATTTATGTGCATGTATTCAGTAGATTATGACAAACCAAGACAGATTATGCATTTGGCAAATGTACTTCTGGTCCTTTCAGAAAATGGAGAAACATTGTATTACTATATTATCATAATATAATATTATCTCCATTCCGTATTCTTCTGACTCTTTTTTTTGTTGTGGTGGGTTTTGCATCCTCTATTTTTCTGTTTATTGTATCCTTTATCTTGTTGTTTGGTGGGCTTTTTTGCTTAGTTTTTAGAATAAAGGTGTTGCAGACACCTCCGTCAAGTTCTAAATGCTGCAGACAATGGTCTCCTATGTTGCTTTCAGGTGCAAGATCATCAACTTTGTGTCAGGTTTAACAAATTACTTCTTACAGTTTGAGAATTCTTTTTGCTGGGGAAGCATCAGATTTATTTTATAGAGAAATCAATTGGTAACTTTCAGCCAATATTATTTCTATCTGGGGTTGCTAGATGCTGGCAGGGCCAGCACAGGAACTTTGCTTGGGCCCTGTGATTGGCCTGTGTAATTAATTGCTTCAAACATCAGATGGTTGCTGAACTCCCTCCACTTTCTGCAAAGCCAAAGCAAGGCCATATCAAGGTCATTTCATGGAATTGCAAACTTGATTATTTTTGCTTTGATACTGAATTAGAACTGTGAAATAACGGTTGCAGAATATCCCAATGTGTCAACTTTGCTCAACTTTTTTTAAAAAAAAAAAGCATTAAAAAGATTTTTGTTACTTTCTCCTAGTCTTCTCCTAGGAAAAGACCTCTCCTTTGCATATGACATTCAAAATTTAAATGCAAAAGGCAACCTCCTCATGCTGACTGCTATAAAACTTCATGGCAATGCCACAGAATGTGTTAACTGTCACGGCCTTTGTCTGTCATTACTTTTGCTCTTAAAAACAATAGAGATTTAGGACTGGTTGGCTTTTGTCTGGGAGACTGTGATGTGAGGGTGTGAAATTACTGCGAAAGGCAGTTCACAGGGATATACTTTCTGCTGTATCAGATGCTGGACTTAGGCCACAGTTTGGTGGCATATGATACCATGGGAGTTCTTTCTTAATAGCAGCTAAGGCTGGGTCTGAACATTCTGGTAATTAAATGCCTGAATTTGTTATAAAAGAGTAGGATTTCATGGCTGTGAGTCAAATTTGGGTACTCCAAATATCCTTGGAGATATTTGTGGTCCTTATATTTCCCAAAGCTCTATGCTGTTGCATAATAACTCCTTGCACAGTATTTCTGCTGCTTTGTAAAGAACGATGACACGTTTTATGGCTGCACTTTGCTCTGTTAATATACCTACAACTATATTTTTGGCAGATCAAGTATTCTTCGCTTTCATTCTCAGTGTTGCCATTTGGCACCAACAGCACTTCAAAGGTAAGTGCTGTTAAGTGGGCAAGGATTCCTTAGGATGGAAGGTGTTCTGTATGTATGGTAAGAAAACATCAGTTCTATGCTTCGATATGAAAATCTATTTTTAGAAATTTAATAAAGAATGCTGAAATATATGAATAGCTATTTCATTCTAATGCAATGAAACCAAACGATATTTTTTAATTGGCATCCATTACCCTCTCTTTTTTGAAACTTCCTTGAAATTTCTCCTCCTTTTTATTAGTGTGGGAATTAAGCTCTATGTTGTGAAAAACATGAAGCTGAAACCTGAGAAGAACTGACAAGTATAATTCACTGTTAGATTATTCAAACTTGAGGCGAACATAGTGCCAAAGTGTTTGGTGATTACACAATCTCTGCTTCTTTACATTCTTTAGACAAAGTTGATGATAACCTCTACTCTGCATATATTAAGCCATCAACCAGGAAAATGAGGAATAATTTATAGGAATACCTAAACTTCATCTGTGAGAGAATTAATTCAGGGTAAAACATAACACAAATGCTCCTAATCTCCAAAATATATTGAAAAGTATTAAACTACAGCAGATTAGTTGACACTGATACTGTTAACATCATGCCTTATCTTGTAATATTATTCAAACCTGTATGTAAGAGACTGAGTTCCTGGAGATGCTGTTGTTAAAGAAAAGAGATCTCCAAAGGAAAAAAAAAAGATGCTGAGACCCCTGTTGTGGACTCTCTATAAAAATATGAGGATACCTTCTAAAGCTGTCAGAAACTTAAATTCTAGATAATTGCATAGGAAAAGGTTTTCATAGGCAGAAAATACTAAAATGAAGAAAGTTGCCCTGTCATCCATTGTTTACCACAAGCAATATAAGCCATGCACTTCTGCTATTTCATCATCATTTAAAAGTCAATCATAGGAGCTATGTATCTTAAAATGGAGAGGAAGCAAGGAAAATAATAACTTGTTTGTACTGCTCTGTCATTATTAGTCCCAGCTGCAGTAGCTGACCACCTGGGGATGTTATGATATGATGAATTATATGCTCAGACACTGTCTTTCTGTGTGATATTTAAATCCTAAGATCTGTGCTGTCATCCTTGGGTGTTTAACAGGTGTGATTGTGTGTGGAATTTAGCATTTTTGTGAAGACAGTTTGTAGGATGTAATGTTTTTATGTAGCATGGAGTTATCAGCAGCTAGTAAGAATGCACATGTACTGCTTTCCAAATGGTACTCCAATCAGCTGCTCTAAATGATTAATAAGCATAAGCTGAAAATAGCACCACATTTACCTAATGTTTTCATGATTATTTTTGTAAACAGTTCATTCAGGCATTCTCTGCCATCTTTCTAAGCATTGTCAAAACAGAGATGTTGCTACTCTTGATTAGTTTTTCTCAGTTTGTTTGATCTTCATCATGACCCAGAGAAATGCAGCAGGGGAAAGCACCAGAAACATTGATTCTCAGTTGACAGTGAACATGTGGTTTAAGATCAAATGAGAAAACTAATCCAGATATTTGCAGAATAGCTACAGGTTTCTGATTTTTTTCCAAAGCTAGTAATTGAACTTGGTGAGGGCTGCAAGTCTCTCTTTTGCTAATGAGCTTGTCTGAAAGAACTTTAAAAATACGGCCACAGCTTTGTTTTTAAATGTTAGAAATAGTTTTAAAAAATATTGGAGGGATTTGTACTTTTGTTACGTTGGCTGTCCTACTTTTTTGTTAAGTGTTTGCTGAGATAAGGTTAAGACTGGAATTTAAATGGTGTCTATCTTCCACTAGCTTGGAAGAAGCCAAGATAGTGATCAGAATATAATTAACAGCGTATCATCTCTCAAACAACCAGGACTGGCCAGCACTGCTATTCACCAAGAAAAAGTGGTGGAAGATTTCCAGTTTTCCAAGTAAAATGCTGGTGTTGTTTGCTGTAGGGGGTCTTACAGGTGTTGTGTGATGTGTACAAATCCTCTATGCCAAACCAAACCTCATCCCATCTACAAGTATTTTTCTTTTCTGCTCTTCAGAATTCACTCTCTTTCAATGCAGCTCTGGAGACAATCAGGAACTGGTTTCAACTCTCATGGTGAAAAGACCGTATGGCAGAGCAGAAACTGTTATGAAATCTAAGCCCACGTTTAAAACCAGGAAGCTTTGGTTAAATACCCAGCAGTAAGTACTCTGGCAAGGTTTCAAAAATGCCATCCTCTTTTTGGCAACGTCATGAGGAAAAGTGGTATCTTCAAGTCTATGTTATAGGTTTTCTGGGTTTTTAAAATTAATTTTGTAACACTGGAGTTTGTTAGTCCCTCGGTCTGAATAACAGACAACATCTACACATCCTACTTCATTCATGAAGTGCAAAATATACATACATTTTTCCATAGGTCCTGTGTCCCAGGCTGGGACCTCTGTCTCTCAGAGTCAGGGTCAGGCCTTTCCCTTGCAAGTTTTTGAGAATTCTGACTGAAAAGTGTGACTATTATTGGGGTGGGGGAAGGAGGAAAGAGGAGGCGGTGGCGTTTTTGCCTTTGACAGCGGCGACGAGAGCCCCTCTTGCTGAGGCGGGGTCGGAGCCGCCCTCACCTGCGCGGCGTCTCCCTGACGTTCCTGCCACCGCCCCAACATCTTGCGAGCCCCCGCGTTCCGAGAGGCCAATTTTACCCAAATAACTTAAACCAGCGTAAAGCTGAGGGGGAGAGGGTGGTCCCCACGCCCCCTCAGGACGCCCCTTCTCCCTCACGCAGCCGCGGCCTGGTCCTCCTCCGCGGCGCTGCGAAAGGCGGGAAAGAGCCGGTCCCACCGAGCGCCGCCGCGGCCCCGGCGGAGGTGGGCGGAGGGGCGGGCGGCCTCTCCCCGCTGAGGGGAGCCCCAGCCTTACGCGGGGAGGCGAGGCTCCGCGGGGGCCGGCACCTCGGCGCTGCCCGCCCCCCTCTCCCCCCCCAGCCTTTCTCCTCAGGGCTTCCCCGTTCGCGGCGGCCCCGCTAAGTCTGAGGGAGCGCTGCCGCCGCCCAGCGCAGCGGCCCGGCGCAGGAGGGAGGCGCCGTCCGCGGCCCGACACCCCGGTCGCCGCCGCTGAGGGCGGACAGCGGCCGCCTCCGCTCGCTGGCTCAGGTAGGAGCTGGAGCCCGGGGCGGACGGGGGGTCTGTGGGCAGCTGCGCCCCCCAAGGGCTGCTCCGCGCTGAGGTGACCTTGAGGCGGAGGGGGCGGCGGCGGCGGAGAGGTGCCGAGGCCAAGCCCGGCGCAGAGGGATGGCGAGGGCAGTGGGATGCAGCTGAGGGATGTCTTCGGGCGGTGAAGGGAGACAGGTCCGCTGAGGGAGGGCTGTGCGTGTGGCTTCCGCGGGGAAAAAACCCGCCTCTCGCAGCCCTTGGGTCCCGGTCCGTGCGGGGCTGTCGTGACGGGAACAGGAGGCGGCCGCGCTCCTCGACCCCTGCCCGGGGAGGCTGGAGCCGGGCGGCGGGAGAGCCCCGCGCCGGCCCGCTTGAGGCACCGCCGAACCCGCAGCAGCCTTTCTCTCCTTGGAGGTATTTACTTGAGAGAGTCGGGAGGAGGTCGGTGCCCCTCGGCCGCGCTCCCTCGGCTGGGCTTTGCGGTTCGGCGAGCGGAGGGAAGGAGAAGCCCCTCGGGAGCCCAGTCGGCGACGTGTCCGCGGGCGGGGAGCCCCCCCGGCCCCTGCGCCTTCAGCTGAGCTCTGCTCCGCTGCGGCGGCGCCGGGGCTTCTTCCTTGCTGCTTTTGCTTTTTATCACTGAGGGATATAAATATGTTTTACAAGCGGTAGCGTTCCACTTCAGAGCACGTCGAAGCCCGAGGAAGGCTGCGGCAGGAGGTAACTTTCCCTAGGTCACCCCTAACGCACCCGCCAGGGTGCCCCACCCCGCGGAGCCCGGGTCCGGGGTCTGCTGGAGACCCCCTCGCCACCGCCTTGTCACAGATGTCGCCAAGATATGCTCTCCAGTCATCACTGGACATAATGGATTATTTTCTTCTAAAATTTTGCTGTAGGGACTGTACTGGAAATTGCGAAGGAAGGAGCACTGTTTTCCATTGTGTATCTTAGAAAGTCCTGTTGCATTGTAGGTGGAGGAAGCATCTTTTACTTAATTAAACTACCAAAAAGTTTACTCTTTTCTGTGTATTCCTTACTGATTGCTTTTTGCATGTATTTTTTTCCTTGTGCTGCTTTATTGCATTATACCAACACAGCTTAATCCGGTGCTAATACTTTCTTTTATTTAAAGTGTGTTTTGTAGTAAAGTGATACTTGAGAAGCATGGATACCAGATAAGGTGCTGGGAAGATAGGCCAGCTGAAGGCGATGTTGTAGAGTAGGGCTTCACTGCTGCTGGAATAAGCTAAAATGTAGGTTTATGAACAGTGTGAAAGTTGAGACTGCGGTAACTTAACTCTCATACGGTAAAAAGAATTCTTTTAAAGAATACTGGTATCTTGCTGGGAGATGCTGCAAGCCCTCAGTTACGTGAGCAGCTCTTTGAAAGCGAGTGGGACTTCATGTGAAGGGGCATGTTTGCAGGTAGCGCATCCTTTCTCATCCAGACAACTCATCTACTACATCTGATGAATTTTCTTGTGGTGCCTTAAATAGAATTCCGCGTTTTCATGACCTTTAGGTGAAGAAGTGGTTGCTTGACTCTGTATCTTGCTAATAAACTAGTTCAGTGTTCTTTTTAACAACTTTAAAATCAGATGTTGAGCTCTGTTTTCGAAGTGAGCATTGCTATAAAACGAGTACGTATTAAATATTCAGTTTAGTGACAACATTATCATCTTTAACACAATGGGATGAACGCAGAGTGGTATGTTACCTTTAATTCCTATTTGATATCATTATCAGTAGCAAAGTACTGTCCTTTGCCTTACATGCTGTAAATCCAGGACCACAACCTCTTGATTTATCTAGGCTATTGAATGGGATGTTTATTTTACATCACTGTATCCAAACTGTACATTTTAAACATTCAGCTGCTTATTTCCTGATTATGTTAAGCAATTTTTTATAGTTTTTGACAAGTTCCATAGGTATACTTACATGGCTGTCCTGTAATGGTGTCATCTCAATGGTATCACTCTGAATTCATTTTGGAGGAGTGCAATGGGGAGAGTGAATGGACCATTAATACAGCTGGTGGGTTTGGTTTGGTTTGGTTTTCCTCAAATAGGCATTTGGTGTCATCTGAGATGCCTCGGGGTATCCCTTCTGGCCTTTCACACTGCTCTAGGGGGCTGTGAGTTTCCACCGTGTCCCTTCTCACCAGCAGACACAATAGAGGTGTCCCATGTTGTGTATCAGGCACAATAAAGGGGCTCCTCAGATAGCATTAGTGACCCTGTAGTCAACAGCTGAGTCAAACCTGGTGTGTTTGTCTGGTTCCTTATCCTTCATTAGCTCAGAATAAACTTAACCACAGTAACTTTCGTAATGTGACTAGAAAGTAGGATTATTTGTCTGAATATAGCTAATCCTCTAGGTGTTAACTTAGAGTTTAACTAAATCAACAAAACCTGCATATTCTGATTATTTGCTGAAAACTTATAGTAGTTTAAATTATAGTAAGTGGGGTCAAAAAGAAAATTCTGGTGCTCAAAATACTCTAAAACTTGCATTGTGACTTCAGAATACGTGCAAGATCATAAGTGCAGTTGGGGAAAAATATCAGTGTTGACCATGAGGAAAAGCAAAGTAATTACATAAGAGTTAAGTGATTGTTTTAGTGACAGCCTGGTGGGAGATGGTAGTGGAGGAGATAATTGGGAACAGGAAGAATGTTTACACTTACACAAAATCTTGTGGCTGCTGAAGTCTTTTAAAATAAACAGTTGAGCAAAGTTTAAACTTCTGATGAAGCTTTCCATTGGAATGTGTGTGTCAGATATACTTAACAATGCTGTTTAAAAATAAAGCTTTACATAGAATGTCTACTGTGCAGTAAATCCTGGCTATTTGCAAAGTTCCCAGTGGAACTGCAATTGCCCTTTGGAAGAAAAAAAGCCATGTGAAAACTAGCTAAGTAATGTAATTATAAGTGCAGATCGTTTCTTTGAAGAATAGAAAGGGCAAATGCAAAAGGATAAAATAGTTTTAATTATCTGGTCTGAAAAGAGAAAGTCTAAAATTTTTGAGAAAGGAAAAGTGAATGTGGACAAATAATTTTTACGTGTAATAGGATAATAGACGTGTGACAGTAATGCGCGTCTTGGTGGTTGAGATAAGTGTTCGTCTCAGTATATTCATGCTACAAAAGTGTATCTGTTGAATCAGAAAAGCTTGTTTTTTTTGCCAAAGCCTAGAGTGAAAAAAAGTTTCGTCTTCCACAGTTGGAGTTATTTACTAGCGAAGTATTTCAGACTTACATTTTATAGGTGTGACCAACTCTTTCATATGTATTGGATCTAATCTAGCATATCCTGAGGGGTGTGTGTTAACTGGTATTTTCCTGGGTCACCCTATACAGATCAGCATGGACTTTTATCTAAAGAGCATTGTGTAAAAGGCCTTGTTTTCACATACTCTGAACCTTAACTGTCAGAATTCTTCAATATTTTGTGACAAATAAAATATCTGGGGTGCTGCAGGGCTGCCCTCCACACACTGGAATGTAAACCAGAAAGGCTTTAAATATTTCCTGGAGGCAGAAGTTGCTACATATTTAACACATAGAATAGGAAGCGTGTTTTTGAGCATTCATTGCATTCAAGTGTGCAGAAAAAGACATAATTTCTGAAGAGCTGGGGTTTTGACAGTGTGATTGCTCAGGTCAGTGCCCTCGTAGCCTCAACCGCAATTCTCTTGTGGAAGCTTATTGCTCTGCTTTCAGCTCTTTCTCTCCTCTGATCTGAAGGCCTCACATTGCTGGCAGATTTTACAGTCTTCCCGTTGCTCCTGTTTCAAGGCCATACCTCCCAAGAACTGCTCAGTGTCCAGAAGTTGCCATGTTTGGAGTGCCAGATACTTGTGAAGGCAACGCTGTGGTGCAATTTCTGAATGTCTGTGAAAGAGCAACAACAGTGATATTATGTACTAGGTACCAATAGTCATAATACAAGAATTTTTGTTTGCACAGTGAATTTATTCATTGTGTGATGGAACACCTTCAAAAAGTAATAGCAGAAGGGCTTTCAGAACCAAAACTGCTTTCTTTCATTGATGCTTCTTGTAAAGGATTTACTCGTCTTGCCTGCAGGTACGTATTGCGTATGTATAGATATATATGGAAATCATCACATGGGTGTGTAAATTCATCAAGGAAGTATTAATTTTAATTGCTGAAGAGAGAGGACTCAGAGCTGCAAGACTGAATCGTGTTTCCCTCTTACGGCCTTGGGTGCGCATTTCGAGTTTTGAAAAACTTTGTGCAGTAGGAAGCCCAGAATACTGAAGCTGTTTCTATTCAGCATTTATATTTCTAAGATTAGTAAGTCATTAATTCCATAGTGTTTGGGGAATTGCACTTTAGCCTAATTTATTTATTAACATCCTTAAAATAGCTTACATTGAACTTCATGAAAAGTACGTCTAATATAAAATCATCCAGCAGGGATGAAGGTTGCTTAAAAATATTGCAGCTGTTGGTGTCCATTCCATATCGTATTCATCTCTTAAAATGCTTTAGGATTCAGGACTTTTCTGATGAATAGGAGCTTTTTTTGTGTGTGTGTTTAACAGTGGCTAACACCTAATGTATTCTTTTTTATATCTCATTATGAGCAGGAGATGCTTTACGAGCCTCTGGATAGCGAAAGTCACAGTGTCACCTTGAATGTATTTGCTGATTGTATGTTTTTATCCTGTTATTGAACAGCTGTTCTTCATCAGGGGAAGTTATTCCCACTAATGGGAAATCTTCCATCGTGGAAGATGTGATTGCATTCAGCAGAACATACGAAATAGGCCCATCTATTAGACTATTCAGCATTTCGGTTTTTGTGATGCTGGTATTTCCTTGGTATTTTAAACCTTTCTGTAATACTGTTAGTATTTAAACAGACTAATAACATTTAAGAGGATTGAAATAATAAGAATTTTGTTATCAGGGTATGTTCTCTGTAACCAAAATTGGAAACTCCCAATAGGTTGATGGGTTCCTAGAAAGTATTCTAATAGGTAGCTCAAAATGTTTTTAAGCAGTAGTAGTAAATGAGATTTGTTATAATCAAGAGCAGAAAAATGTTCTTTGCTGTCATCAGATTTCTTAGCAATTCTGTTTATAACAATTGCTGAAGCTTAAGATAAATTCAGTTTATTCCCCCCAAATTAAGATTTTTATTCTTTATGATCTGAGGAAATTGATCTGAGCATTTTTAGGTGCTGGTTTACAGTCACAGTAAAAGCAAAATGGTAATTTTGAGAATAAACTTAAACAAGAAAAGCGAATGGGTGATAGTGTTAGATGTATATACAGCTGTTCACCAGTGCGTTCACCAGCATTTTTCTAATGTGGGAAGTATTTTACTAGCTTTAAATAATTTTTGTGGACTAAAAATAGAAGACTGCCATGAGTTTTGGCCTATGAATAGTAGAAAGTAATTATGTGGAGATGAAATGTCAAAATTTTATCTGGAAAAGGTCGATTTCATGTTACTAGGTTTTCCTTAATTATAGTAAGTACCAGGTGTCCAAAAACCCTGACAAAAACCAGTCCCATTTTTGGTTAAACATGCAAATGACAGAAGAATCATTCTGGAAGAGGTAGAATGATTCTTCTTGAAAGGTTAAATACTCTGAAAAAATTAATGTTATACACTGTAGCCCTGCTGATTTTGTGTCAAGTGCTGAAGAATTTGAGAGCAATAGGAACAAGAAAATGCCATTATGGTCTGAGAGGGCTTGCTGTTAAAGAGGTTTGTTTCTTCCAGAAGATACAGTGTTATGTTGCTTTTTGTGTGACCTAACAGTGTTCCCTTCATATTTTTTCTTGGCACTGCTAACATTTATTGCTCCCTAGCTCAATAAGATGACAAGACAGAGTTGCATTTACTGTGAATTTTATTCCTTTTTTTTTTTTTTTTCTCAGGTTTTGCAAGTTTCTTGAGAGGAGAGTAAAATGGAAAGGTTAATTTATGTGCGGCACTTCTGTTACACATCTTGGCACGACATATACCTTTTTTCAAAATGCCGTTATACTGTTTGTTACTTAAAGTCTATATTGGCTTCCAGGTCCCTTTCAGCAGAACTCAGCTTATCTCCATTTTGTACTTTTGCTTGATTTCTAGATTTGCACTTATTGTACTTGTAGCTTACTTTTTGACACGTTCTTAGAGATATTTTTATTTTGAATTTTGATCTTCTCTGCTTGTGGATTGAAGGTGACTTTTTTCTACTGAAAATTATTGATGTGTACAGCTGTGAGATGTATTCCTGCAGTGTGCCATGTGAAATTGCATTCCATTGGCAGTGAATTTTAGTAAGCGCTTCTAATTTGTGTGGTGGTTGGCTTGGCTTGGTTTTGTTTTTTTAAGAAAGTGTGCACCGCCAAGCTGCAATTTCGTATCAGTCCCCTGCTAAACTGTGATTTTGTATTGGTCCTTATTGTTCTATGAAAGCACCATGTTAGACAGTTACTGGAAGCCTTACAGTAGCCAGTATAAATTGCCTGTTACTGGGTTTTCCTTCTTTAGTGGGCTAGTTCCCGTATTGAAAAGGAAATGTCATTGGTTTGATATTTTGATTATTTTTCAGGCACTTAATCCTTCAGGTGTTTACATGACGATTTAACTTGTTTCACCATCTTCCTGGGTATATAAGGGAGGTAGATTGGCTTGCAATTTCTCGAATCAGACTTGCTTCTCCTTTTGAAGTTGTATTACTATTTTTGCCTCTCTATGGTCCTTTGGGAACCTTTACCCTTCGTTCGTGCATTATTGAATATAATGTTTTCTGCCTTCATACAAGTTGCTTAGTTTTGCTGGGTTGTTTTATCAGATTAATATTTAAACTGCTACAAGATGCACCTAGCCTGCCTGTTTCAAGGGTTAATTCGTCACTGCTTGTAGAGCTACTGAGAAAGTTGGATTGAAAATCCTGTTGAAAGTGCAAAGCACTGTTTATAACTGCAAGATATTTCTAATGCTATTCAAAAAGAGTAGTAAACCCACTTTAACTTAAATAGGAGTGAAGTGTGGCAGGTTCTACATACACACAACAAACCAAGTCTCTTTTCTATGTGAAAACATCAGGGTTTTTGGTGTTCTTGCAGGCAACGTTTTGAGAACCAGTGCATTTCAAGTAGAAGAACCTGCCTAGAACAGAAATACACTCTCGGTTAAAATTTCATCCCGCTCTAGGGAGGGAATATCACATTTGTATACTTAGCACTAAGTGTTGTGTTCTTGTCAAGAGACCATTTCCAAGTGCCATTTATGGCCTGGTTGACAAATAAGTTATAGATAACACAGTAGAAACATTTAATGTATTAAGGGTAGGATTTTTAAAAAGGCAGGAATGGAAGCCAAATGGAATTTCAAATCCTGTTGGCTTGTAAGTGGGATTTGTGCATCTGTAAGTTGGACGTTTTTGAAAATTGTGCTCTAAATTGGTGACTGATAGAGATCTTCTGATGATAATGGTATAAAAGGCTTACAGCTTATTATTAATAATTCAAATGAAGATTATTGGAGTCTGATTCAGTACCTCCTGAAAATGATGAAAAGTTTCTCTTATTGATTTTAGTGGCTTTGGGCTCTGTTGTGAGGGTACTCTGATGAAATACTGTGCTTTGGGGAAGAATTTTGCCCCTTCCAATTCATCTAGGTTGCTGGAGCTGGAAGTCATAGTTTACAGGAGAAAACAGATGATGGAGTCATCTTTGCTGCTGTTTATGTACAAGTATTTACAAGCATGTATAAGGTCCTCTTCTCCTGAGTGCAGGAAGAAGGAGGCCAAGTGAGTTTCTTTCTGCCAGCTTCCCCCAGAAGAAGCTGAGTGGTGGGTTTCCTTGGGCAGGGCAGAGGGAGGTGGGCTCTGGCGTGGCTGTTCTTGCTCTGCAGCATGGGCTCTGTGTCTCCTGGAGCAGCGGCAGGTCCCTGCTGTCCCTCCTGGCCACACTCCAGCAGCACCGCAGCCTGCCCTGTCACACACCACTGAGGAGCTGGCTGGTTTCATCACTCTTTCTCCTCCTTTGTCCTTTACTGTCTGCCTCTCCTCTGCCATTTTACCTTCTCGTTCCATTCTCAAAAAAACACGTAGATGAATCCATTCCCCTTACACCATTTGAATTCCGAAAGAGTCTTATGTTTGATCTTGCTTCCATCATGATGGAAACATGCTTTTTGCAGCTGTTTTAAATGAGGGCTGTCAATTAAACCTACCAATTTTATCCAACCAGTGTTTCAAGCATCCCTAAAGCACAGTGTTGTCTTTAGTTAATCTGTGTATAAATACAAAAATTAGAAGCCCTATGTATGTACTTCTGGGGGACATAACATCTATTAAAGAATAACAGTGGATCACTAGTATTGCTAATAAATCTGACATAGTATTTAGAGATTTTAGAGAAATGTGGATTTTTTTCTTAATATATCAATATCTGAAAAGAGATTAGTTAATCAAAGCAAAGATTTGTGAAAATACGCTCATTAACACTGGAAGATGAGCTGATGCCTCTGCAGTGGAGAAAGATATTTTTCTAAAGGAAAACACAGAGGTACTGGTGTTGAGCGGGAAGTCCTTTTGTACTCCTTGGGAAGTCATTGGGAAGTACTTTTGTGTTCTCACAAACCCCCTCAGGCTGCCTCTCTACAGCAGCAATGGGTGCACTGATATCTTTCTGAGTTGAATAAAATTCTGCTTCAGAGGTGACCCTGCCTGATTTTCTCTGTCTGTGGAACAGAATATTGCACACTGAAGAATGCCTGGGGAAGCTGAAATGATGACTTTTGGGTGCATACAGTGTTTAGTTCCTATGAGAATGCTTTTTTTCAGTGTGTGTGGGAAAGACTTTTTCAACCTGTTACTATATATGATTTTGGGCTTCATAACTTTCCTATGATTGTCTTTTTTTTTTTTTTTTTTTTTTAATATTTCTGTGCAGATGTGGGTAAAGAAATGGGAGGTTGGTGCAGCTTATCATATCCATTCTGAAAGTATGACTTTTGGAAGAAAATTGTAGCCCTAAATGCTGTGCTGTTGTGTGGGGAAGGTATACAGAAGGAAAAGCCATAGGAGAAGTATAAGTGTTGAACAATAAAACTGGAGCAAAAAGCTTTCTATAAATAGTAGCATGGTCCCAGTTCAGTGAAGTAGTTAAGCATATGCCTAAATCCATCCTTGTTCAACAAAGCACTTTATATGTGTTTGAATTCTGCTGAAATAAAGCTTTAAACATCAGGCTTAAGTGCTTTGTTGAATTAAAGGCTGTATCTTTGCAGACAGACCTAGAGAGCGGGATGGTTTTCTTCACAGGAAAATGGTGTGCCATAAGCCTTTATGGCATAATATTTTCTATTGAATTTCTGAAATTGCACACTGAGCAATTAACTTGCAGAACTGTTGGACATTGAAATATTAGAGAGTAATTGTGCTCCAATACTCTAAAAATAGGCTTCTTTTGCTATTTGCAAATTGGTCGGACTTAATGATAGCTGCTGCCTTTGTAACAGCAGGGCCTGTATTCTCTACTAAAGTGAATTTCCAGTTTCTTGGTAAAACCAGTATGATGAGGGTTTTCCTCGTGACCTCAGTGAAGCAGTTGGTACTTGGGAATTCAAGGCATGGGCTTCTCCATCCAGGTATCCCAATAAGCATGCCCTCAAGAAATTTTCAAATGCACATAAAGTTCTCAGTTTTTGAGTTACGTAGATAAGACCTTTACTAAAAGCTTATTTTCTCAGAAAATATTTAACACCTGTTTTCTTAAAAATCAAATCTAGTTAACCATTTCAATTTTTCACAGTATTAGTCACTTTTAAAACTGTTCTACAGGGATCCTAACTAGTGACAGACATCTTCAGTCATCTTGTCTCTGAAAAGGCTTCACGTAATGTTACCAGTGGCTGTGATAGCTGGCTGGATTGAACAGAAGGCAGTACCTGAAAAATGTGTCTCAATCAGGCTAAAATAGTGATGATCCAACACATCCAGCTATATTTTTTTTTAATAACATGGACATACCCAGCTAACTGGACAATTTGTTTAATTTGTAAGTTTATGGAGGTTATAAAACTTAGATTCCCATTGGGTTGGAAACTTCAACGTGTCACTCACTTGTCAGGGATTCTGAGGTTCAGACTTGGCTTGTGAGAAACCTGCTTTGAGTCACTGCTGTGGTTGACAGCATCACTTTCAGATCTTAGATCCCTTAAAATTAATCAGACTCAGGATTTCTCAAATGCATTTCAGTATATTAGTTATGAGGGTCACCTCCATACTGAGGATACTTTTTTGTTTTTTGTTTTTTTTTTTTTTTTTCTAATGGAAATCTGGTTGAAGTAGGTAAGGAGTGAGTAGTTGAACATGTGAAAATTGAAGTTTGGCTAAAATATGTTCTGATGTTTTAATGTAACAGAATTAACATCATGATTTGGCGAACATATCTGTGGCAAGTGGATCTAGAGGCCGCTTCCAAAAGTAGTCATTGAAGTATGGGGACTCTTTAAAAAGGTGTCTGTGCAGCCCAAGTAATACCTACTGCAAATTACCCATCCGTCAAAGCCAGAGCAGCTGCCTTTGCTGTGTTTACTTCACTGTTTTTCTGTGGAGCAAATCTGTATACCTGTTTTGTGTGTGTGCATGAAGTGCCCCTCTGGAAAAGCACACTGAAAAAATGGTTGATTTGAACATTATACGTTTGAGCTGATTAAAGAAATTCTAATCTGGATCTTTACATAGTAAGATACAAAGGAGTTCCACAATTTAAACCAGATCAAGTCTATGAAGTCATAATAAGCTCATGTAAATCTCCCCAGTGTAATAAAGTTGAAATATGTCAATTGTATAATTAAAAACACCCCCACTGTAAATATTTAAGTGCAAGTCCCTTGTTGCTTTATGTTATATTTGATTAGAGCAGATACAGCTTTGAAGAGGTGCTGTTTCGATCTAATTCAGGGGTTAGCTGTTACGAATCACAGCTAATGCTATTAGGGTGTCTGTGTGATGTGTTTGGGACTTTTAAGTTATAAAATGAACTTTATCTGTTTTGAACTTGATACTGTGTGAACTGAAGTTTCTGTAGTAAGGGTCAAAATATTGATTAGAAACAGGATCAAAATATGAAAATAGGTCTGTAGGATGACATATAACTTCTGTTAAAATTAATGAAGTTATATTATGTGATGTAATTAAGCAGGTTGTTAGATAAGAAACTAATGAGCTGGTTTTTGTGAAATACTCAGACTGAGTAACTTCCAATAGGATATTGCTGTGGAAATAACAGATCAGATTGGAAGTAAACTGACGAGGTGTTTGATGATTTGATGCTGAAATTGTACATGTAATGAAGCAAACCAATTTTGCAAAATACAAGTCACTATCAAGCTTCCTCTACAAAATGCTGACAGTAAGTTCAGCATCATTAATGAAAAGTCCAGGAGCGGTTTTGTTAAGATAACATGGCAAATTAATTCTTCAGTTATTTATTCCTATGATGGTGCCAGAGGCATTTAAATCTTGCCTTCAGGAGAAGCAAAAATATTTCCAAGCTGTATATCAAATACCATTACTAATTTTAATTAAGGTTAAAAAGTCTGGTTTTCTGGGTTAGGGTTTTGGTATGTGTTAAAGGATATTGTGAGTAAAGTTAAACAAAATGATCATGGTTACTATGTCCTTCTATTAACTAAATAAAGGAAAAAGCAGTGGAGAAACACGAACAGTTGTTATTTCCTTTGCAGTCCTTTCTGTGTGTTTCTCTGCAGAGAGCTTTCAACAGATTTTAACCTAAGCGGGGCTTCATCAGCTGGATACATTCCCCTCTCTCCCTTCCTCCACCTCCTTGGGAAATTGAAATCAAATTGCATTGTGCAGCAGATTAGTAAAGAGTTGAGTAATCAACTTGCAGAGGCAGTGATGACCTGGAAGCTTGGTTATAAATTCCCCTTCTCCCCCCCCAATCCAGTACTGTGGCTTTTGCCTAATGCTTCCTTTTCTGTTTGAGATGATTGACCTGGGAATACGGAAGCGCGTGCATGGGAATAGGAAAGTAAGATTGCAAGAAGAGAGGAAAAAATGTATCTGTCAACTCAGAGCAATTCATATTCTCATTCCAAATCCTTCCTGAAGGTGGAAGGCAGGTTTCCATGTTTCCTTCAGCTACTGCATGTCTGTGATTGTCTTATGCTGTAACAGAGTGGGATTGAGGGCATCTTTTGCTATTCACTTTTCTCATTTTTATGCAGCGGGATTGTAGGCATTCAAAGGTATGGTGGCAGTGATCAAAATATTTTTGTTCTTAGAAACTCAGCTCAGACTGTTTTGAAGTTGTGAGGTTTTTCCTCTTTTTTTTTTTTTTTTCTTCCAGTCTGTTATCCAAGATACTTTTTTAGCACCATGAGCATTGGTAGGAATTGAAGCTCTTTGCAAGTTAGTCCAGCTGTGATAATCTTTCCTGTATTCATAGAAATAACACAACATTATTTGTTATTTATAGGAGCAGTTTTTTAAGGTCATTATAAGGTGAAGGCTTATATTTAAATACAACGTATGTTAAAAATATACTTCAAAGAATACTTGTTAGTATACCAGATTTCTGAGAGAGAAAATACATGAGAAGAGACATACAAGATAATATAATACAAGAGAAAATAACTTTACATGTATGTAGAACTGGGAATTACAAGGAACTTCTGTGAAGTGCTTTGTATTTATAAATATTTGTGAAATACTGCCCAGGTATAAAAAATAAGGAAAGATTTGATCTCAGGAAACACCAGTTTCAGTGAGAATGGTGCTGGAATTCTGTAGCAAGTGGGAAACCAGAGGGGTGTGCTTTCTATAGATGAATCTTTGGCTGGAATGGTAAAGACAGATTATTAAATTAATTAATGTAATTTTCTGTTTCTGGCACATTTTTCTATGCATCATCTCCATAGTTTCCTTACAAGTTGTGCTTTCTGGAGTCAGATAATACTGTAAAAATGACCTTTTGTAGCTTTTTTGACTCTCCTTAAAAAAAAAAAAGCCTTCATAATTGTACAGGAAAAAAAAATAAAATACCAAATATGTTGCTGTAAATAGAAACAAACCCTTAAGTTCTCTTTTGCTTCCTTCCTCAGTTTTGCAAGGAATGATGTGATTAGGATTTTTTCAATTTCTTGATAATAATGTCTACAAGATAATTCAGGAGCTGCTTTGGAAGCCAGTTCTCTGCTACAGTAGTCAGTATTAATACAGACACATGAAATTCCTAGAGTGTAACATTGCCCTTTTAATGTTCAATTGAGAGTGTAAAATAGCATTTAAACTCACTGGGGCTGGAAGCGAATAGAGAGTGGAGTATTCAGTTGCCAGCAAGTTTACAGACACGGGATCATTTAATGAGCTTGAGAAAAGTGGCTGAAAATGAAGTTTAAGCCTTGTTATGCTCTGTGGTGACATTTACTAGAAGAGATTACAGAAATCAAATAGCATTTTTATGTGCTTTTTTTACAAAAAAGGTTCTTTCCTCTAGGAATCAAATCCAGGTTCTGTTAGATAAGCTCAAACTTAATATCAAAGCACCACGAATAAGGCATTGTTATATTGGGCTATGTTACATTGAGCTGTTGTATTGAATCCCAGTGTTGTTACAGTGAGTAGAAACTGGGGTTAGAATAAATCCTCCAAGCAATCGCTCTAATTGTAGACTTAAGAAGATTCACCTTTGCTGGCAGGCTAATTAAAAAAAAATATTAGACATATGCAAAATATATTTAAGGTTATAAAATCAGGCAGTCCCAGATCAGGATATTCTGTAATCTCTATTCTCTGGGCAGCCTGAAGAGCAAAGGTGATGCTGTCTTGAAGGGGTTATTCAGCACACTGTGGCAGACTTTTGTGTACTCTTGTGCTACAAATATGACACGTATTTCTCCAGACAGCAATGTTATGTGTTTTGTGTGTTTTCACTGTGAAAAACTTCAGGTCTAACAACTGTGTGAAGTGGAGGAAAGCATGAGAAGTAAATTGTATTCCCAGAGCTCTTGCCAAAGAGCATCTGGGGAAATCCTTGACTGAGTGTGGAGTTAGACTCTGAAAGAGTGTGTTTAGTGACCGCAGTTCCCAGAATTCAGCTCTAATTCCCTTGTCTTGCAATACTGGAAACTGGAAGAAAATAAGTCTTTAGCAAGTTAGGATTGAATAGGGCATAGTAATAGGTTAGGATAAAATAAGTCACATTGACAAGAATGTCACCTAAGGCAACTGGGCCAGGGCAAGTGAAGGAAATGCCTTGACCAAGAGAAAGTTTGTGATATAGGATGGATGAAAGAGTT